>LR738711.1:752472096-752508242 GCA_902687465.1 Secale cereale | reverse complement strand
TTGCACCATATGCTGATATGCATGAGTATGACTTCCACATGAAATAACGCTACTTCATTTTAGCATATTGATGGAGTTCATATGTTCTAGCAAACAACACACAGCTTATGTCATAATGGAGTTCAAGATGCTTGCCTTCAAGGTGCAGAGAGGTGAGGTGCACCCCAAAACTTTTGAAAGTTTTGATCTTCCCTCCAAATTCCTATTTTTGAAAATATTCAAATTAACACAAACTTTAAAAACAGTACAAAAAGTTGTCCTAATTATTTTTGAAATAAATCTTAAAATAAACTAGGTGAAATTTGAGAGAGGTAGGAAAAAGAATCAACTCATTTGGAGTTTTATTTAAAAAGATATGCCCAGTCAAAGTTTAGTCAAAATTCTGCTTTATTAAAAACCAGAAAAAGGAAAACGCATCGGTTCAGAATACGCTTCCAGAGAAGAGGAGACGCACTTCGGGCTTTACGCTTTCACTTAAAACGCTCAGCCGAGCCAGGAGTCACAGACGGGTGGGGCCCTCGGGTCCACTGGTCATATTTGACCAGTCGCCCTTCTCCTTTCTCCCGCGGCCGAGCCGGGGCGGAGGCCCGGCGATCCTCGCCGGCGGACGACGGCTCCTAGGATCCATCCGAGGGTGGGAAAGGATCCGCCGCTCCAGGGTGATCCTCCCAGTGGTCGAAAAGGTCTTGGGGGCGAAGGGGTTCGCCGGCGGCGAGCTCTGGGGCAACGGCGTCTTCGGGAGCAAACGGGGCAGTGGTTTACAGTGTCTCCCAGTCAAGGTTGCGAGGATGGGTTGCTCCGTGGTGTCGAGGGAGAGTGGGTGGTGGTGTGGGAGAGGCTAGGGGTCTCTGGGGTTGTCGGATTTAACAGAGATGGCGGCGAGCGTCACCGTCGGAGGCGGGGAAGAAGGCCACTACCAGCCGTTTGGTGGCTTGGAGAGGCTCTAAGGGAGAGGCGGGGCGCTGCGCCATGCTGGGGAAGCAAGGAAGAGGCCTTTTTATAGGCGCGTGCTGTCGGTTCTGCGGCTTCCCGTGGATAAGCACGACGGCGGCGATGGCGGTTCGTCGCCTCTGTAGCCGGGGCGACGTGGCGGAGCTCTGGGAGCATGCCAGGAGCTAGCGGACGGACGAGGCACTGCACAAGGAGGCAGCTGGCGAGCGGAGATGGTTTGGGCGGTGCTGCCGCGGCAGGGACGGCAGTCGGCGGTCGTGGCGGCTTGCGGGGGAGTCGAGGGAAGGCTGCGGTGCTCGTGAACGAAGCAGGTCTGGCCTTGGCGCTATGCTGCGCGCGGCAGAGGGCTAGGATAAGCTCGGGGGTTGGTGAGGCGGCTCGGGCAGGCACGTGCAAAACGCACGCTCTGCTCGTGCTCTCGGCATGCCCACCACCCATTCGACGAAATGTCAATGCAATCTAGAAAGCTTGGGTTAGGGTAAGACTTAACAGGGTAGCTAGGTTGGTTACTATAGCTCCATTAGACATGCTGGTTTGGCACAGAAAGCAACTCCACAATGCAAACTAAAAACTATGCCAATCCTGTCCCGGCGCACAAGGTGCTCGACAGAATGCCATGGGCATCTAGGGATATTTTCTGGCCACCAAATTCTCCAGATCATAGTCTCTCTAGATGCACAAGAAAATGGAATGGTTAGTTTGAGAAAAACAGAAACTTGTTAGTGCAAGTTTTTGAGAAAACCAAATCTGGACAGAAAATGTAGGCTATTATTGCATGGACCAAAATTATTCAAATGGGTCCAATACCCTGGACTTAAGGGTTTGGTAGCAAGTACTAATAGCAGGAAAGATCCCAAGATCACTAGAGGAATTTAAAATAGGGTTGCAGTGCAAAATACCTAACTGGACCAGAATGAAAAAGAGGATGTTTTGCTCAAAATTTATAAAACACAAAGCTGGATTTTTGCATAAAAATGAGTTATATGCATCTACTGTCATCTCCAAATTTTGGTGGAATTTTTAAAGAAATATTTAAATAGGTTGCAGTGCAATGGGAGCCCTTGAAAGAATGGAAAAGCCATTTTAAAAGAATTGATGCTTGGCAAAAGTATTATAAAAATGCTTCCACTTGCATACCCAACAAGAATCAAATGTTTTAAGAAAGCATTCAAGCCCCTCAATATTATCCAAAAGTTTCAGATAAGAGAAAAAAAATTAAAAATCCAGAGAAAAGAAGTAGCTCTGAAATTAATAGAAAAGCCAGAAAATAGAAAATAAATCTTTCTGACAAAATTCTAATTAATAAAACAAGATTAAATTTTTGGGGTGTTACAACACTACCCCCCTTAAGAAAAATCTCGTCCTCGAGATTTGCTAAGAACGTATTTTGTAAAAAGATTACTCGTACCACGCGGCAACCGTCACATGAAAACAGATACACCACACGCATGATAGGACGGGGTTACAGTGAAAATCGCTGACTAATGTACAGCTGTGGTATACTAGGGAGGTAATTGATTAGGTGATAAAAGCGCGCGGGTTTTTGCATTAAGTGCACGTGGTCTGTGAGTTATGTAATGAGAGGGCATGCAAAACAAATTTTTATTGAGGAAAATATTTTTCATGGCAGTGGTCTTTTAAGAAAAACCTTACTATGAAATTTGCTATAATTAAAAACAATCAATTTTTGTAATCACAAGAAACAACTTCAACCAATGCAATATACTAATACAGAAAGTTTTGAAGCACAACACAGTTATCACAACAAGCAGTCAATTTCTACACAAACTGATATTACCATGGTGCTGACGGTTCAGGTAACAAGCTATATTTCACGAGAAATTATTCCCTGCAGTGCGATATATCCTTCGTCTACTGGGAGTGGATGGGGGACTCACAAAATGTGTCTCTCTTAGTCTGGCCTCAGGGGTCTACTAATAGCGACTAGGGCTTTACACAGCAAGGGTCTGGAGAAAATCCATCACTTGCTGGGTCAAGCGTTCTCGAGCGATGATATAGTGCACCAGCTTATTCAGCATCGGACCTTTCTCTGCTCAGGTGTAGGGAAAGGATGCGGCTTCTCTGGCTGCTGCACTATTCGGGGAAATAATAATAGCCACGTTCACTGGCACAGGGTGCCATGAATTGAAGATAGGTAACCGCTCCATAAGCAGCGATCTTTATGGTCATTATTGGAGTGGGCATGGATTTTCCCGATGAAAGGAACTTCCGTAGGGTCTTGGTTTGGGTCTACCTGCGGGGTGTGCCTGGCTGTACAATATGAGAGTGGCCCTTGATTTGAACAGGTTGTACCAGGATGGCTGGAGAAAACCCATGGTACTGTGGTCAAAATCTCACAATTATTTAATAAAATCCCCCGGGGTTGCATCTGGGGTCTTTATATGAATCCCAAGGTGCGACCTGAGAAACAATTGGCTGTGAAGGCAGTGCACCAGGTGAGGGATGCTTGGTAAGGTCACGGAGTGGCCTTATGTATAGCATCTGGGCAGGATGACATATTGTGTTGTGGTGGCAATATTAATTGTCGGTTCTGTTCTCTGGTGGTCGGGGTCATTGTCACAGATATATATATCGCAAAATGCGATGTATTACTGTGGTTGTCGGTTGGGGCAAATGCTTCCTTTATATAAAGAAAAAGGAGTCTTCCTTCGCACACTTGCGAATGGGGCAACTCAGGTGTCGATCACGGGTGTGTAGCTTACTGGGCTAGTCTGATAGGTTGGGCACCGACTGCCAAAAGTTGTCGGAGTCACTGTGTGGGCTATCGGGTAGGATAGGCTTGATTGTGGTGAGGTTAAGGTCTGGTGGGTGGGTTAACCTAGGTCCATCGACCCGGCTAAGATAGGATTAGCCAATGGTCAGCCTGGCTCTGATACCAAGGTTGTCAGGACCGGTTTTCCAGGATATAAATTTCCCAGTCAATGGTCCTTGTGCTCACCAGCCCCAGGATTACTGTTAGCTGATGAGACACAATCTTGATACAGAAATTCCAAGCAAAATGTAAAATATGTAGTACAAGACCATTCTGGTCCATGAGTACAACAAAAGTTTTTTAATGGTTGACGGCGGAAGCGGTTTGCGGATCATCAGCGTCTATGGGACTCCATTTCCCACAGGAACAGCTGACCTGGATAACTCCTATCTTCGCGCGTCTGCTATCTCCATTGCCTAGGATCCGGGGCTGTCGTCGTTGTGCTCCTTTCCAAGCAAGAGATCTGGCCAAGACAATAGCCAGGGACAAGCCAGTGAGTACTTTGAATGTACTCGCAAACATTATGCACACAGGTACAATATAACAATTGACACTCATGCTCTGAAATATTCCATGATCACTCCGTCAGTCACGAAATAAAATTCATGACGCACACAAGTAGGTTATTCTTATAAAACACGAATAAGCAATCAGGGAATAACAATAAAATGCACCGATCGGGTGTCTGAAGCGACGCCTCGAAAGGATAATATGATAAAGCATGCCTCAGTCGGACGTCTGAGCGACGTCTCATAAAGGGCTTATAAAGAAAATAATAACTAACTTGTCACAGTCGGGCGTCTGTGCGACACCACATAAAGGGCTTATAAGATTTAAATAAATAACAGCATGCCACAGTCGGGCGTCTGTGCGACACCACATAAAGGGCTTATAAGGAAAATAAATAATAAGCATGCCACAGTCGGGCGTCTGTGCGACACCACATAAAGGGCTTATAAGGAAAATAAATAATAAGCATGCCACAGTCGGGCGTCTGTGCGACACCACATAAAGGGCTTATATGAGAATAACCACCGGGAATATCCAGGAGGTAGAACCATCCCAGGGATATTCAATAACTCAAATAATACAAATGGTTAGTCTAAAATAATAAATATCATAATCATCATATGTCACATGTTATGATCAATGTTCTGGTTTAGAAGTCTTCCTCCGAAGACCGACGCTAAGACCGACACTTGACCCATCCCAGACTGTAGTCCTTAACCGCGGATACGGCTATTCGAATAGATATAAACTCTGCAGAGGGTGTACTCTTTACCCACGAGTAACGGATTCCTTTAGTCCATTGGGACTAATTCCGCTTACGGTCTTTGAATTGAAAACACACCCAACCAGCACACACCAGCTTAACTTACCGGTGTCTGGAATCACCCACGACACTCGTTAAGCAAAACTCTAAGTGGGGAGGCTACAACCTCGATTTGCATGGGATCGAATTTATATCGCGCGCTACTAAGGGGTGCCCCCCTCTCGGCCCCAACCGGAAACACCCATGCCCCCGGACCATGTGGCATGCCTACCGGATGCACCCGGTATCTTCCACCATGGCCTCTCTGTACAGTGTGTGCCAAGAAAGGGGTTGACAACTTACTGAACCGTACCCTGCCCGCGGCAGGGACAAGTGGTAGTACGAAAACAAGCATGGGGGTTACTGGAACAAGGCTCGATCTATGGTCGACTCAGGAGGCTTATGTGTTCCCTGCATGGTTAGCACAACAGATACTTTCCACAGTTTTCCTGACAGGGTCACCCCTCATGCTCCAACATGCCTCACTGCACATCCTCGCCACAACGAGATGTCAGTCTCGTGGTTGTGTTCACCGGAACACAATCTTCCTTCGGACTCCATCCGAACTTTCACCAGGCATATGTGGCATGAGAAGTGGCTACTGTCACCAATATCACACGTATAACAAAAAAAAAATTGCACCATATGCTGATATGCATGAGTATGACTTCCACATGAAATAACGCTACTTCATTTTAGCATATTGATGGAGTTCATATGTTCTAGCAAACAACACACAGCTTATGTCATAATGGAGTTCAAGATGCTTGCCTTCAAGGTGCAGAGAGGTGAGGTGCACCCCAAAACTTTTGAAAGTTTTGATCTTCCCTCCAAATTCCTATTTTTGAAAATATTCAAATTAACACAAACTTTAAAAACAGTACAAAAAGTTGTCCTAATTATTTTTGAAATAAATCTTAAAATAAACTAGGTGAAATTTGAGAGAGGTAGGAAAAAGAATCAACTCATTTGGAGTTTTATTTAAAAAGATATGCCCAGTCAAAGTTTAGTCAAAATTCTGCTTTATTAAAAACCAGAAAAAGGAAAACGCATCGGTTCAGAATACGCTTCCAGAGAAGAGGAGACGCACTTCGGGCTTTACGCTTTCACTTAAAACGCTCAGCCGAGCCAGGAGTCACAGACGGGTGGGGCCCTCGGGTCCACTGGTCATATTTGACCAGTCGCCCTTCTCCTTTCTCCCGCGGCCGAGCCGGGGCGGAGGCCCGGCGATCCTCGCCGGCGGACGACGGCTCCTAGGATCCATCCGAGGGTGGGAAAGGATCCGCCGCTCCAGGGTGATCCTCCCAGTGGTCGAAAAGGTCTTGGGGGCGAAGGGGTTCGCCGGCGGCGAGCTCTGGGGCAACGGCGTCTTCGGGAGCAAACGGGGCAGTGGTTTACAGTGTCTCCCAGTCAAGGTTGCGAGGATGGGTTGCTCCGTGGTGTCGAGGGAGAGTGGGTGGTGGTGTGGGAGAGGCTAGGGGTCTCTGGGGTTGTCGGATTTAACAGAGATGGCGGCGAGCGTCACCGTCGGAGGCGGGGAAGAAGGCCACTACCAGCCGTTTGGTGGCTTGGAGAGGCTCTAAGGGAGAGGCGGGGCGCTGCGCCATGCTGGGGAAGCAAGGAAGAGGCCTTTTTATAGGCGCGTGCTGTCGGTTCTGCGGCTTCCCGTGGATAAGCACGACGGCGGCGATGGCGGTTCGTCGCCTCTGTAGCCGGGGCGACGTGGCGGAGCTCTGGGAGCATGCCAGGAGCTAGCGGACGGACGAGGCACTGCACAAGGAGGCAGCTGGCGAGCGGAGATGGTTTGGGCGGTGCTGCCGCGGCAGGGACGGCAGTCGGCGGTCGTGGCGGCTTGCGGGGGAGTCGAGGGAAGGCTGCGGTGCTCGTGAACGAAGCAGGTCTGGCCTTGGCGCTATGCTGCGCGCGGCAGAGGGCTAGGATAAGCTCGGGGGTTGGTGAGGCGGCTCGGGCAGGCACGTGCAAAACGCACGCTCTGCTCGTGCTCTCGGCATGCCCACCACCCATTCGACGAAATGTCAATGCAATCTAGAAAGCTTGGGTTAGGGTAAGACTTAACAGGGTAGCTAGGTTGGTTACTATAGCTCCATTAGACATGCTGGTTTGGCACAGAAAGCAACTCCACAATGCAAACTAAAAACTATGCCAATCCTGTCCCGGCGCACAAGGTGCTCGACAGAATGCCATGGGCATCTAGGGATATTTTCTGGCCACCAAATTCTCCAGATCATAGTCTCTCTAGATGCACAAGAAAATGGAATGGTTAGTTTGAGAAAAACAGAAACTTGTTAGTGCAAGTTTTTGAGAAAACCAAATCTGGACAGAAAATGTAGGCTATTATTGCATGGACCAAAATTATTCAAATGGGTCCAATACCCTGGACTTAAGGGTTTGGTAGCAAGTACTAATAGCAGGAAAGATCCCAAGATCACTAGAGGAATTTAAAATAGGGTTGCAGTGCAAAATACCTAACTGGACCAGAATGAAAAAGAGGATGTTTTGCTCAAAATTTATAAAACACAAAGCTGGATTTTTGCATAAAAATGAGTTATATGCATCTACTGTCATCTCCAAATTTTGGTGGAATTTTTAAAGAAATATTTAAATAGGTTGCAGTGCAATGGGAGCCCTTGAAAGAATGGAAAAGCCATTTTAAAAGAATTGATGCTTGGCAAAAGTATTATAAAAATGCTTCCACTTGCATACCCAACAAGAATCAAATGTTTTAAGAAAGCATTCAAGCCCCTCAATATTATCCAAAAGTTTCAGATAAGAGAAAAAAAAATTAAAAATCCAGAGAAAAGAAGTAGCTCTGAAATTAATAGAAAAGCCAGAAAATAGAAAATAAATCTTTCTGACAAAATTCTAATTAATAAAACAAGATTAAATTTTTGGGGTGTTACAAGCCCTGGTGCCCCCCCCCCCCGGCTGTCCTTCGAGCACAAGGTAGTTTCTGGAACGCTGATTTTTTATATAATTTTTCTGGATTTTTCCTGGCAGTTCTCGTAATGTGAAAACCTGAAATACAAAAACAGCCGAAAACAGAAACTGGCACTGGGGTGCACTGAGTTAATAGGTTAGTCCAAATATGATCAAAAGTGTATGGAAGTGTATAAATAACATAGCAATATCTCCCAAAAGAGGCATGGAGCAAGCAGAAGTTATAGATACGTTTTGGACGTATCAATTGATATGTTGAGAATAGACCCGGGGGCCATAGTTTTCTCTAGTGGATTCTCTCATGATAGCGATATTCTACGGCGGGTAAACAAATTATTGTCGAGCAATTGATAGAAAAGCGAATAATTATGAGACTATCTAGGCATGATCATTTTACATAGGCATCACGTCCGAGAAAAGTAGACCGACTCCTGCTTGCATCTACTACTATTACTCCACACATTGACCGCTATCCAGCATGCATCTAGTGTATTGTGTTCATAAGAACAGAGTAACGCTTTAAGCAAATGACATGATGTAGAGGGATAAACTCGAGCCATATGATGTAAACCCCATCTTTTTTATCCTCGATGGAAACAATACAATACATGCCTTGCTGCCCCTACTGTCACTGGGAAAGAACACCGCAAGATTGAACCCAAAGCCAAGCACTTCTCCCATTGCAAGAACTATAGATCTAGTAGGTCAAACCAAACCAATAATTCAAAGAGACTTGCAAGGATATTATGAGCACACATAAAAAGTTCAGAGAAGAACCAAATATCTTTCATAGATAACCTTGATCATAAACTCACAATTCATCGGATCTTGACAAACACACCGCAAAAATAGATTACATCGAATAGATCTCCTCGAAGACCGAGGAGAACTTTGTATTGAGATCCAGAGAGAGAGAGAAGAAGCCATCTAGATACTAGCTATGGACCCAAAGGTCTGTGGTAAACTACTCACAACTCATGGTGAGGGCGATGTTGATGATGATGATGAAGGCCTCCGTGATGGATCCCCCTCCGGTGGAGCTCCGGAACAGGCTCCAAGATGGGATCTCCACGGGAACAGAAGCTACGGCGGTGGAATTAGGGTTTTCTCTCTGTGTATGGAGTTTCTGGGGTACGTGGACTTATATAGGAAGAAGAAGGGCACCGGGGGCCACGCGAGGGGGCCTCGAGGCAGGGGGGCGCCCAGGGAAGGGGGCGCGCGCCCCACCCTCGAGGGCCACCTCCCTGTCCCCTGACTTGGTCCTCAAGCTCCGCGTGCGTGATTTTCTCCAAAAATATCTCTCGCGAAGGTTTCATTCCATTTGGGCTCCGTTTGATATTCCTTTTCTGCAAAACCCTGAAATAAGCAAAAAAAAACAGCAATCTGGACTGGGCCTTTGGGTTAGTAGGTTAGTCCCAAAAATTATATAAAAGTGAATGATAAAGCCCATTAAACATCCAAGACTTCATAAATAATAGCATGGAACAATAAAAAATTATAGATACGTTGGAGACGTATCAGTATGCTGATTATGCTAATTATATTGTTGCTAAGTTTATACCTCCTAGCTTCACATACCAGCAAAAGAAAAAGTTCTTCTATGATTTGAGACATTACTTCTAGGATGACCCACATCTTTATAAATAAGGAGTAGATGGTATTATTAGACGTTGTGTACCTGAGCATGAACAGGAATAGATCCTACGCAAGTGCCACTCCGAAGCTTATGGAGGACACCATGCGGGAGATAGAACTGCACACAAGGTATTGCAATCCGGTTTTTATTGGCCTACTCTCTTCAAGGATGCACGTAAGTTTGTCTTATCTTGTGATGAATGTCAAAGAATTGATAATATTAGCAGACATCAAGAAATGCCTATGAATTATTCAATTGTTATTGAACCATTTGATGTTTGGTGCTTTGATTATATGGGACCGTTTCCTGCCTCTAATGGGTACACACATATTTTAGTTGTTGTTGATTACGTTACTAAGTGGGTAGAAGCTATTCCAACTAGTAGTGCTGATCATAACACCTCTATTAAGATGCTTAAAGAAGTTATTTTCCCGAGGTTTGGAGTCCCTAGATATCTAATGACTGATGGTGGTTCACACTTTATTCATGGTGTTTTCCGTAAGATGCTTGCTAAATATGATGTCAACCATAGAATTGCATCTCCTTATCACCCACAGACTAGTGGTCAAGTAGAACTAAGTAATAGAGAGTAGAAATTAACTATGCAAAAGACAGTTAATAGGTCTAGGAAGAATTGGTCCAAGAAACTTGATGATGCATTATGGGCCTATAGAACTGCATACAAAAATCTTATGGGTATGTCTCCATATAAGATGGTATATGGAAAAGCTTGCCACTTACCTCTTGAGCTAGAACATAAGGCATATTGGGCTATCAAAGAGCTCAATTATGATTTCAAACTTGCCAGTGAGAAGAGGCTATTTGACATTAGCTGCCTTGATGAATGGAGAACCCAGGCCTATGAGAATGCCAAGCTGTTTAAAGAAAAAGTTAAAAGATGGCATGACAAAAGGATACAAAAGTGTGAGTTTAACGTAGGTGATTATGTCTTGCTATTCAACTCTTGTTTTAAGATTTTCTGCAGGAAAACTTCTCTCCAAGTGGGAAGGACCTTACGTTATCGAGGAGGTCTATCGTTCCGGTGCCATAAAAATCAACAACTTCGAAGGCACAAATCCGAAGGTGGTAAACGATCAAAGAATCAAACATTATATCTCAGGTAATCCTATAAATGTTGAAACCAATGTTATTGAAACCGTAACCCCGGAGGAATACATAAGGGACACTTTCCAGAATGGTTCAGCCTCCGAAAAGGAAGAGGTATGTGATACGATAAGTAAACCGACTCCAAAACGGCTCTAAAGGCAATTTTTCTCCGTTTTGGAATATTTAGAAAAATAGAAAAATAAGTAGCAGTCTGGAAGAGACACGAGGCATCCACGAGGGTGGGGGGCGCGCCCCCTGCCTCGTGGGCACCCCGTGTGCCTCCCGGACTCCGTTTTCTTGTGGGTTACTCCTTTTGGTCGATAAAAATTCATTATATATACTCCCGAAGGTTTTGACCTCTGTATCACGCAAAAATCCTCTGTTTCGTTTCGATTTGCTGTTTTTGACAGATCTAGATCATCATGGAGTCCTCCAACACCCCCAAGGACAAGTTCTTCGAGAAGGTCATCAACCCCTACCTTGCGGAGGTGCTGCACCACCCTAAAACCATGGAGTTGCATGAGGGGTGCTGCACATTCGTGATGTTGAGGGGCCGAGGAGGACCGGAAGAGTGGAGACAAGACTCGAAGCGATCAACCCCTACCTTGCGGAGGTGCTGCACCACCCTAAAACCATGGAGTTGCATGAGGGGTGCTGCACATTCGTGATGTTGAGGGGCCGAGGAGGACCGGAAGAGTGGAGACAAGACTCGAAGCGATGGAGCAACAAGTTTTCAAGTGCCAAGGTATGGTGGAACGAGGACTTAACGCCAACCACATGATGATCTCGAAGCTTGCCAACAACCTCAAGGTGGACTGAAGGATCTTAGGGGAAGCTATCTCAAACCTTCAAGAGAAGATCGAACACCTCCAAGCCCAGATCTATGTGTTGGAAATATGCCCTAGAGGCAATAATAAAAGTATTATTATTATATTTCCTTGTTCATGATAATTGTCTGTTATACTTGCTTGAATTGTATTGTACGGAAACAGCGATACATGTGTGAATACATAGACCACAACTTATCCCTGGTAATCCTCTAGTTACTAGCTCGTTGATCAACAGATGGTCACGGTTTCCTGACCATGGACATTGGATGTCATTGATAACGGGATCACATCATTAGGAGAATGATGTGATGGACAAGACCCAATCCTGAGCCTAGCACGAGATCGTATAGTTCGTAATGCTTAAGCTTTTCCGGTGTCAACTATTTATTCCTTAGACCATGAGGTTGTGCAACTCCCGGATACCGTAGGAATACTTTGGGTGTGCCAAACGTCACAACGTAACTGGGTGGCTATAAAGGTACGCAATGGGTATCTCCGAAAGTGTCTGTTGAATTGGTACGAACCGAGACTAGGATATTGTCACTCCGTATGACGGAGAGGTACCAATGGGCCCTCTCGGTAATACATCATCATAATGAGATCAAAGTGACTAAGGAGTTAGTCACGGGATGATGGATTATGGAACGAGTAAAGAGACTTGCCATGACGAGATTGAACAAGGTATCGGGCATACCGACGATCGAATCTCGGGCAAGTACCGTACCGATAGACAAAGGGAATAACATACGGGATTGAGTGAATCCTAGACACAATGGTTCTTTCGATGAGATCATCGAGGAACACGTGGGAACCAACATGGGTATCCAGATCCCGCTGTTGGTTATTGACCAGAGAGTCATCTCGGTCATGTCTGCGTGTCTCCCGAACCCGTAGGGTCTACACACTTAAGGTTCGGTGACGCTAGGGTTGTAGAGATACATGCACGTGGAAACCCGAATGTTGTTCGGAGTCTCGGATGAGATCCCGGACGTCACGAGGAGTTCCGGAATGGTCCGGAGGTGAAGAATGATATATAGGAAGTCCAGTTTCGGCCATCGGGTGAACTCCGGGGGTCACCGGGAGTGTCCCGGGACCACCGGAGGGGTCCCGGGGGTCCACCGGGTGGGGCCACCCATCCCGGTGGGTCCCCTAGGCCGCAAGGGGAAGGGGGCCAGCCCCTGGTGGGCTGGCGCACCCATATGGGCCCCCCTCCATGCGCCTAGGGTTGAAACCCTAGGGGGAGGGGGCGCCCCCTATGCCTAGGGGGGCAAGTATACCCCCCCTGGCCGCCGCCCCCCTGGAGATCTGATCTCCCAGGGCCGGCGCCCCCCTGGCCCCTATATATAGTGGGGGGAGAGGGCAGCCGCACCCCAAGCCTCTGGCGCCTCTTCCCCCTCCCGTCACACTTCCTACTCCTCACGCAGGGCGCCGGCGAAGCCCTGCAGGATTTCCTGTTGCATCCACCACCACGCCGTCGTGCTGCTGGATCTCCGACAACCTCTCCTCCGCCCTTGCTGGATCAAGAAGGAGGAGACGTCGTTGTACCGTACGTGTGTTGAACGCGGAGGTGCCGTCCGTTCGGCGCTGGGATCATCGGTGACGAAGAACGCGAAGAGTACGACTACTTCATCCACGTTCCTTCGAACGCTTCCGCTCGTGATCTACAAAGGGTATGTAGATGCACTCCATTATGCTCATTGCTAGAGACTCCTTAGATTGATCTTGGTGAAGCGTAGGAAAATTTTTGAATTCTGCTACGTTCCCCAACAGTGGCATCTGAGCTAGGTCTTTGCGTAGCATCTTGCACGAGTAGAACACAAACAAGTTGTGGGCGTTGAGTTTGCTCAATTTTCTTACCGTCACTAGTCCAATCTTGATTCGGCGGCATCGTGGGATGAAGCGGCCCGGACCGACCTTACACGTACGATTACGTGAGACTGGTTCCACCGACAGACATGCACTAGTTGCATAAGGTGGCTGGCGGGTGTCTGTCTCTCCCACTTTAGTCGGATCGGATTCGATGAACAGGGTCCTTATGAAGGGTAAATAGAAATTGACAAATCACGTTGTGTTTTTGGCGTAGGTAAGAAACGTTCTTGCTAGAAAACCTACAGAAGCCACATAAAAACCTGCAACAACAATTAGAGGTCGTCTAACTTGTTCTTGCAGCATGTGCTATGTGATGTGGTATGGCCAAGAAGATGTGATGAATGATATATGTGATGTATGAGATTGATCATGTTCTTGTAATAGGGAATCACGACTTGCATGTCGATGATAATGACAACCGGCAGGAGCCATAGGAGTTGTCTTAATTATTGTATGACCTATGTGTCACTGAATAACGCCATGTAATTACTTTACTTTATTGCTAAACGTTAGTCATAGTAGTAGAAGTAATAGTTGGCGTGACGACTTCATGAAGACACGATGATGGAGATCATGATGATGGAGATCATGGTGTCGAGCCGGTGACAAAGATGATCATGGTGCCCCGAAGATGGAGATCGAAGGAGCAAGATGATATTGGCCATATCATGTCACTTTAATTTATTGCATGTGATGTTTATCATGTTTATGCATCTTGTTTACTTAGAACGACGGTAGTAAATAAGATGATCTCTCACTAAAAATTTCAAGAATTGTGTTCCCCCTAACTGTGCACCGTTGCTAAGGATCGTTGTTCCGAAGCACCACGTGATGATCAGGTGTGATAGGTTCTAACGTTCGCATACAACGGGTGTAAGCCAGATTTACACACGCAATACACTTAGGGTTCGCTTGACGAGCCTAGCATGTACAGACATGGCCTTGGAACAGGAAAGACCGAAAGGTCGAACATGAGTCGTATAGAAGATACGATCAACATGAAGATGTTCACCGTTGATGACTAGTCCGTCTCACGTGATGATCGGACACGGGCTAGTTGATTCGGATCATGTATCACTTAGATGACTAGAGAGATGTCAATCTGAGTGGGAGTTCTTTGAAATTTGATTAAGATGAACTTAATTATCATGAACTTAGTCTAAATTCTTTACAATATATCTTGTAGATCAAATGGCCCACGCTCATGTCACCCTCAACTTCAACGCGTTCCTAGAGAAATCCAAGCTGAAAGACGATGGTAGCAACTATACGGACTGGGTTCGTAACCTGAGGATCATCCTCATAGCTGCCAAGAAAACTTATGTCCTAGAAGCACCGCTAGGTGACGCTCCCGCCCCGGCAAACCAAGATGTTATGAATGCTTGGCAGTCGCGTTGTGATGATTACTCCCTGGTTCAGTGCGGCATGCTCTACAACTTAGAATCGGGGCTCCAAAAGCGTTTTGAGCACCACGGGACATATGAGATGTTCCAAGAGCTGAAAATGGTTTTCCAGGCTCATGCCCAAGTTGAGAGATATGATGTCTCCAACGCATTCTACAGCTATAAGATGGAGGAAAACAGTTCTGTCAGTGAGCACATCCTCAAGATTTTTGGGTTGCACAACCGCTTGTCTCAGTTGGGAATGAATCTCCCGGACGAAGTGGTCGTCGACAGAATCCTCCAGTCGCTCCCACCAAGCTACAAGAGCTTCATGTTGAACTTCAATATGCAGGGGATGGAGAAGTCCATTCCCGAGGTGTATTCAATGCTGAAATCAGCGGAGGTGGAGATCAAGAAAGAGCATCAAGTGTTGATGGTCAATAAAACCACTAAGTTCAAAAAGGGCAAGGGTAAGAAGAACTTCAAGAAGGACGGCAAGGGAGTTGCCGCGCCCGGTAAGCCAGTTGCCGGGAAGAAGCCAAAGTATGGACCCAAGCCTGAGACTGAGTGCTTTTATTGCAAGGGAACGGGTCATTGGAAGCGGAACTGCCCCAAGTACTTAGCGGACAAGAAGGCCGGCAACGTCAAAGGTATATGTGATATACATGTTATTGATGTGTACCTAACCAGCGCTCGTAGTAGCTCCTGGGTATTTGATACCGGTGCAGTTGCTCATATTTGTAACTCTAAGCACGAGTTGCAGAATAAGCGGAGACTGGCGAAGGACGAGGTGACGATGCGCGTCGGGAATGGTTCCAAGGTCGATGTGATCGCCGTCGGCACGCTACCTCTACATCTACCCTCGGGATTAGTTTTAAACCTTAATAATTGTTATTTAGTACCAGCTTTGAGCATGAACATTGTATCTGGATCTCGTTTGATGCGAGATGGCTACTCATTTAAATCCGAGAATAATGGTTGTTCTATTTATTTGAGAGATATGTTTTATGGTCATGCCCCGCTGGTCAATGGTTTATTTTTGATGAATCTCGATCGTGATGATACACATGTTCATAGTGTGAATGCCAAAAGATGTAAAGTTGACAATGATAGTCCCACATACTTGTGGCATTGCCGCCTTGGTCATATTGGTGTCAAACGTATGAAGAAGCTTCATGCTGATGGACTTCTGGAGTCTCTTGATTATGAATCATTTGACACATGCGAACCATGCCTCTTGGGCAAGATGACCAAGACTCCGTTCTCCGGAACAATGGAGCGAGCAACCAACTTATTGGAAATCATACATACCGATGTGTGCGGTCCAATGAGTGTTGAGGCTCGCGGAGGCTATCGTTATGTTCTCACCCTCACAGATGACTTGAGTAGATATGGGTATGTCTACTTGATGAAGCACAAGTCTGAGACCTTTGAAAAGTTCAAGGAATTTCAGAATGAGGTTGAGAATCAACGAGACAGAAAAATAAAGTTCTTGCGATCGGATCGTGGGGGTGAATATTTGAGTCATGAATTTGGCACGCACCTTAGGAACTATGGAATTGTTTCACAATTGACACCGCCCGGAACACCTCAGCGTAACGGTGTGTCCGAACGTCGAAATCGTACTCTGTTGGACATGGTGCGATCTATGATGTCTCTCACCGACTTACCGCTATCTTTTTGGGGTTATGCTTTAGAGACTGCCGCATTCACTTTAAATAGGGCTCCGTCGAAATCTGTTGAGACGACACCGTATGAACTTTGGTTTGGCAAGAAACCTAAGTTGTCGTTTCTGAAAGTTTGGGGTTGCGATGCTTATGTCAAGAAACTTCAACCTGAGAAGCTCGAACCCAAATCGGAAAAATGCGTCTTCATAGGATACCCAAAGGAAACGATTGGGTACACCTTCTACCACAGATCCGAAGGCAAAGTCTTTGTTGCCAAGAATGGATCCTTTCTGAAGAAAGAGTTTCCCTCGAAAGAAGTGAGTGGGAGGAAACTAGAACTTGATGAGGTGACAGTCACCCCTCCTGAGCCGGATAGTAGCGCAGCGCAGGAAATTGTTCCTGAGGTGCCTGCACCGACAAGGGAGGAAGTTAATGATGATGATCATGAAGATACAGATCAAGTTACTACTGAACTTCGAAGGTCCACGAGGACACGTTCCGCACCAGAGTGGTACGGCAACCCTGTCATGGAAATCATGTTGTTAGACAACGGTGAACCTTCGAACTATGAAGAAGCGATGGCGGGCCCGGATTCCAATAAATGGCTTGGAGCCATGAAATCCGAGATAGAATCCATGTATGAAAACAAAGTATGGACTTTGGTGGACTTGCCTGATGATAGGCACGCCATAGAAAATAAATGGATAATTAAGAAGAAGACATACGCGGATGGTAATGTGACCATCTATAAGGCTCGGCTTGTCGCTAAGGGTTATCGACAAGTTCAAGGGATTGACTACGACGAGACTTTCTCTCCCGTAGCGATGCTAAAGTCCGTCCGAATCATGTTAGCAATTGCCGCATTCTATGATTATGAGATATGGCAAATGGACGTCAAAACGGCATTCCTCAATGGCTTGCTCAAGGAAGAACTGTATATGATGCAGCCGGAAGGTTTTGTCGATCGAGAAAATGCTAACAACGTATGCAAGCTCCAGCGCTCGATCTACGGGCTGGTGCAAGCATCTCGGGGTTGGAATATTCGCTTTAATGATGTGATCAAAGCGTTTGGCTTTATACAGACTTGGGGAGAAGCATGTATTTACAAGAAAGTGAGTGGGAGCTCTATAGCATTTCTCATATTATATGTGGATGACATATTGCTAATGGGAAATGATATAGAATTCTTGGAGAGCATAAAGGCCTATTTGAATAAGAGTTTTTCAATGAAGGACCTTGGAGAAGCTGCTTACATATTAGGCATCAAAATCTATAGAGATAGATCAAGACGCCTCATTGGTCTTTCACAAAGCACATACCTTGACAAGATATTGAAGAAGTTCAATATGGATCAGTCCAAGAAGGGGTTCTTGCCTGTTTTGCAAGGTATGAGATTGAGCAAGGCTCAGTCCCCGACCACGGCAGAATATAGAGAAAATATGAGTGTCATTCCCTATGCCTCGGCCATAGGTTCTATCATGTATGCCATGCTGTGTACCAGACCTGATGTGAACCTTGCCATAAGTTTGGTAGGGAGGTACCAAAGTGATCCCGGTATGGAACACTGGACAGCGGTCAAAACCATCCTAAAGTACCTGAAGAGGACTAAGGATATGTTTCTCGTTTATGGAGGTGACGAAGAGCTCGTCGTAAAGGGTTACGTTGATGCTAGCTTCGACACAGATCTGGATGACTCTAAGTCACAAACCGGATACGTGTATATTTTGAATGGTGGAGCAGTCAGCTGGTGCAGTTGCAAGCAGAGCGTCGTGACGCATTCTACATGTGAAGCGGAGTACATAGCTGCTTGCGAAGCAGCACAAGAAGGAGTCTGGATGAAGGAGTTCATCACCGACCTAGGAGTCATTCCAAATGCGTCAAGCCCGATGACTCTCTTCTGTGACAACACTGGAGCTATTGCCATTACCAAGGAGCCCAGGTTTCACAAGAAGACCAAGCACATCAAGCGCCGTTTCAACTCCATCCGAAATTATGTTCAAGATGGAGACATAGATATTTGTAAAGTGCATACGGATCTAAATGTTGCAGACCCGTTGACTAAACCTCTTCCACGGGCAAAACATGATCAACACCAGAACTCTATGGGTGTTCGATTCATCACAATGTAACTAGATTATTGACTCTAGTGCAAGTGGGAGACTGTTGGAAATATGCCCTAGAGGCAATAATAAAAGTATTATTATTATATTTCCTTGTTCATGATAATTGTCTGTTATTCATGCTTGAATTGTATTGTACGGAAACAGCGATACATGTGTGAATACATAGACCACAACGTGTCCCTGGTAATCCTCTAGTTACTAGCTCGTTGATCAACAGATGGTCATGGTATCCTGACCATGGACATTGGATGTCATTGATAACGGGATCACATCATTAGGAGAATGATGTGATGGACAAGACCCAATCCTGAGCCTAGCATGAGATCGTATAGTTCGTAATGCTTAAGCTTTTCCGGTGTCAAGTATTTATTCCTTAGACCATGAGGTTGTGCAACTCCCGGATACCGTAGGAATACTTTGGGTGTGCCAAACGTCACAACGTAACTGGGTGGCTATAAAGGTACGCAACGGGTATCTCCGAAAGTGTCTGTTGAATTGGTACGAACCGAAACTGGGATATTGTCACACCATATGACGGAGAGGTACCTCTGGGCCCTCTCAGTAATACATCATCATAATGAGCTCAAAGTGACTAAGGAGTTAGTCACGAGATGATGGATTACGGAACGAGTAAAGAGACTTGCCATGACGAGATTGAACAAGGTATCGGGCATACCGACGATCGAATCTCGGGCAAGTACCGTACCGATAGACAAAGGGAATAACATACGGGATTGAGTGAATCCTAGACACAGTGGTTCATCCGATGAGATCATCGAGGAACACATGGGAAACAACATGGGTATCCAGATCCCGCTGTTGGTTATTGACCGGAGAGTCGTCTCGGTCATGTCTGCGTGTCTCCCGAACCCGTAGGGTCTACACACTTAAGGTTCGGTGATGCTAGGTTTGTAGAGATACATGCACGTGGAAACCCGAATGTTGTTCGGAGTCTCGGATGAGATCCCGGACGTCACGAGGAGTTCCGAAATGGTCCGGAGGTGAAGAATGATATATAGGAAGTCCAGTTTCGGCCATCGGGTGAACTCCGGGGGTCACCGGGAGTGTCCCGGGACCACCGGAGGGGTCCCGGGGGTCCACCGGGTGGGGCCACCCATCCCGGTGGGGCCACCAATCCCGGTGGGTCCCCTAGGCCGCAAGGGGAAGGGGGCCAGCCCCTGGTGGGCTGGCGCACCCATATGGCCCTCCCTCCATGTGCCTAGGGTTGAAACCCCAGGGGGAGGGGGCGCCCCCTATGCCTTGGGGGGCAAGTATACCCCCCTGGCCGCCGCCCCCCCTGGAGATCTGATCTCCCAGGGCTGGCGCCCCCCTGGCCCCTATATATAGTGGGGGGGAGAGGGCAGCCGCACCCCAAGCCTCTGGCGCCTCTTCCCCCTCCCGTCACACTTCCTACTCCTCATGCAGGGCGTCGGCGAAGCCCTGCACGATTTCCTGTTGCATCCACCACCACGCCGTCGTGCTGCTGGATCTCCAACAACCTCTCCTCCGCCCTTGCTGGATCAAGAAGGAGGGGACGTCGCGTCCGTTCGCCGCTGGGATCATCGGTGACGAAGAACGCGAAGAGTACGACTACTTCATCCACGTTCCTTCGAACGCTTCCGCTCGCGATCTACAAAGGGTATGTAGATGCACTCCATTTTGCTCGTTGCTAGATGACTCCTTAGATTGATCTTGGTGAAGCGTAGGAAATTTTTTGAATTATGCTACGTTCCCCAACACTATGACCTGCAAAACCAAAACTGTGAGTATGAATATAGATTCAAGAAGGTGAGTTTGGCTGCAGATTTGAGTATCCCGGAGACTCGATCATCCTTCTACGATGGTGAGCCCATGCCTTGGAAGGTGGACGACAGACCTGCATCATCAACAGCTCCTACCTCACCAACCCCGAAGAAGGAGACATAATCATATGGGTATGGGCACTCCCCTTGGCAACTGCCAAGCTTGGGGGAGTGACCCCGGTATCGTATCACCATCACTCCTATATTTACCGTTTTACCTAGTTTGGTCCTTTTGGTAGTATCTTGATCTAGTAGAATAAAGTTAGCATGATCTAGTTGTGAGCTTTTGTCTTATGATCTTTACCCTTTGTAATCGAGTCCGTGAGCTATATAATAAAGATTAGTGTTGAGTCAAGGGCTTGATTTCCTCACTTGGGTCATGATAAAAAGAAAGAAAACATAAAGAGCATCCAAGACATCATATTGATCTTATGGGAAGTAATGACTTCACATATAAGAGTATGATAAAAATTGTTGGGAGTTGACAAACATAGTTTTGGTCATCGTTGCAATTAATAGGAAGTAATAAAAGAAGAGAGGCTTCACATACAAATATACTATCTTGGACATCTTTTATGATTGTGAGCACTCATTAAAGTATGACATGCTAAAGAGTTGATGTTGGACAAGGAAGACAACGTAATGGGTTATGTTTTCCTATATCTGAAATAAAGTATATTGTCATGGATCATCCAACATGTTGCGCTTGCCTTTCCCCCTCATGCTAGCCAAAACTCCTCCCACTAAGTAGAGATACTACTTGTGCTTCCATATATCCTTAAACCCAGTTTTGCCATGAGAGTCCACCATACCTACCTATGGATTGAGAAAGATCCTTCCAAGTAAGTTGTCATGTTGCAAACTCGCTAAAATATGTATGATTTATTAGTGTGGAGGAAATTAGCTTTATACGATCTTGTGATATGGAAGTAATAAAAGCGACAGACTACATAATAAAGGTCCTTATCACAAGTGGCAATATAAAGTGACGTTCTTCTATGCTAAGACTTTGTGCATCCAACCATAATAACAGATGACAACCTCTGCTTCCCTCTGCGAAGGGCCTATCTATTATTCTTGTCTTATAAGAGTCAAGGTGAAATTCACCTTTCCTTTTTAAATTTTATCCTTTGGCAAGCACACTGGGTTGGAAAGATCCTGACATATATACCCACTTGGATGTAAGTTTTCATGGTCTATTACTGTTGACATTACCCTTGAGGTAAAAGGTTGGGAGGCAACACCATAAGCCCCTATCTTTCTCTGTGTCCGATTAAAACTTCATAACCATAAGTATTCCGTGAGTGTGAGCAATTGTGAAAGACTATATGATAGTTGAGTATGTAGGCTTGCTAAAAAGCTCTTATATTTACTCTTTCCGATGTTACGATAAATTGCAATTGCTTCAATGACCGAGATCAAAGTTTGTTAGTTTCCAATGAAGTTTATGATTCATGCTTGATATTGTGAATGAATTGTTACTTTAGCATAAGAATCATATGACAATATATAAATGTTGTTGTTATGAAAATGATCATGATGCCCTCATGTCCGTATTTTGTTTTTATCGACACCTCTATCTCTAAACATGTGGACATATTTTTCGTTATCGGCTTTCGCTTAAGGACAAGCGAGGTCTAAGCTTGGGGGAGTTGATATGTCCATTTTGCATCATGCTTATATGTTGATATTTATTGCATTATGGGATGTTATTACTTGTTTTGTCACAATTCTTATGCCTTTTCTCTCTTATTTTACAAGGTTTACATGAAGAGGGAGAATGCCGGCAGCTGTAATTCTGGGCTGGAAAAGGAGCAAACTCTGGAAACCTATTCTGCACAACTCCAAAAGCCCCAAAACTCAGCAGAACTCCGTTTCAGAAAATATAAAAAATATCTGGCGAAAGAAGTTCACGAGGGGGGCCACCGGCTGTCCAAGAGGGTGGGGGCGCGCCCCCCCTGTCAGGGCACGCCCCCTGTCTCGTGGGCCCCCCGAAGGCCCACCTTCTCCTATATGAGGTGTTTTGACCTGGAAAAAATCATAAGGAGGCTTTCGGGACCAGACGTCGGCGTCTCGAGGCGGAACTGAGGCGGAAACCAATCTAGGGCTCCGGCAGAGCTGTTCTGCCGGGGATACTTCCCTCTGGGAGGGGGAAATCGTCACCGCCATCATCACCAACAACTCTCCCATCTTGGGGAGGGCTATCTTCATCAACATCTTCACCAGCACCATCTCCTCTCAAACCCTAGTTCATCTCTTGTATCCAATCTTTGTACCCAAACCTCAGATTGGTACATGTGGGTTGCTAGTAGTGTTGATTACTCCTTGTGGTTGATGCTAGTTGGTTTATTTGGTGGAAGATCATATGTTCAGATCCATTATGCATATTAATACCCCTCTGATCATGAACAATATTATGTCTTGTGAGTAGTTACTTTTGTTCCTGAGGACATGGGAGAAGTCTTGCTAATAGTAGTCATGTGAGTTTGGTCTTCGTTCGATATTTTGATGAGATGTATGTTATCTCTCCTCTGGTGGTGTCATGTGAACGTAGACTACATGACACTTCACCATTATTTGGGCCTAGAGGAAGGCATTGGGAAGTAATAAGTAGATGATGGGTTGCTAGAGTGACAGAAGCTTAAACCCTAGTTTATGCGTTGCTTCGTAAGGGGCTGATTTGGACCCATATGTTTCAGGCTATGGTTAGGTTTACCTTAATACTTCTTTTGTAGTTGTGGATGCTTGCATTAGAGGTTAATCATAAATGGGAGGCTTGTCCAAGTAAGGACAGCACCCAAGCACCGGTCCACCCACATACCAAATTATCAAAGTACCGAACGGGAATCAGATGATCGTAATGAAAACTAGCTTGACGATAATCCCCATGTGTCCTCGGGAGCGCTTTCCTTTATATAAGAGTGTGTCCAGGCTTGTCCTTTGCTACAAAAAGGATTGGGCCACATTTCTGCACTTTATTTACTTTTACCTTTTGTTACTTGCTACCAATTATCTTATCACAAAACTATATGTTACCTATAATTTCAGTGCTTGCAGAAAATACCTTACTGAAAACTGCCTATCATTTCCTTCTACTCCTCATTGGGTTCGACACTCCTACTTATCGAAAGGACTACGATAGATCCCCTACACTTGTGGGTCATCAATAACGCCTTCAGCAAGATGACATGATGTAGAGGGATAAACTCAAGCAATATGATATAAACCCCATCTTTTATCCTTAATGGCAAGAACACAATACGTGCGTCGCTACCCCTTCTGTCACTGGGTGAGGACACCGCAAGATTGAGCCCATCATAAAGCACCTCTTCCATTGCAAGAAAAAACAATCTAGTTAGCCAAACCAAATTGATATATCGGAGAGAAATACAAAGCTATCTTAATCATGCATAAAAGTGTTCAGAGAAGACTCAAACAATATTCATTGATGATCTCATCAGAAATCCACAATTCATCGGATCTCAACAAACACACCACAAAAAAAGATTACATCGAATATATCTCCAAGAACATAGAGGAGAACATTCTATTGAAGGTCAAAGAGAGAGAAGAAGCCATCTAGCTACTAGCTATGGACCCGTAGGTCTATGGTAAACTACTCACGCATCATCGGAAGGGCAACAAGGTTGATGTAGAAGCCCTCCGTGATCGAATCCCCCTCCGGCGGAGTACAGGAAAAGGCCCCAAGAAGGGATCTCACGGGAGCAGAAACTTGCGGCGGTGGAAAAGTATTTTTTACGACTCCTCTAGGGTTTCTGAAATATTTGGGTATTTGTAGACCTCAGAGGCGGTGCAGGGGACTCCCGAGGGGTCCACAAGCCCAGGGGCGCGCCCTAGAGGGGGTGCCCCTATGGCTTATCGTCTCCTAGTGGGTCTTCTGCCCCCCTCTCCAAGTCTCGTAGGTGTCTTCTGGTCCAAGAAAAATCATCGTAAAGTTTTATTCCGTTTGGACTTCGTTTGATATTCCTTTTCTGCAAAAGCCAAAAATAAGGAAAAAAAAGAAACTAGCACTAGGCACTGGGTTAATGAGTTAGTTCCAAAAAATATATAAAATAGCATATTAATGCATATAATACATCCAAAGTTGATAATATAATAGCGTGGAACAATAAAAAATTATAGATACGTTGGAGACATATCAATGATCTCTTCGTGATGCTCAACTTGAACTTGCACGCCGCAATCTTGATAACGATCACCACTTGATGTCATCCTCCATGGGTTGTATGAGATCTTCCTCTTCACGCAAGCCCATGTAAACACACCTAACCCCACACAAAACTCTCACGTATACCATGTGTTAGTACACAAAACATAATGAACAATGTTTATCATACCATGGGATCATTTGATCCCTCTCGGTACATCTTGTACGCTTTGTGTGTTGATCAACTTGATTCACTCTTGACTTAGTCTTGATCAACCATGAATCATGACCAATCTTTATATAATTCCTTGAATAGCACCTTGGTCAACACATAAACTCCTTGAAACCAACACATGGACTCAAGGTTGTCAGAATCGCGATTTTGAATCGGATCGGAGCTTTGATGGTAGGATCGCAAATCGTAGAATCTTCACTATCAGGATCGTAGAAACGTAGATTCTAAGAACTAAAATCGTAGAATCATAGGGGTTAGTTTGCATCGTAAAGTCGTAGAATCGTATAACAAAATCGCGATTCTGACAACCTTGCATGGACTTCGAGAAATTTCTATGGACAAATCCTTCATATATAACTCAAGACAACCATTAGTCCATAGAGAATGTCATCAATTACCAAAACCAAACATGGGCTCACCGCATGTTCTTTCAAGGGGGCATTTGTTCCGGGGGAAACCCTAGATCTGGGTATCCCAGATCGGATGATGACGGAGACTATGGTACTGTTTTCCCTCTTGATGATTGTTTTGGAGCAGAGGTTCATTGGAGGGGCCAACAGGTGGAGCAGTGTTGCATCTACCGCATTAAAGATGACAAGTCTCGGCGGCGTGGAGTAGTGGAGTCTCGACGTTGGACATAGTTTGATGGACGTGCGCAGGCTGGTTGCGTTGTCTGGCGTCGTGCTGACGTTGACGGTAGATGGGCATGGCAAGGTCTATGCAATGATCCCTTCTGAAGATGAGACGATGGAAGATGACGGCGGCGGATCCTAGAGCATGCGCATGTGGTGCGTGTTGTGGGACGCATAGATTGGCTGGTGCTCTCATTCTTCACCGCCAACCCTAATGTGTTCCATTATTCACCGCAGCACCGCCACCTCCGTTCGCCAACCAAGCATAGTCCCAGGAATCGCCAGGGCACATGACTTGTACATCGCAGTAGCCATGGCTCCTTCATGGTTGAAAGTTGTGCTTGTATCTCCTAACGCAGAACGGCCGGTCATTCGCATGGTTTCCACGTGCGGCGGACATAGCTCCTTCATGGTTGAAAGTTGTGCTTGTATCTCCTGACGCAGAACGGCCGCTCATTCGCATGGCTTCCACGTGCGGCGGACATAGCTCCTTCATGGTTGAAAGTTGTGCTTGTATCTCCTGACGCAGAACGGACGGTCGTTCGCATGGCTTCCACGTGCGACGGCCATGGCTCCTTCATGGCGGAAGATGGCATTCGTAGCACTCGTATAGCAGCCGGCGGGCCACCTGCAATGATTTAATGTGAATGTGCCTTCCTCCTACCATTTCTACGTGTGCTTGATTTATGCTCGTATGGGCCATTGTTTCTAGCTCAAGATTTGACTCTTTATTTGTTCCTCCTAAAAAATATCGATCATGACCGAAACCGAGCCAAATTCTCAGTGCAATATTTCTTTTCATTTGTGGAGTAACCGACCAACCATCACATATACGAAGGAACCGACTTTCTTTATTACTTGAAGAACCGAACCGATCCGATCAGTTAGGCTGAGCATCCCGTCTGATCGAATCTAATGCAATGACCAAAGGGACCCACCGAGACGATGACCGAGTTAAAATCATAGGGTAAAATCTCAAATTCTACACATCAATTGATTGTGAGGGCTTCACATCATAGGGAGCATATAGTGAATTAAAGGATGATGCTATTTCTTACTTCCTCAGTTCCAAAATATTTGTCTTTCTAAACATTTTAAATTGACTATAATATACGAATGTATATAGACATATTTTAGAGTGTAGATTCACTCATTTTACTATGTGTGTAGTCACTTGTTGAAATTTCTAGAAAGACCAATATTTAAGAAAGAGTAAAATGCATCACAAGTCCTAAAACTATCGGAGGTGTGTCAGTTCAGTCCTATAACTTCAAAACTGCAGTTTTGGGTCCTAAAACTATCGGAGGTGTGTCACTTTAGTCCAATTACTTTGAAACTGCAGTTTTCGGTCCTAAAACTATTGGAGGTGTGCCACTTTAGTGCTATAACTTCAGAGTTACAGTTTTGGGTCCCAAAAGTATGTAAGTTTGTTCATCACAAGTCCCGAGCTTGCATGACCAGTATCTATGGTGTATTTTTTCAATTGAGCCCTTCATATGTATTTAGTTTCCCCAAAAAGGTCCATACGCTTCCATGTGGCATTGTGTGCTGCAACCTGTGTGGCCATAAGCTATAGGACAGGCTCATTGAGAGGTTTGGCGTGGCCGCCGGGAAGACCCCGAGCCAGTCGTAATGGAGCACGACATCCCTTTCCCTCGGCGCGGTTGCCCGGAGATCCTGGGCCAATCTGGATGGAGGACGCAATCCCACTCACCCCCCCCCTCTCTCTTACGACATTTCCATTGACCCGACACCCTTGCCGTAGAGCTATTCATGTAGGTTGTTGTTTGGGCACGAGCATGACAATAAGTGCGGACTTGTCGTTGTAGCCGGACGACACGAAGGAGTGCGTGGAAACCGCGAAGACAGTTTAAAGGTCAGTGAGAGTGGATTGCAATTGGACGTTGTGCATCTCCAAACGGCCCCTCTCTCTCATGACATTTTCGTTTCCGAAAAGGATCTAAATATAAATGAGGTGTCGTTTAAGATCTCAAGTGAAACAAACTTACATAGTTTGGGGACCCAAAATTGCAGTTTCGAAGTTACAGGACTAAATTGACACACCCCAATAGTTTTAGGACCCAAAGCTGCGGTTTCAAATCTATAGGACTAAACTGACACACCTCCCATAGTTGTTTTAGAACCCAAAACTGTGGTTTTGAAGTTATAGGACTAAATTGACACACCTCCGATAGTTTTAAGACCCAAAACTGCAGTTTCAAAGTTATAGGACTAAAGTGACACACCTCGAATAGTTTTAGGACTTATTATGCATTTTACTCTAAACCAAGGGAGTAGTATACATCAACTCATCAGTTCGCCACTTACAACTTGACAACTAAAGTTGGAGCTACGCTTCACTGGGTCCTGCAGGCGGCCGGATTTGATTTCCTCAAGCTCCATCATCAAGGCATTTGTTATTCGCATACCCACCTCGAACGAAGATACCTACACGCACGACATACACGGGGTTAATTAATTTCGCATGATACTGAATCGAACCATGTTGACTCATTCTGACTGAATAAGCAGTCAACCTGCGAATACTACTCCGTTAACGTTGCTTTCGCGTACAGATAGAGCCATTCGTCGAAAGAAGAAAAGTCTGAGTTTCTTTCTCCTGCGCACGTACCGTGGACTCCACCGCGACGTCCATGCACATGGCGCCGTCACAGCACCAGGACCGGATCGCCGTCACCCGCAGCTCCTGCATGGCCTTGAGCCGCCGGAGCACCGCCTCAAGCACGCCAGCCATAGAAGGACACCCGCCCTCGCCGCGCACCTTGACCACCATGCCGCCGCCGGACGCGCCGTCTGATTCTGACGATCTCACCAGCTCTGCATTCCGCGCGCCAAGCCTGCCCTTCCTCCCCTCCAGCTCCCTGATGTAGTCGACCGCCGCGGCGAGGACCAAGTTCTTGGCACCCTGCGTACGTACGTGCACAAGAGAATTGCTCGTGTCACTTGCATTTGCAGTTCAACGACCGATCGATGTAGTGTAATAATCAACCTACGTTTGGTGCCCGTCCCAGTGGCAGGAGGGCGTGGATGTCGGCGTAGCCCTGGCTGAGGCGCTCCCGCCGCAGCCGCTCCCGCGTGATGTGCCGGAACGCCGAGCTGCGCGGCACCTGCGGCTCGATCGTCTCCCCCGCCCGCGCTCCCGCTTGCGCCCCATCGGAAGGCGAGGCGAGGCCATTGACGCGCCTCAAGTACTCGTGCATGCTCCGGTGTACGTTTGCTCTGCCGGGCGCGCGCTGCCGCCGGCCCGTGGACACCAACGACGATGTTGTCTTACGCCGCTGGTACGGCGCGAAGGCGCTGCCCTGGTGCACCACCGCGGGCGGGGGCGAGAGGAGGCCCATCAGGCTCATCAGGTCGTCGTCCCGGTCGACGGAGTAGAACCACCCGTCCATGGCTCAATACTTGGGTGCGCTGGATGCCGAGGTTGGATACGTATGTTTGTGTGCCTGCACGCATGCCGAGGTTGCCGCTCCTGTTCGTGGTGCCGCGATCGCGCGCGTGCCTGCGCTTATATACGCGCGCCTCCAGGTGTGGCGGCACCACAAAAAAAGACCGAGGAAGAGGAGGAGAAGAAAGGTCGTCACGCCCGCGGCCGCGGGTAGTTTGATTTGACCGGGCACGCTGTTTGAAGGCTGGCTGGCTGAAAAGTGAAACAGAAGCGGCATGGCTTCTCACTGCAGCACGGCATTCATGTGTGTACGTACCTGTTTTTCATTTTAGAAAGACGGCCCGTACAGTACCTGCGTGTCGTCTGTATCAATGCCATCCGTACGGTGGAAGGGGCTCGGTGTCCTGTGCTCCGAGGCAAAATCAGAAAGCACCGACCGATCGGTCAGAGAGAGGACTGAAAACTTCTACTTGGCCCTCCTTGTTTCGGCGTGCGGTGTATACGCACGATGAGGTGAAATTGAACAAAACTGGCCCTTATCTGAAACTTCAACACAAAATGACCTCATTCTAAAAATATTTCACGAAAATGGCCCTTTTTGCATGACGCCCCGGGCTAGGGCGTCATGCTAGAGAGCATGACGCCCCGGGCTAGGGCGCCATGGTAGTGACATGTAGCATGGCGCCCCGGCCTAGGGTGCCATGCCAAATAGCATGACGTCCTACCCCGGGGCGTCATGCAATCTAGCATGGCGCCCTAGCCGCGGGCGTCATGCAAAAGGGGCCATTTCGTGAAATATTTTCAAAATGAGGTCATTTTGTGTTGAAGTTTCAGATAAGGACCAGTTCTGTGCATTTTCACCACGATGAGTGGGCTGATTGCTGGCCCTAATGCGGACAAAATTACTGTTCTGACCCTTTGTGCTAACAAATTTAGATCTTGATCTTGTTTTAAAAATAAATTCGCTTTTAATCTTTTCAGGTGACGTCAGCATCCCTGGCGTCTGGGTTGCGAAGCAGACGCCACCCACCCTGATGTCTGGCCCCTGGTTTGACGTGGCCGGCACCCAGACGCCAGGGACCTTGGCGTTTCCTCCTCGCGATCCAGACGCCACCCTCCTTGGCGTCTGGTTACGGTAAGTGGATAACCCCCCGGAGAGTGTGTGTGGGACCTACCCCGCTCACTCTCCCCAATCCATCCCGAACTGCAAAGAGCTTTGCTGCTCTCCTCCTCTCTCCCACCCCTCAAGCTCCCCCTCAAATCCTCTCCAAAAGGTGCTTCTCTCAAGTGGATATTTCCATCACTTTGTTGCTTGTGGTAATCTTCCCCAAATCCCTCATTTTTTTTGTCAAATCTTGTTATTTTGGTTGCATTTTTGACATGTGGGTGGAACCCTAGTTTATGTTTCCCCCCTTATTATAGTGTGGATTTCTTGTTTAACTTTGGAAATATAGTGATATGCATGGTGTGTAGTAGGAAAATTTGCTTGTTGAGTAGAAAGATTGGGGGTTAGGGTTAGTTAGTGTTATGGGTAAATTTTGCTTCTTTGTGGGCATCCAATAATTTAGTGTTTGATATGATTCGGATATAATGAAATGCTTGTGGACAAACACCATTTCTCATTGATGCCTTAAATGCATTCATGTTGTTTTTAGATGGCGAGACTTGTTAATGTTCATTATATGGACAAGGAGGCATTCTTGAGTAACAATGCCGACACGGGTGAAGAAACAATGGTTTTTGATACAAACCCTAGCTATGAGGATGTTGTTGTAAAAGTGAGACATATCTTAAAGTGGATGGACAACAATGTTGATGTTAAGTTAATAGGAAGGTATGATGTTGGAGTTGGAACCAAATCTCGGTTGAAAAGTATGCCCATCACCTCGGATTTGCATTGGGATGTATACAAGGAAAAAGTTTCTCAATCGGAAAATAAGTCACTTGAATTGTTTGCCACCAAGGTTGAATCTCCGTGGTTTACATTTGATTTGAACCTTCATGTCTCTTCCCCAATGAATGACATGACTGAGAGAACAATTGTGCCACTTGTTGAGCAAAGGGTTCTGGTTGAGCAAAGTGAAGCAAATGAGGTTGAGTGGTATGCCCTTAATGTTTCTAGCCAACCACCAACTAGCCAAGCAAATGAAGTTGAAGTGATTGATAGTGACAAAGTAATTGAAGAGGATGGAGATGCTCATGATGATTATGAAGAGCAAGAGGAAGGCTTTCATGGGAATGATGTTGGTGACTTGGATGCGTACATAGCGCAAAAGGATATGGATCGTGAGTTGCCTTTTAGGCGTCAATATGCGTATGACTCAGATGACGAAGGTCCGGGGCAAGATTTGGATGAGGATGGATTCACAAAGGATGAAAATCAAATGCACTTTGAGCTGACGGGCTTAGAAAAAAGAACTCACTTGTTTCGAGATCTCAGCCTTGCCCATAAAGCCGTAGTTGATGGTGGCATGAGAATGACGGCGATTGAGCCAACACCATGCCCGGATCCAGGCGAACCAAGGGAGGAGAACGAGGACGAGAATGCTTATCTGAAGAAAGGAGTGAAGTTTCTGACCTTGGCTATGCTGAAGATTTGGTTGTCTGACTATGCCATTCGGAACCATAGGCCTTATTATGTTGAGCACTCTAACATTAAGTTGCGTTACACCGTGATGTGTGAGCAAGAAGGATGCCCATGGAAGGTTCGTGCAAGAAAGCTTGAAGAAACTGGAGAATGGGTGTTAAGAAGTTGTGTTGCCACTCATAGGTGCAAACCGCCATCGAAACGACTTAGAAAGACACACCGTCAACTCACGTCTGAGTATCTTGGATACAAATTTATGAAAGACATAGTTGTTGATCCCACTGTGAAAGTGAGGTTTCTCATGTGGACGGTAAAAAATAGTTTGGTTATGAAGTGAAGTATGGGAAGGCATGGAAGGCAAAGGCAAGTGCTATCAGGATGTTGTATGGTGGTTATGAAGAAGCATACAATCAGCTGCCGAGGTTGTTGGGCGCAATTGCGCATAGGAATCCAGGTATGTTTCATGTGGTCGATGATCACGAGGGAGTGTTTCACCGTGCCTTCTGGTGTTATGGGCAATGTGTGGCGGTGTTTGAGCATTGCCGTCCGGTCTTGTCTATAGATGGCACATTCTTGACCGGTAGATACAAGGGCACACTAATGGTAGCAATGGCACACTCGTCGAACGACAATGTGTAGCCAGTGGCATTTGCTTTGGTCCCTTCTGAGCACCAAGACAACTGGGAGTGGTTCATGGGTCATGTGAGGCACAATGTGATCGGGGCTAGGGAGGTATGCATCATATCGGACCGGCACCATGGCATACTCGAGGCAATGGACATTGTTATTCCAGGGTTTCCAAAGCTTCACCACATATGGTGCATGAGGCATTTTGTGGCTAACTTTTACCGAGCGTGTAAAAGCAAGGAGTTAAGCAAAGACCTTACCCATGTATGTGTGGCCTTCACCACCAATGCCTTCGATGAGCGATACAACAAACTCTTTATGGCGGTGAACGAAGGGGGGGGGAGATTTCTTGACTAGGAATTTTAGCGAGAAACACAAGTGGGCACGCGCTCATGACGATGGAGGTAGGCGATATGGGGACATGACGAGCAACCTTGTTGAATGTTTCAACAATGTGCTCAAGGGTGCTCGTTCGTTGCTGGCGAGTGCAATAGTGGAGTATACCTTCTTCAAGCTTAATGAGTACTTTCAGAGGCATTCTGAAGAGACTGCAAAATGGATAGGTGAAAGCAAGGATTATCCAGATAAGGTTGATGAATGGCTGCTATTACAAGCAAGCAAGTCTTCTCGACAACAAGTTATCATATTCGACAAAATTGAAATGTTCTATCAAATTGACGAGCCAGGTGGCACTACACGAGACGGTTTGTCATATGGTGGTGCCGCATTTGAGGTGCGTCTCAAGACTCGGTGGTGCCAGTGCGAGAGGCCTATTAAGTACCATTGGCCATGCTCGCATTTGATAACGGCGGCGAAGGCGAGAAACATACATGTTTCAGATGGGAAAACCATGCGGATGCAAGAGTTCCATGTCGAAGCTACAAGGTTGACATGGGCTCCTCGATTTCAGCCTTTCTTAGACCAATCACAATGGCCTGAGTATCATTGCCCTCATATTAAGCCAGACCCTCTCATGAAGGTGGATACCAAGGGTAGAAGGAGAACTAAGAGGTTCAGGGGTGATATGGATGACCTGGCTAGATTCACTGGCATGAACCAATTTGGTAGCGGTCATTTCATGGAGGCTCCTGACAATATCAATTGTGGGGGGTGTGATGAAGGTGGACACAATGCGCGGTCATGCAAGAAAAGGAAGACCTCGAAGGAGGCATTCCTAGCACTAGCCGTAGAGGAAAGACAAGTGCTAGAGGTGGTGGTGCCCGTAGAGGAACCACAAGTTCTAGAGGTGGTGGTGGTCGTAGAGGAAGCAGAAGTGCCAGAGGTGGTCGTGCTGGTCGTAGAGGTGTCACAAGTGCCAGAGGTGGTGGTGGTGGTCGTAGAGGAAGCACTAGTGCCAGAGGTGGTGGTGGTGGTCGTAGAGGAAGCACAAGTGGTAGACGAATGGTTGATAATGGATCGGCCTTCTGTTATTTGCATAATCCAGATGGTTGATCTAATAATCATGGTATATTATTTGTTCATCAACTTTTTCCTAGCATTTTCGGTGTCTGCCTCTACGCGCGACCCAGATGCCACGGTCTACGGCGTTTGGCCCCCACCCACCCAGACGCCAAGGACCCTAGCATCTGGATCGTTTGGTCACGCAGCAGGCCAGACGCCTGGCTGATGCCACGCCGATTTTTTTTTGCAATTGCACACACCCAGACGCCACATACCCTGGCGTCTGGCCATAGAAGCCACGCCAACCAGACGCCATGAACCTTGGCGTTTGTCCAGTTACCAGTGGATAAAATGCTTTGGGCACACCTCTAGCCCTCTCATTACATTCATCTCCACTCACATTCACGAGCTGCTGCCCCCTCACTCCCTCTCCACCACCATAACCCCCCTCAAATCTCTCACGAATTGATCCCGTTTCACCGTTGGATCTTCGGGATTTCCAACCGAGAAGGTAAATCAACCCTACCCCCATTTTTTGGTTGGTTTAATGTATCATAGTTTTGTGCAAACCCTAGTTTTCTTAGTGGTTATGCTCAAGGGGTAGGTTAGGTACTCAGTGCTATATGTGTGTTGCAGATGGCTAAGGGTACTCAGTGGGTGCTTAGCCCTATTGTTCATGTGCAAGGCTTTTCTCCAAGTGTTGTTCAAGTTAGTGAAGAGGAGCTCACTTTTGATTGGTTGAAGACTAAATTCATGTTGAAGAAAGGGCTGAAGGAAGACGATTCTGTGTACTACGTCAGCAGCAAGGAGTCAGATGGCCCTGGGGAAAGAAAATTGATTGACATAACTGATGATGTCAAGATTCAAGAAATGTTGAGCGAATGGGAATGGAAAAGGGCTGTTGAGTTGCATTGCTACAGGAAACTGAGTTATATTTGATGAACTTGTCATTCGAGATCCGCCTCTCCGCCGGGCCAGACGTCGGCACTGACGCTTCTATCTATCAGTAGAGACATTACCATCTATTTCTGTATGAGATTTATGTCTATTCTATGTATGAGACAAATGACTATGTACTTATGTATGAGACATATGCCTACTCTATTTTAGTACTCTGTTATCCGAACTACGATACAATGCTTACCAATCCAGAGTCCCGGGGGTGTTTTATAGACATAAGCGGGGATCATACGGGGCAAAAATGGTGGCATGCAATTTAATAAGAATGGTGGCATGCAAATTAATTAAAATGTATTATTTAAAGCAAATAAGTGAAAAAAGACTGCACCAGGGCCAGACTCCAGGGTCCATGGTGTCTGGTCCCCTATTTCTGGTGTGCTTTGTTGATTCCTTTCCACACCCAGACGCCAGAGACAGTGGCGACTGGACCCTGACTTGCAACCAGACGCAAAGGACCCTGGCGTCTGGTCCCCTGTGCATATAAATCACTAATTTGTTGCCTTTTGACAGATTTCACAAACATGCTATCAACAAAGACATCACATGAATCAACATTTCACAGATAGCACATGACTGAGTTATACTTTTAACCGACAAACGACAACAAGTTCATGGAAAGAAACGACAACAAGTTCATGCAAACGAAGTACACCAATTCAAGGTTTGACAATGTACACCAAGTTCATTGAAACAAACTACAAGCTCACTTCCTACTCCTCCGCATCAACCTCCTCCTCCTCCGCATCAGCCTCCTCCTCCGCATCAATGTTGGACTTATATCTTTGCATTCCTTTTGGTATAAGCTGATGAGGATACTTCGGACTATGGAATTATGTGTTCCATGTCTTCTTTCTACCTTTCTTGGCTGGTGTCTTAGCTATGGCTTTGCCTTTCCTGGAGCGAGGATTGCCTTGTGTCGGTTGTGTAACCTGTGATGGTTGTGGAGCATCAACATCATACTCATGCTCTTCATGGACCTCCTCCTCTATATCCTCATGATGTGTTGGCTCCTCTTCATGGACCTCCACCTCTATGTCCTCTTCGTTCTGGAGATAATGGCGTTTATTAGCTCTGGCGGCACGGCTACCGGGTGCAAACACTTGATGGGCCTCGAACCCCTCGTTGGTTACCCCAAGTGGAAGGTGTAAGATGCAGTAAGTAGAAGTGTTTTCCCCTAGCAAAGATGCCAATGATCGAATCCCCAGAGACTCCTAGGTTCAACAAGTAGGAGTCAATTGCTAACGGCGCAATTAGCAATCAACGTGGACCTGCACACAGATACAAATAACTTTGCTCCCAACGAGTACAGAGAGGTTGTCAATCTCTCCGGCCTTGTAGTTCACAAAGGGTTAAAAGCAATATGATAGTAGTGATAGATAGTGTTTTGCAATAGTAAGTAAATAGCGATAAGTAAATAGTGAATGTGATCAATGATGGTAATATGGACCGGAGTCTCATGATGTTCACTAGTGATGTCTCTCTCCCAAAAGACGATAAAACAGCTATGTGAGGTAAACAAATTACAGCTGGGCAATTGACAGGACCACGAACGCAAACCAATGCTGATTACATTGCAAGAAAGGTTGAGGTTCAAAGCATGGGCGGTACGCCAAAGTAAGTAGACCGAAATCCATCAATATCTACTACTAATCATCCACCTTGAGATATCTATCCAGAACATCTCGCTGGTATTAAGTTGCGAGTCCCACCCATAGTG
>LR738711.1:752438585-752472086 GCA_902687465.1 Secale cereale | reverse complement strand
GGCCAAAGCAATAAATAACAACGGAGAACATGCAAGAATTACTTATGAACTAAAATATAAAAGAGGTGAATCAAATATATTACTCAAGATCAATCTGAACATAATCTCATAATCCATCGGATCCCAGCAAACTCAACATAGCAACAGCATAAGCATTACATAGGTGCCTCGATCATGTAGGGCAGCTCACGAGGACTAATTAGTGAAGCACAAGAACGGGAGGAGAACATCACATAGCTACTGGTCATGGACTCATGGTCCAAGGGAGACTACTCACGAGTCATCCGGGAGGCGTCCATGGTGGTGGAGAAGCTCCCGGTGGTGATCCTCCCCTCCGGCAGGGTGCCGGGAAGAGTTCTCCTGGTGCTCCCGATCTTGGAAGCGGCGGCGGCGGCGGAACAGAGATGGGATCGCGAAAAGAAGTCCTGTTCTGAGGGTTACGGAGGACCCCTTAAATATATGCCAAAGTAGGGCACCGGGGGAGCATCGGGGGGCCCAGGCGCCCCCCCGGCGCGGCCCAGGGGGGGGGCGCCCACAGGGCGCCTGGAGCCCCTATGGCCCCCCCAGGCTGCCCTTCGGACGCAGTGTTGTTTCCGGTTCGCTGAATTTTTATATAATTTTTCTGGATTTTTCTGGGCAGTTCTCGAAACGTGAAAACCTGAAATACAAAAACAGCCGAAAACAGAAACTGGCACTGGGGTGCACTGGATTAGTAAGTTAGTCCAAATATGATCAAAAGTGTATGGAAGTGTATGAATATCATAGCAATATCACCCAAAAGTGGCATGGAGCAAGCAGAAATTATAGATACGTTTTGGACGTATCAACATCCCCAAGCTTAATTCCTGCTCGTCCTCGAGTAGGTAAATGATAAAAAGAATAATTTCTGTGGTGACATGCTATTAACCATATAGGACTTTCTCATAGTCATATGACAAAAGCTTACCGAGACAATGATTCTAAAGTAATTAAGTTGTCTCAAGAGAAAATCACAAATGACTGAAAGTTTTACAACGTGAAACTGAAACATCAAAAAGATTTGCAATGAACATGATGTGCAAATATGATAAAGTGATATCTAGCTTGCCCCCTTTAGTGATGCAAAACATAAATGCAAGGGCACCTTCAAGGTTTAAGTGATGACTAGATACAATCATTTCAGAATAAATGATATCACAATCATGCAAAAGACAATGCTACTTTGGGACAATGCACATTACACTCAGAATGACAATCATGCTCTCAGTAGTTGGTGCTTCAACATAAAGGTAAAAGAAAGGTTAAGTGCTAGGCTTTTTATTTTGAAAACATGGAAGCAATTGTGTCAACGGTAGTAGTACTTCATATGTGTCATGTATAAAACATCCTATAAGTTGCAAGCCTCATGCATCGAATACCAATAGTGCTCGCTCCTTGTCCTAATTAGCTCGGATCCCCATGGGTTATCATTGCATTGCATATGTTTTAACCAAGTGTCACAAAGGGGTACCTCTATGCCACCTGTACAAAGGTCCAAGGAGATAAATCGCATTTGATTTCTCGTTTTTGATAGATCTCAACTTGAGGACATCCATACCGGGACAACATAGAAAATAGATGATGGACTCCTCTTTAATGCATAAGCATATTCTCATAAGAGATTGAGGATTAAGGTCCAAGCTAAAACTTCCACCATGATGCATGGCTTTGGTTGGCGGCCCAATGTTCTTCTCTAACAATATGCATATTAATTCAACCCACGGTAAATCACCCTTACTTCAGACAAGACGAACATGCATAGCAACTCACATGATATTCAACAAAAGTGTGACAGTTGATGGCGTCCCCAGAAACATGGTTACCGCTCAGCAAGCAACTTATAAGAAATAAGATACATAGGCAACATATTCTTTACCACAATAGTTTTTAGGCTACTTTCCCATGAGCTATGTATTGCATGGTTAGTTTGCTTAGTGCAGGTGGAGGTTAGCAAAAGACTGGGAGCGACCAACTAAGAGAGCAATGACGGTCATAATCATGCAGAGCGACAAAGCAATATTGAATCAGGCATGGTAGTTATATCGCTACTTAGAAACAAAAGATCATCAAGGCTTGACAGACTTTCTTTACAGTCTTGAATATGCCTGAGCATACGCCAAGTCAATCAAAATAAATTCTCGAAGGAAGATATTACTAAACCATACCACATCATAGTCAAACAAACCAAGTTGGTATTCCAATAACACATTGGGAACCCCCCAGCTATTTGAGATTAACCATAAGAAAACCTGAACTACTAAGCACCATCATGAAAGTAGCATCTTTGTCATAGACACATTAACCCATGCAACGGAAGCAAACTCTCTTAATAAGGTGAGCATGGTAATTAAAGAGAGTTCAAGCAACCAACTAAATAAAAGCTCTTGAAAAGATAAGCATGAATACTAAGAGCAGAGTATGATAGTAGCTATTAAAAGACAAAGAACACACACAGCATAGATAGACATGAAAATTCTATGTAATGTTCTAGGTAGAGGTGGAGCGTGTTTCTCTCCCACATAAAGGAATGCTGGGTTCCGACTCGTTATGAAAAACTAAAAAGAAAACTAAAAGCAAGACGCTCCAAGCATAGCACATAACACATGAAGTGATAAAAATATAGCGAAACGAAAGACGAACTGATAATGTTGATGGAGAAGGGGATGCACGGGGGCATCCCCAAGCTTAGACGCTTGAGTCTCCTTGAATATTTCTTGGGGGTGCACGGGGGCATCCCCAAGCTTGAGCGCTTGACACTCCTGAATATTTTTATCATCTTCCCTCGCACACTTGAAAACTCCCTTCATACACAACTCATCATAATCTGATTAGCGAGGTTAGTACCCTTAATAAAATAATTATACCTTGCTGGAAATAAGGATATTCTTGAAGTTCTACTGTTTCTCAAGATTGCCAAAAGGTTTTTGCAAAGAAAAAGCAAGTTCTTAATTTGCAAAGTGAAGGTAAGGCAAAACAGGACAGAATCTGTGAAAAACAGAACAGCAGGCAGTAATTGATCTGTTCGGGATACTTCTGCAACTCAAATCAAAAAACTCAGAACTGACGCACGAAAGACAATTATATAGAGAACGCTGTCGAAAAAATTCAGACCAAAAAGATGATCCGGTGATTTTATACGAATTTTTCTCTCCAAGGACAGAATCTGTTTCCTGGACAGCACCTCACAACTTTTGAACTTTCTAGCAATCAGAGGCTATACTTGGCACAAATATGAAAAACAAAGATACAATGATGATGCTACAGCAGTAAACAACATCAAGACACAACAAAATCAAAAAATTTATTCATGTGGGCTGCCTCCCAAAAGCGCTTTCTTTTATGCCTTTAAGCTAGGCATAATGCATAGATCAAGTTTTATCAAGAGTAAAAGAATAACTAGCCCGTACAACGGACTCAAAAGGTAACTTGACCTTCTTACGAGGGAAGTGTTCCATCCCTTTCTTGAGAGGAAACTGAAATTTTATATTACCCTCTTTCATGTCAATGACAGCACCAACGGTGCGCAAAAAGGGACGTCCCAAAATAATTAGACATGAAGGATCACATTCAATATCCATAATAGTGAAATCAACAGGCACATAATTATCATTGACAACAATAAAAACATCATCGATCCTCCCCAAAGGTTTCTTTATGGAATAATCAACGAGACGAACACCAAAATAACAAGAATCATAAGGTTTCAATTTAAGCATATCATATATTCTTTTGGGCATAACAGAAGTACTAGCTACAATATCACATAAAGCATAGCATGAGAAGTTGTTTATCTTAATTTTAATCGTAGAATCCCAACCATCTCCTAGCTTTCTAGGTATGGAGGCTTCTACTCTAAGTTTCTCCTCCCTAGCTTTGATAAGAGCATTAGTGATATGCTCTGTGAAGGCAAGATTAAGCGTGCTAGTGTTGGGATCCTTAGCCATTCCCTGCAGAAAGGCGACAACTTCTGAAATACTACAATTATCAAAATCAATTTTATCATTAGTGGGCAGAATTGTAGTGTCATCCTCTTTGTTTAATTCGCTCTCTATTATAAGAGTTTGAACATCTTCCCAAGTTTCGGGAAGCTTAGGAGCAATTTTAAGCTGAGGCTCATACTTTTTTCCTGGGAGACCATGCCATGGGCATAACTCTCCATCATAACTAGTATAATCACAAGGTTTATTTTTTTGTAAATCCCGTCAGAGATAAGTGGGGCAATGGAAGTAGGGGTGTACTCCTCCCATTTAGTGTTTTTGGTAGAACCCATAGTAGCAAGCAAGCAAGATAACTATTTTTTTGTGATTTTCGATAAAAAAGAACTAAAGCAAAAAATGAAAAGTAAACTAACAAGACTAAAAAGCAAAGGTAAAAGATAGCATGCAACTCCCCTATCCTGAAGAGTGGAGTCCCCGGCAACGGCGCCAGAAAATACTCCTTGATGGGCCTCGAACCCCTCGTTGGTTACCCCAAGTGGAAGGTGTAAGATGCAGTAAGTAGAAGTGTTTTCCCCTAGCAAAGATGCCAAGGATCGAATCCCCAGAGACTCCTAGGTTCAACAAGTAGGTGTCAATTGCTAACGGTGCAATTAGCAATCAACGTGGACCTGCACACAGATACAAATAACTTTGCTCCCAACGAGTACAGAGAGGTTGTCAATCTCTCCGGCCTTGTAGTTCACAAAGGGTTAAAAGCAATATGATAGTAGTGATAGATAGTGTTTTGCAATAGTAAGTAAATAGCGATAAGTAAATAGTGAATGTGATCAATGATGGTAATATGGACCGGAGTCTCATGATGTTCACTAGTGATGTCTCTCTCCCAAAAGACGATAAAACAGCTATGTGAGGTAAACAAATTACAGCTGGGCAATTGACATGACCACGAACGCAAACCAATGCTGATTACATTGCAAGAAAGGTTGAGGTTCAAAGCATGGGCAGTACGCCAAAGTAAGTAGACCGAAATCCATCAATATCTACTACTAATCATCCACCTTGAGATATCTATCCAGAACATCTCGCTGGTATTAAGTTGCGAGTCCCACCCATAGTGTAAACTCAATGCAACAGACAACTGCATTAAAAGAACTTTGCGTAAAGTAAACAATCCTTGCACCCGCGGGCACAAGCACCGTTGTTTTCCCCCTTGTGGCAACAACACATCCCCTAGACTCATGTTTCTGTCACTCAAGCTAGTCATCGAGGGGCATGAACCCACAATCGAGCATAACGTTCCCTCTTGGAGTCACTACCTATTACTCGGCCAAAGCAATAAATAACAACGGAGAACATGCAAGAATTACTTATGAACTAAAATATAAAAGAGGTGAATCAGATATATTACTCAAGATCAATCTGAACATAATCTCATAATCCATCGGATCCCAGCAAACTCAACATAGCAACAGCATAAGGATTACATAGGTGCCTCGATCATGTAGGGCAGCTCACGAGGACTAATTAGTGAAGCACAAGAACGGGAGGAGAACATCACATAGCTACTGGTCATGGACTCATGGTCCAAGGGAGACTACTCACGAGTCATCCGGGAGGCGTCCATGGTGGTGGAGAAGCTCCCGGTGGTGATCCTCCCCTCCGGCAGGGTGCCGGGAAGAGTTCTCCTGGTGCTCCCGATCTTGCAAGCGGCGGCGGCGGCGGAACAGAGATGGGATCGCAAAAAGAAGTCCTGTACTGAGGGTTTCGGAGGTCCCTCTAAATATATGCCAAAGGGGGGCACCGGACGGGCTTCAGGGGGCCCAGGCGCCCCCCCCCCCCCCGGCGCGGCCCAGGGGGGGCGCGCCCACAGGGCGCCTGGAGCCCCTGTGGCCCCCCAGGCTGCCCTTCGGAGGTAGTGTCGTTCCCGGATCGCTGATTTTTTATATAATTTTTCTGGATTTTTCTGGGCAGTTCTCGAAACGTGAAAACCTGAAATACAAAAACAGCCGAAAACAGAAACTGGCACTGGGGTGCACTGGATTAGTAAGTTAGTCCAAATATGATCAAAAGTGTATAGAAGTGTATGAATATCAAAGCAATATCACCCAAAAGTGGCATGGAGCAAGCAGAAATTATAGATACGTTTTGGACGTATCAACATCCCCAAGCTTAATTCCCGCTCGTCCTCGAGTAGGTAAATGATAATAAGAATAATTTCTGTGGTGATATGCTATTAACCATATAAGACTTTCTCATAGTCATATGACAAAAGCTTACTGAGACAATGATTCTAAAGTAATTAAGTTGTCTCAAGAGAAAATCACAAATGACTGAAAGTTTTACAACATGAAACTGAAACATCAAAAAGATTTGCAATGAACATGATGTGCAAATATGATAAAGTGATATCTAGCTTGCCCCCTTTAGTGATGCAAAACATAAGTGCAAGGGCACCTTCAAGGTTTAAGTGATGACTAGATACAATCATTTCAGAATAAACGATATCACAATCATGCAAAAGACAATGCTACTTTGGGACAATGCACATTACACTTAGAATGAAAATCATGCTCTCAGTAGTTGGTGCTTCAACATAAAGGTAAAATAAAGGTTAAGTGCTAAAGCTTTTTATTTGAAAACATGGAAGCAATTGTGTCAACGGTAGTAGTACTTCATATGTGTCATGCATAAAACATCCTATAAGTTGCAAGCCTCATGCATCGAATACCAATAGTGCTCGCTCCTTGTCCTAATTAGCTCGGATCACCATGGGTTATCATTGCATTGCATATGTTTCAACCAAGTGTCACAAAGGGGTACCTCTATGCCACATGTACAAAGGTCCAAGGAGATAAATCGCATTTGATTTCTCGTTTTTGATAGATCTCAAATTGAGGACATCCATACCGGGACAACAAAGAAAATAGATGACGGACTCCTCTTTAATGCATAAGCATATTCTCATGAGAGATTGAGGATTAAGGTCCAAGCTACAACTTCCACCATGATGCATGGCTTTGGTTGGCGGCCCAATGTTCTTCTCTAACAATATGCATATTAATTCAACCCACGGTGAATCACCCTTACTTCAGACAAGACGAACATGCATAGCAACCCACATGATATTCAACAAAAGTGTGACAGTTGATGGCGTCCCCAGAAACATGGTTACCGCTCAGCAAGCAACTTATAAGAAATAAGATACATAAGCAACATATTCTTTACCACAATAGTCTTTAGGCTACTTTCCCATGAGCTATGTATTGCATGGTTAGTTTTCTTAGTACAGGTGGAGGTTAGCAAAAGACTGGGAGCGACCAACTAAGAGAGCAATGACGGTCATAATCATGCAGAGCGACAAAGCAATATTGAATCAGGCATGGTAGTTATATCGCTACTTAGAAATAAGAGATCATCAAGGCTTGACAGACTTTCTTTACAGTCTTAAATATGCGTGAGCATACGCCAAGTCAATCAAAATAAATTCTCGAAGGAAGATATTACTAAAACATACCATATCATAGGCAAACAAACCAAGTTGGTACTCCAATAACACATTGGGAACCCCCCAGCTATTTGAGATTAACCATAAGAAACCTGAACTACTAAGCACCATCATGAAAGTAGCATCTTTATCATAGACACATTAACCCATGCAACGGAAGCAAACTCTCTTAATAAGGTGAGCATGGTAATTAAAGAGAGTTCAAGCAACCAACTAAATAAAAGCTCTTGAAAAGATAAGCATGAATACTAAGAGCAGAGCACGATAGTAGCTATTAAAAGACAAAGAACACACACAGCATAGATAGACATGAAAATTCTATGTTATTGATGGGCCTCGAACCCCTCGTTGGTTACCCCAAGTGGAAGGTGTAAGATGCAGTAAGTAGAAGTGTTTTCCCCTAGCAAAGATGCCAAGGATCGAATCCCCAGAGACTCCTAGGTTCAACAGGTAGGTGTCAACTGCTAACGGCGCAATTAGCAATCAACGTGGACCTGCACTCAGATACAAATAACTTTGCTCCCAACGAGTACAGAGAGGTTGTCAATCTCTCCGGCCTTGTAGTTCACAAAGGGTTAAAAGCAATATGATAGTAGTGATAGATAGCGTTTTGCGATAGTAAGTAAATAACGGAAAGTAAAATAGTGTATGTGATCAATGATAGTAATATGGACCGGAGTCTCATGATGTTCACTAGTGATGTCTCTCTCCCAAAACACGATAAAACAGCTATGTGAGGTAACAAATTACAGCTGGGCAATTGACAGGACCACGAACGCAAACCAATGCTAACTACATTGCAAGAAAGGTTGAGGTTCAAAGCATGGGCGGTACACCAAAGTAAGTAGACCGAAATCCATCTGCATCTACTACTAATCATCCACCTTGAGATATCTATCCAGAACATCTCGCTGGTATTAAGTTGCGAGTCCCACCCATAGTGTAAACTCAATGCAACAGACAACTGCATTAAAAGAACTTTGCGTAAAGTAAACAATCCTTGCACCCGCGGGCACAAGCACCGTTGTTTTCCCCCTTGTGGCAACATCACATCCCCTAGACTCATGTTTTTGTCACTCAAGCTAGTCATCGAGGGGCATGAACCCACAATCGAGCATAACGTTCCCTCTTGGAGTCACTACCTATTACTCGGCCAAAGCAATAAATAACAACGGAGAACATGCAAGAATTACTTATGAACTAAAATATAAAAGAGGTGAATCAAATATATTACTCAAGATCAATCTGAACATAATCTCATAATCCATCGGATCCCAGCAAACTCAACATAGCAACAGCATAAGGATTACATAGGTGCCTCGATCATGTAGGGCAGCTCACGAGGACTAATTAGTGAAGCACAAGAACGGGAGGAGAACATCACATAGCTACTGGTCATGGACTCATGGTCCAAGGGAGACTACTCACAAGTCATCCGGGAGGCGTCCATGGTGGTGGATAAGCTCCCGGTGGTGATCCTCCCCTCCGGCAGGGTGCCGGGAAGAGTTCTCCTGGTGCTCCCGATCTTGGAAGCGGCGGCGGCGGCGGAACAGAGATGGGATCGCGAAAAGAAGTCCTGTTCTGAGGGTTACGGAGGACCCTTTAAATATATGCCAAAGTAGGGCACCGGGGGAGCCTCGGGGGGCCCAGGCGCCCCCCCGGCGCGGCCCAGGGGGGGGGGGGCGCCCACAGGGCGCCTGGAGCCCCTGTGCCCCCCCAGGCCGCCCTTCGGACGCAGTGTTGTTTCCGGTTCGCTGATTTTTTATATAATTTTTCTGGATTTTTCTGGGCAGTTCTCGAAACTTGAAAACCTGAAATACAAAAACAGCCGAAAACAGAAACTGGCACTGGGGTGCACTGGATTAGTAAGTTAGTCCAAATATGATCAAAAGTGTATGGAAGTGTATGAATATCATAGCAATATCACCCAAAAGTGGCATGGAGCAAGCAGAAATTATAGATACGTTTTGGACGTATCAACACATCACTGGACTGAGCACCATGGCAAGAAAGCATAACTGACATCTTATGGAACCGCTTCTTGAACTTCTGCGACAACATAAAATATGCTATGATATGAGATGCAAATAACTAATCCGCGAAGAGAAGCTTTTATAATATATTGCTCACACCTCCATGGTGCTCCTAAGAGTCCTCTCGGATAATGCATCACCATGTGGATGACTCACTGCTACGTTGGCATCGTTGATGCCCAGAAGCAACTCTCTGCCCTGCAATTCATGAACACACCAAACTTATGTATTTGAAAGAAGAAAATATAGTGGAAGTATGTTAGATTAGGTTCATTAGCCTACCATTTCGTCATGCATCAGTGCATAGTCAACGTGAGCCCCTCAGGTGTCTCTCACCGCCGTGTTGAAGGTATGATAACCTTCTGCAGTCTCCGGGTCTTCGGACACCAACTCCGACCACTCCTCGTGAGTCCAACCAGGCTTTAGATTTAACCGGTAACGATCTGCATACCACACTTGATACTTCTGATATGCTGACTGCTTGAAAGGTCTATTCTCTGATTCCACTAACGTGTCTCTTTGATTCCAAATTTGTATCCACGCACGGTGTTTGTTTACCCAATCCGATATATCCTGATTGTTCCTTCGATCGAAACTACAAATGATGCATGGTACAAAGTATTAGTAAACATCAACTTATTCAATGCTCTACTACATACTCAAGGACATGCTTGCTCACCGATGCAGAGATAGCATTCCCTCTTTGCTCTCCTCAATTGGAATACCTTGTCTTCTTCCAAATTGTCTTGCCACATGGTCTACGAAGTGCCACTCGACTACGAAGAAGCATATCATTGGGCACTTCGCCCGCCAAAGATGGCTATCACGCGTGCACATCTCGTTCAGAGAGAAGCCACGATCATCCACATAAGGCAACCAATGGACCTGCAAAACAAATAGATACATTGTTAGATACAAATTTCACTCTTGACTAAATTTTGTCTCATTGAACTTCTCAATACCTGCTCAGTAGTCAAGGTGTCCAGCTCGTTCTTATAGCACTTGTATCGCACATGCGAGCTTCATGTGTACACTATCACATGTTCCCAATAGTACGCAAGTGTAGGGTGCCGATATGGATCAACATCACGCACCCCGTCATGATTACCCCGTGGGTTTGGCATGTCGGGGTTCTTGAAATCGGGCCGTCCAACTGAGATCCGCTCGCACATCCACACGGATAGGCTCCAAACAAACCAAGACAATGAGGATGTATCTCCCTTCCTGCGACACGCCAAGTCAAGCTGCAATCAAACAAACATGTTAGATATGGAGGCGCATGACAAATGCAAGATAGATGGTTGCAAATATCTCTTACCTGACGATACAAATATGCTAGTGCGGCCGAACCCCAACTATACTGGGTATCCCAATTATTGAGTAGCTCCAGGAACATCTAGAGGGCTGAGTTCCCGGTTGCGTCTAAGAAGACTACCTTGGTTAATACATACCAAAGATAGGCCCGCGCGTACTGCTGCACAACCACGTCATTGGCATCCTCAGGGCACGGATTGGTTTCTCCCATGACTAGTTTTAGCCAAGAATGCCTCACTTTCGAGGCATCGGCCTTGCCTGGCAGAGGGGCGTCTGGTTGAACACCAATTAAAATGTCAGTCCGTTCTCGCCAATTAACGGCACTGACAGGACCGGTAACAGCTTGTCCGTTGATAGGAAGGCCGCTTATCATAGCCATGTCCTCTAGGGTCATCGTCATCTCCCCACATGGAAGGTGGAACGAGTGAGTCTCGGGCCTCCAACGATCCACAAGTGCGGTAAGCGCTGCGTGGTTCACTGGCGGAGCGTGTCGCTTAAACTGTAACACGAATGGGAGAAGACCCAATCTCCGAATGTACGGCTCGTACCGCGCGTCATAAGGAAAGTCATCAGCGGAATGACCCCTCATGCACATAGAAACTACAGGCTGCAAATAAAGTCATGTTTTGATCAATACAAGAACACAAATGAGAAACAACGAAAATTGATAAGTCTTTGTTCTTACCTTTCCATTCTCAATGGCACGAGCACGATGTTCCTTATCCCACTCCTCGATTAATCCATCATACTAAGGTCCATCATCATTCGCCATCCTAAAAAACAAATCACAAACATCTATAAATACATAATCTTTCAATCAAATACATTCTTCTCAAATATACTCACATCATTCTTCTCGAATATACTCACATCATCTTTCAATCAAATAGAAATCTCTAAAAATATGGTGTCACATGACCATATGCACAATTTCACCATATGCAACATCTCTCTCTCTTAAAACACTCATATTCAAAACATATGCAAATACATAACATCTAATTTACACAACCCAATCTGTTGAAAAAAAATCATGTAACATACAACCATCATTTTCATCATCTCTTTTGCAAAAAATGTATGCCAATAAGATGATATACATATTAACCAAATCAATTTCGAATTGCATTCGTATTCAACAACACATCATCTACTACCTACAAATCAACTATATCATCTAATAACTACACAAAAATTAGTAAAACGAAAACAACTACTACTCATCTAACATCTCCCAATGATGAATAATGCAACCAAAAAGAGATGTTCTAACCAAAACAAATTAGAGAGACTGGGGGAGAATACCTCAAGGATGATTGGGGGCCTCAGATCCGCAAATTTGGGTGGAGGATGGAGTGGATCTAGGGAGGATTTGATGTGAGGGAGAAGAGAGGCGAGAGAGAAAGAGCTCTCTATTCATGAGCGGCCGCCGCCAGGCAGAGGTTGGGGATGGGTGGGCTGGGCCCGCGTGCGCTCTTAACCTACGAGGCCAGACGCCAGGGACCGTGGCGTCTGGCCCCTTTGCCACGTCAGCAGGTCAACGAGCAGGCGAGTCGTGCGGGCCAGGGGCCAAACGCCAGTATTCGTGGCGTCTCCTTTGCAACCCAGACGCCAGGGATGTTGGCATCACCTGAAAAGGTTAAAATCAAAATTATTTTCAAAACGAGGTCAAATTCCGATTTTGTTAGCACAAAGGGCCGAAACCGTAATTTTGTCCCGTAATGCGTTCCTGGAGAGATGACCAGGCCCCGTATCCCGGAAGGTGCGGCCTGCAGAGAACGGCGGGATGGTTTCTTTTGATCGCATGGGCATGGTTTACATGCTTTATATGGATGTCTACGCTCTCCGACTATGACAAGGGAGAAAAGCCTATATCATTCTATAAAACAGTTGGACCTAGAGCAGCTACACTATCCAGTTATGATAAGGAAGTTGTTACAATAATTGAGGCATTAAAAGGTGGAAACACTAATTTGCCACTTCCTCTCCCATCATCAGAACTGATCAACAGAGTATGAAGTACATCAAGAGCATAAAATCACTGAAGGCATTCATGAGATATTTCTGATTAAATATTGGGATATAACTTCTCAATTGAATATAAACAACAGTTTTGCTAAGTCTGAGTCGACTTAGACTTCATTATGTCTCAATCGATACTATATTCCTTTGATCTTGCATAGAGATCCGTATAGAAAATTTCTTTTCAGTTTTCATTTTTCTTCTTATATACTATATCAGTTGACTGAGACTTGATAGTCTCAGTCGACTGAGGCTTAGAAACACCCTATAAACAAGGCAAACACAATAGAGTTGTGGATGCTTTGTCTAGAGTTCGGTATGGATTTGAAGCTTTATTCTCTAGCATTGGTAAACCAGTGTGGATTACTGATGTTGTGACAAACTATGAAAAGGCCAAAAGATGCAAAGATCTTATGAGCCAGCTCACTACTGGATCTGACTCGTCACCCAACTACTCTTTCAAGCAAGAACTGTTAAGTATAAAAAAAGCAAGAACTGTTAAGTATAAACTAGAGTATTTGTGGGCTAGCAAATTGTTAACTAGGTGGTATCATAGGATAAAGCTCCTCTTTGACTATAACGACATGAAACAATAAATTTTGGAGTTCATCCAAACATGCTCTACTTGTTAGACAAACAAATCATAACACAATAAGTATCGATGGACAGCGAGTATCGATCTTGATCTGGTCCATGGTCACGCTGGAACGTATCGATGGATGGCGAGTGGATGGCTCTCCCTTCCCCCTCCCTCTACCGCTCCCTTTCTCCCCCCTCGCCGTGGTGTCCTGATCCTCCGCCGCCCATGCTCCGCTCTGTTCCTCCCCTCCCACCTCTCCCCGCTCTCCTCTTAAGGCCGGCGGGTGCTCTGCTCGTGGCTCGCGCGGCTTCGCTCCTGGGTACGCGCTCTTGCTCCCTGGGAATCGCTTTTGGGCCTTGGATGGCGTTGAAGACGACTCTGGATCTTAGTGTGACGGGGCTCCCATGGCGGTTGACGTGGTACTAAGTCTGACAGTAAGAGTAGGGGGTACGTATGAGGAGGCAAGGTCCTAACTACGACGAGGTTGCAGACACGAGTTTACGAGTTCAGGCCCCTCTCGGGCGAGGTAAAAGCCCTACGTCTCGGTGCCCTGAGGCGGTCGACTAGAATATGAGTGTGTGTGTGTGTGTGTGTGTGTGTTACACAGGGTGCGAACCCATGTACTAGAGGAGGGGGTGGCTTATATAGAGTGCGCTAGGACCCCAGCATTCCCCCGTTACATAGGGTTCAATGTACATAAAGACAGGGCATTACTGATAATGCCAGCTATAAAGAGCTATAAATGACCTTTAAGGCTATAGAGTGAACACCTGACCGTTGCCATCTTGAGTGACTTTAGATCTTCTGCACTCCGAGTGTGGTTTCTTGTGTGGGCGAGTGACTTCATCCTAGTCGAATGGAATTGGGATATCCGAGTGAGATAATTGGTCGAGTGGATTGCACTTCGATGTTAATTCAGTCGGTATCCATTGTTATTCTTTGAATGATCTTGATCTTAGGGTAGTGACCTTGGGTAGGGTGTCTAGGTCAGGCATGTGACCCTACCCTAGGTCTACAACATCGCATTAGACCCCGAATGGATTGAGGGTCGACTAGAGCTGAAGCTGGTTAGAGTAGGTCGAATATGCCTCGAAGTTCCGAGTGAATCTCTTGAAGTTCTTGGTGACGCAGTTTGTGACTTGCTTCTGCACCAGTTGCCTCCATCCATTCTGGCCTTTCGAGATTTGTCGAGTGAATTCATTGGATCTGTACCGAGCCGGACGGACCGGTGTATCTTTGGAGTGATTTAATGCCTTGAGCGCTCCAGATTTCACGGGATTTCGAAGCGCAGAGGAGCACGCGGGACAGGACATGACATTGGTGTGGTAATTAGAATGCGTCGTCAGGGGCTCCTCGATTTCCGGGCCGACTTTTTTGCCACGTATCGAGCAGCCGGCCGTTGCGGGATGTGACCGGATCACCTAGGCCCGCCAGTCAGCCACTCAGAAATATGATTATAAAAGGCGCCGCTGCCGAGGCAGGGTACTGTGTTCTCCATTCGCTCCTCCGCTCGCCTCCTTGCTCCATCTCTTCTCCCTTTGTCTCGTGAGAGCTCGTCGTCAATGGCGAAGGACGGGCCCGCGAAGAAGGTCGCGTCCAAGGGCAAGAAGTCGACGAAGGGGTCAACGTCGCGGTCCGGTCTGTCAGCTGGTTGGATCCAGGGGGACTGGATCCGCTCGAGAGTCACCAAAGAGGATTTGGAAGGCCTCGCTATCGACGGCCTCGTCGCGCCCGGGTCTTGGAGGCTGTTGGGGAAGGAGACGGAGCCCGAGCCGTGCGAGGGCGAGCGCGTTCTGCTCACCACCCATGTGGAGCGAGGTTTTTCTCTGCCTCCACACCCCTTTTTCCGCAGAGGAGAAAGGTGAAGTTGCCATTTTGGTCGACACTGTGGTGGCTCTGGTTCGTGGCAGAGTGACGGGCATGGACCTGCTCGCCACATCCAACCCCTGCAAGCTCGTGACAATCCCATGTGGGTGTATTCGGGCTCAAACGACACCGCTCAAAGCCACCCAGAGAAGGTCAATGAGAAGACGGTGGCCCAGTGGTTGACGAGCATCACTGGGAACAAGGACAATCCGCGCGGAGCCAGGAGAATCTTGCCATAGGACGCCGAGCATACTCCACGGGAGGTTAGGCGCTATTATGTCGAGTGATTTTCTCTCTTGTGTTGTTTCCATATGCGACTGTTCTTGGGCTCGTCTCAACTTGTCGGCTGATGTACCACAGGTCTTCATGAACATGTATTCCATGCCGAATGGAGAGCAGCAGCAGGAGGTTGTCGGGAGCGAGGACGGGAGTGCCAGCATCGACTATGAGTAGGAAGACGACGAAGAAAGCTCTGACTCGGACAGCAACGACGAGGTCGAGTCGCCGCCCCGCAATGAGAGGCGCTCCAAGCAGATGCAAGACCCTGCGGGTGGCCGAGGCAAGGCGGTGGCGTCGAGTGCCAAGACCCTGAAGCGCAGTCGGACGTCCACTCCAGAACCGACTGAGAAAATTGCGAAGCAAGCCAGAGTCACCGCCGCCAAGCCTCGAAAGGCCCTGTCCAAGATTAAAGTGGATGTTCCCGTTGCCTCAGGGTGAGTATCTTTCCTTTTTCTACCTGTCGTTTGACGCAACTTCTTGGCTCTATTCTGACCGAGTGAAACTTTGCATTTTTAGGGCCGCCACTTCAGCCACGTCCCACATGGAGGTTGATGAGGAACAAGGCGATGCAGAAACTGCCCACGTCGCCACTTCTCAAGCAGGTAACCTTGAGACGAGCAGATTTATCTTTTGAACTGTCGGTCGACCGAACTCTTACGGTCGAATCTTTTGCAGCACCACAAAATGTCATTGAACTTCCAGACGACGATGAAGATGAGCTCCATAAGACCATGGGAAGAAAGGGCAGGACTTCGAGCAGGCAGGTGCCTGCCAGCAAGGTACCTCAATCAACATCAGCGCCAGAAGCAGTGATCCAGCAATCCGGAGATCCAATTCGAGCTTCTGTTTCTTCTACCAACCCTGTGTCGACTGATTGTCCTTCGGCATCGACCGCCCAAGTCCTTGCTCTGACCGTGCAACTCCATGCTTCAGATCCTCTGGCTGCTTCAACTATTCCACCAACTTCGCTCTTTGTTACCCATCGTTTCCCAGAGGACCCAGTGAGTGCTGCTAAGGAAGCTATACGCCAAGCAGGCCTGATGATGGAACAAAGGAAGGTGGTGCATGAAGCTAGCAAGGCTGCCTACAGTGCCAGCTCTGCTCTTCAAATCAATGTCCAGGTGAGTTCTTTTCCGACTGATTTTCCAGCTTGATCTTTGCTCTCCTAGGATATTGTACTTGAAGACTGCTGCCTTATTATTCGCAAGATGATGTCCGTGGATGAGAGTTGGAAACCTTTAATGTGCATCTATCATGAGTCTGCACCTTGCAACCATTCACCCACTAGTGCTTTAGCCTTTGTTGTATAGTTCTTGCACTTGAGTCGACCAAGTCGCGTCGAATGTATCCTCGAATCAGTGGGGGCACGCAGAGTACACCCACTGGGTGTAGTCCACGAGACCGTCGTCGAATGTTTTGATTCAACGGGGGTCTTTGTCAAATGTTCTTTTTATAGTTCTTGTACTCGGTCCAGACAAGTCGTGCCGAGTGGGATTCGGACCAGTGGGGGCACGCCAAGTGCACCCACTGGGTGTAGTCCCTGAGACCACGGACGACTGTGGGCAGTCGTTGGTGGTCTGAGAACAAGTGTAGCCGTTTTTTTCTTCTTTTTCCGACTGGGCAAACCATGTTGAGTGTAAAGTCGAACCAGTGGGGGCACGCAGAGTGCACCCACTAGGTGTAGTCCCTGAGACTACTGTTGAATGTTTGATTCGGCTGTAGTCTTAGAACTCTTTTTGTCGTAATAACTTGAACTAGTATCTCATTACTCGGAAGTAATCAATCTTCGTTTCTGTCGACTGACATGCCTTATTTGTTGACTTCCGAAATCTTGTGAGTTCGTAGCCCAGTTTGCTGAATTGGAGAAGAAACAGATCCACCTCAATCTCGACCTGGAGTTGGCCAAGAAGAACTTGCAGAAGGCTAGGGATGAAGGAGCTGCCATGGGAGGTAACAACTGATCGACTGTTCGCCTTGTCATGTTTTTCTTTTCGTCTTTTGAACCGAGTGGCTCCACTCGAACAGATGTGCGTAGTGAAAACAGACAACTCCAAGCTCATCTGAAGAATGTTATTTCTTTAGACAAAATGAAGCAGGCACTGGAGGAGAAGGACCTTGTGAAAGACCGTGGATGTCGCCTAGAGGGGGGGGGTGAATAGGCACTTTAAAATAATTATGGTTTAGGCTTTAACAAATGCGGAATAAACCTAGCGGTTAATTTGTCAAGCACAAAACCTACAACAACTAGGCTCACCTATGTGCACCAACAACTTATGCTAAGCAAGACAAACAACTAGGTGATAGCAAGATATATGACAAGAAACAATATGGCTATCACAAAGTAAAGTGCATAAGTAAAGGGCTCGGGTAAGAGATAACCGAGGCACGCGGAGACGACGATGTATCCCGAAGTTCACTCCCTTGTGGATGCTAATCTCTGTTTGGATTGGTGTGGAGGCACAATGCTCCCCAAGAAGCCACTAGGGCCACCGTAATCTCCTCACGCCCTCGCACAATGCAAGATGCCATGATTCCACTAAGGGACCCTTGAGGGCGGACACCAAACCCGTACAAATGGCAACCCTTGGGGGCGGTCACCGAACCCGTACAAATTGCTTGGGGCGATCTCCACAACTTAATTGGAGACCCCGACGCTTGCCCGGAGCTTTTCACCACAATGATTGAGCTCCGAACACCACCAAGGTTGGGGCTACCTCCACAACTTAATTGGAGGCTCCCAACAACACCACAAAGCTTCACCACAATGGAATACGGCTCCGCGGTGACCTCAACCATCTAGGGCGCCCAAGCACCCAAGAGGAACAAGATCAAGGGTACCAAGCACCCAAGAGTAATAAGCTTCTCAACTTGTAACTTCCACGTATCACCGTGGAGAACTCAAACCGATGCACCAAATGCAATCGCAAGGGCACACGGAGTGCCCAAGTCCTTCTCTCTCAAATCCCACCAAAGCAACTAATGCTAGGGAGGGAAATGAAAGGAAGAACGGAGAAGAGAACACGAAGAACTCCAAGATCTAGATCCAAGGGGTTCCCCTAACATAGAGGAGAAAGTGATTGGTGGAAAGGTGGATCTAGATCTCCTCTCACTTTCCCCCCAAAAACTAGCAAGAATCCATGGAGGGATTGAGAGATAACAAGCTCGAAGAAGGTCAACAATGGGGGAAGAACACGAGCTCAAAGGATAAGGCTCAATGGGGTAGAAGACCCCTTTTATAGGTGGGGGGGGGAATCCAACCGTTATCCCCACCAACCAGCCCGCAGCGGGCGGTACTACCGCTCCAGGGAGCGGTACTACCGCTGGCCGCAGAGGTACTGCCGCTCGGCCTAACGGTACTACCGCTAGGACCTCACACAGCGCCAAAGAAAGAATAACAAATAGAATGAGCCCCGGAGCGGTACTAGAAGCGGTGGTGGGGTGGTACTACCGCTTATAAGTGGTACTACTGCTCCCACTGCCACTCCTACTGCCGCCCAACCCGACACGAAAAACGGCAGTCTCGAATCGAGGCGGTACTAGCGCGGAACCAGAGACAAACTACCGCATGTAGCCATAAACGGTACTATCGCTGTGAACTAGCGGTACTACCACTTGCGGCTATAAGCGGTACTACCGCTCTGGCCCAGTGGTACTACCGCAGGAGCAACAAGAAACCCTAAACTACCATAACTTCTGCATATGAGTTCCGAATTGAGCAAACTCAAGCTTGTTGGATAGAGGAAGACGAGTAGCATCAAGAGGAAGGGAGGTATGCCTAGTATATAGAGGAGTGAACCCTCCATCAGAGAAGAACCGGCATAACCTCCAACATCGAAAACATCATAGAAGATGCAAGAGTGAACTCCGTTTTCGATGAACTCAAGCTTGTCATCAAGATGACCAAAAGCTCCAAATCTAACAAGGAGAAAAACCAAACAAGAACCAATAAAGATGATGCAAGGATGCAATGGTTTGAGCTCTCAACGAATGATACGGTCAAGTTACTTATCGAGAGCCCCCCTTGATAGTACGGCAATCGATCCTATAACCCGGTCTCCCACAACTACCATGAGACCGGTAAAATAGAAAACCTATCAAGGGAAAATCTTTGCCTTGCACATAGTCCACTTGAGCTGGATGATGACGATCTTGACTCCCTCAAGTTGGACCATCTTTCTTGATTGTGTTGGCTCGATGAAGACTAGTAGATTGCTCCCACATACTTCACTATGAGTGAGCCACTCTTCGGCACATCTTCACAAGTCCATTGTCTCAACAATGACGGCAAGCTTCAAGCACTTGATCTCTTCGTGATGCTCCACTTGAACTTGCACACCGCAACCTAACCCCACAAAGAACTCTCACGAAGACCATGGGTTAGTACACAAAGAAAAATTGACAATGCTTACCATACCATGGGATCGCTTGATCCCTCTCGGTACATCTTCTATGCTTTGTGTGTTGATCAACTTGATCCAGTCTTTGACTTAGTCTTGATCAACCTTGAATATTTCCAACTCTCTTTATTTGGATGATGTCTTGAAGGTAAACATGAATGATCACACACTCTTCTTCTTCAAGACATGCTTGCAATAAGCTCAACACTCACTACACCAATCTTTGGATAATTCCTTAATAGCACCTTGGTCATTACAAACTCTCCTTGAAACCAACAAATGGACTCCAAGAAAAGCCTATGGAAAACCCTTCAAATATAACTCAAGGCAACCATTAGTCCATAGAGATTGTCATCAATTACCAAAACCAAACATGGGGGCACCGCATGTTCTTTCAATCTCCCCCATTTTGGTAATTGATGACAATCACTTTCAAGAGAGTTTATATAAGGAATTATGCATCACCATACCATGCAACAATAATGTATGCGCATGAGATGCAAAAGCTTAGGAACAAAACCAAAGCAAGAAGAGAGAAGAGACAACTCTCTAAACTTCCTCACAAAACTAAATTCTCTGAAACTTCTCCCCCATTGGCAATGATTGCCAAAATGGGCGAATAGCTTAGAAGCCAATATAAATTGTGTTCCTCCATAAATTGTGTATTTCCCAACAAGAGAGTGGAATGCAATACACATATCCAACGGTAACTACTTGGAGGAAGACAAATTATATTGAGGCTCAAAGATTGCAAAAGAATGATATGCCACAAAGGCATAACAAAGTGAGAGACACGCAATCAAGCAATCAAAGGATACCAATTGAAGCAGGCTATCAAAAGATACCAATTGAACCAACTAGACCAATGATCCTACATGCCACATGAATAAAAGATATTATGATATGAGCAAAGGAGTGTTCTAGAGAAACTAGAGAAGCTTCCCATGATTTGTGCACAGTTTAATTTTGTATTTGGATACAACGAGCACAAAATAGGATTGTCGCTCCCCCAAGATCAAGAGAACCTCGCGACATAGCAACGGAGTGTTCTAAAGGCACTGGTGAAGCTCCCCATAACTTGTGCACTCCTTAGAATATTTTCATTAGGATACCAAGTGCACAAAATAGGATCATCACTCCTCCACAATCAATAGAAAATCACACCAAGTGCAAGTGAGAATGAAGGTAACAAAGCCTAGCACTTGCAACAAACAAATGGTTGAGCATCATATAAAAGAGACAACTTAAGAGTAGGCTCAACCAAAATGATGTGTGTGAGTCATGGCAAAGCACTTGAGAAGACTAATGTATGGATGAACATTAAGCATCAATATAGTCTTGAATGAATGAGATACACGGTGCAAGGCCTATCATTCCCACACACAACTAGCAAATGGGTTCACAAGCCCACTAATAAGCATATAAAGAACCTATGCTTGTGAAAACCCGTGGTGTAGATATAAAAAGAGAGCGTTATCAAGACGAGGGATACCAATTAATTGGCAAAAGCCTTGTCAAGACAAGCAAGAGACAAAAATATCTTCACCACACAAGAGTGCATCTAGATGCAACAAGATAAGATCCGCACTCAAGGCAAAGGCTTTCACGGAGCCACCAAAGAAATGAAACAAGAAAGACAAGATGGTCGTGAAATAAAGGATATCTTCTAGATATGTAATTTCTCTCAAGTGTAAAAGATTCTAGTTAGATGAAAATCATGATGTAATCAATCCACAAAGAAGAATGTACACTCGAAATAGTTACAAAAAGGAAGTAATAAGATATCCACGAGGAAGTCACAATTATACCAATAAGATATTTTGCTTGAACGCATAGCACATGGCTAGATAAGGTCTTATTGTATATACATGAATTCCAACCAAGCGAACATCAAAGACATCACAACTAGCAACAAGACATCATTGTTGGGATGCTTTGAGAAAGGAAACAAATATCATAAGAAGGAATGACTAACATGCCATGATACAACCTACACAAGGTTGGTGCAATAAATGTGTGCATGAAGTAGATGATGATACTTGTTACCGAGATACCATTGGAAGGATGTAGTAGATACCAATTGAAGGTAGATCGTAGTTCATTGATCATCCTAGCTTGACTCCAATAAGCACATGGTCACAATAGCTTACTTTTGAATGAACCGAGCATCCAGTGCGTCTCCCATTGTTCCTAGAACAACAACACAAACAAATTTTTTTTTGAGGAAACACAGTGGGAAAGTCCCCCACTGTAACTCAGTTTCTATTAATTGATGGAGCAATTACAGATGGTTATACACATTACATCAGGTAGTGTGTCAGAAAAAAGGGGGAAATTACAATGTGTCTAGCCAGGTTTGCATTCCCTCTTTAAGGCTAGGTTTAGCCTTCTTAATGATGGTGCTGATGTGCTCCTTGAAACATGGTATGCAATATGCAATATCTTTGGCCTTGTTGTCAAAGATGATAGAATTTATGTGCTTCCATATGCTCCAACATCCTGCCATAATGCATTCTTTAAACCCTAGTAGCTTGGTTCTGTTTTTGGCTTCTATCATCATATCATTGATATTGAGGTCAGTATTCCATTCTAGATTTAGATTCATCCAAAAAAATTGACTGAAGTCACAGCTGAAGAAAAGGTGCTTGAGATATTCATTAGGTTCCTCATCACATTAAACACAACAGCTTTCTTCAATGAAGAAAGATTTCCTTATCAGCATATCTCTCGTGTTGAGTCTGTCCAGTAGTAAGAGCCAAAAGAAGAACTTTATCTTTGGCATACAACATGATTTCCAGATCCATTGGAAAGGTTTTGGAGCTTCGGGTGGGTTTCCAATAAGATGTAGATATATTCTTTTATTGGAGTAGTGCTTAGATTGCCACTTAAACTGCCATATATCTTTATTTCCTCAGTTGATGTCATTCCTCAATATGTTGTATAAAGATTGACTCTGTTGTACTGCAATCGATGCCATTGGTAATGGAACATGATGTAAAAATCATTCTCAGTAAAATCCATTGCTTTGGCAATGGTGATGTTATCCTCTTTTGCAAAAGAATGGAGCTGTGGTAGCATGTGGGATAAACTATCTTGTTGCCATATATCTTTCCATAATAGGACTGAATTGCCATTTGCAGGTTTACATATTGTCATTTCTTTGAAGTCATCTAGGATGGCACAACAATATCTCCACCAGAAAGATCCTACTCTGGTAGGGTATGTAGGTACAGTACCATCAGAGTAATATGTGTCCCATATCATTTCCACCCATGGAATATCCTCTTATTGAAAAATTTGTATAGGAATTTGACTAGCAAAGTTCTGTTTTGTTTTCTGAGGTCGAGTACTCCAAGGCCACCTGATTTTTTGGGAGACAGACTGTATCCCAATTAACTAAACATTTGCCCTGTTTGTTAATATCATTTCCATACCACAGAAAACTTCTCCCTGATTTTTCAAAATGATCAAGAATTGTGAAAGGAACTCTGATGGAGCACATAGCAAATATAGGAAGTGCAGCAACTATTGCTTTCAAATGCACCAATCTCCCAGCATAAGTCATCATACCTGCTATGCCAGATAATCTTTTATCAAGTCTTGATACCATAGGCATGAGATCATCCACTTTAGGTCTAGTAGAACCCATTGGAAGGTCTAGATGATTAAAAGGCATATTTTCTTTCTTGCATCCTATGACATTTGCCAATTCATATGTTGTGGTATCATTGATGTTAATTGGGACAATTGAAGATTTGCTATAGTTTACTTTAAGACTAGTAAAAGATGAGAAAATCTCAAGTATCTCTTTTACTTTGATCAGTTGGGCTATTTCTGCAGGCATGATAATTAAGGAATCATCCGCATATTGGATAATAGGGTATCTTTTTGCCCCCATGATATTCCACAGGTAGATTAATATCTCCTTGCTGCCATGCTTTGTTTATAAGAATTTTTAGTAATTCTGCAACCATCACATATAGTAGAGGGGAGTATGGATCTCCTTGTCTAACACCTCTTTTACATTTTATGACTTTACCTGGTACTCTATTTAGTATAATAGATGAGGTGGCAATGATGAGTAACATATTGGTCCATCTGATCCATTTATCACAAAATCCAAGATGTTTCATCATAAAGCTGATTGCTTTATGATCAACTTTGTCAAATGCTTTTTCAAAATCAATCTTAAAATTATAGCTTTATTTTTGGATTTGTGGCACATATGAATATACTCAAAACTCCATGCTAAACAATCTTGAATACTTATTCCTTTAATAAAACCATACTGATTCTTACTGATGACAGATAGGATGACCTGTTGAGCTCTGTTGGCAAGGAGCTTATTAATGATTTTTGCAGACATGCTGACTAAAGAGATTGGTCTAAAATCATTAGGAGTCTCTGGATTGTCCTTTTTAGGAATGAGGGATATGAAGGCACTGTTGATAGGTTCAAGATTAATTTTCTCCTCTTGGAAATCTTTAATCAAGTCATAGAAACTATCTTTAATAATATGCCAGCATTTTTTCATAAAGAGTCCATTAAACCCATCAGGTCATGGAGATTTATCATTGGGCATGCATTTAATGACATTACCAATTTCCTCGGTTGAGAAAGGCTTTGCTATATCATCATCAATTTCTTGTAGTGCCAAGTTCTGAATATCAAAGAGTTGAATAGTATCCTCAGTAATACATATTCTTTCTTTGAAGGAATTCCATAGAATAGCAACTTTCTCTTCATGATCATAGATATCAAAGTTGCCAGGGGATTTGATATAGGAGATGTAGTTATGCCTAAATATTTGTGTTGCAATGGCATGGAAAAATTTTGTATTCTCATCTCCAAGATTTGCCCATCTAATATTGGCTCTCATTCTCCAATATTTTCTTTTTGCTTCCAATAGTTTATTTGTGTGTTTGATCAAGGCTCTCCTGAAATTTTTCTCAATTTTGGTAAGATGTCTTTGATCTTCCACACCATCCAGCAATTTAACATAGAAACAACAGTATTCAATTGTTTTGCTAAGTTGGGAAATTTTCTTGCTCCAAACTTTGAGACCTTTCCTGATAGATTTGAATTTCGCCACAATATTCTTAGCAGAATCATTGGGACCAAAGAGTTAGAAACACCAATACATAGGACAAACTCCACAAACATATGTGCATTTATATATGAAAACGAATTTCATGCACATCTCATCCAAATTGAGACTAGGTGGATTTTCCCCTATTTATTGGGATAAAGAAAGAAAGCATGTCAAAGAAAATACAAGTAGTAAATATGCAAGCTCAAGACTTCCAAGAAACGAAACCAAATGAAAAAGAAATACCAAGTGAAAATAGGATACCAAATGGACAAATCATCACTTGGAAGATATCTATTTAGAAGATACATCAAGGAATGAGACGTCCATTGATATACGCAAAAGGAAAGATATCGGACTCCCAAAAGAGAAGATGGTTCCAAACAAACCAACCCATCCACCAAGTTTCATGATGGCACAAAGTACCAAAAAGAATCGGCTTGCCTTCCATCAACACACACTTGAAATGGATCACAAGAAGAGTGTTCTATCGAAAATAGGATAGCTCCCCCAAGAATTGTGCATTAAAGAGAAATTGCATTTGAATACAAAATGCACTAGGTGGGATCACCACTTTCACTATATCTAGAAAACACTTGACAAAAACAATAAAATAACAAGATCCACAAGTGGCACGAAAGGCAATGGGAGTTGACACAATCTTGGCAAGAGATAAGACAAATAAAACCAAAAGACAATGTAAAGATGATCAATAATTTCCACCACATAAATGATTACCAATTGTCAAAGACAAGAGGTATTTGGAAATAATTCTCGGTGGTAGATAGCAAACACATTCAACATCATCTTCACACCAAACACAAAAGCAAATTTGCAACTTGTAGAGCTAACATGCCACTTAGGAACAACATAATTTATAATATCAACACTAGGTGACAATATCTCAAATGTACACATTTTCTAGGCTTGTAATATGCACATAGAATATTACTCCCCCATAATGTGATACCAATGAAAGACTTAACAAGATGCAAAAGAGAGCCAAACAAGAGATAATTAATGGATCAAATAGAATTTGAATTTCTCATGAGAAGACATACCACATAGAGACTAGATAATCTTGTAATATCAAAACTAGATGGTATTCCTCATGTACACACATTTTTAGGATTGTGAGGTGCACAAAGGACATCACTCCCCCAAAATGGGATGTTCCATTAATCTCTCACAAGAGCCAACTAAGATATAAACAAGATGCAAAAAGGCTCAACACACGACACACACGTACATGATGTGCAAACCAACATACACATACTTGATTTCTCAAGATAAGTAAATTGGAAGCACAACATATACAAACACATGCAAGGTACAAAACCACAACATGCTAAGGGGCAAGTAACTTTCAATGTAAACAATTTTAGCACGAGTTACCACAAGGAGGAACATTGGATATAAGATAGAAACTTGATAATCCGAATGACTTGGCTTGAGACAATATGAATGATGAAGACCCATTAATTCTTCATAATGTAGCCAAGTCTCCAATATCCTCCAAAACACCTATTGATCAAGTTTTAGCTTGTTGGTCCCCAAACAAGTTGGGTCCTAAGAGGTTAGTCACAATAGGCTTGGCCACCCAAATGGTTCTTTTCTTGACACCACTTTGAGTACCAACAAAATTGGCAAACACATTGCCAACATTATCCTTCCCAAGAAAATAGACATCATCAATAATAATTGGGTTGGATAAGTTACCACTAGTGCATGAAGAAGCGATGTGACCTTTCTCACGACATAAGTAGCAACGTCTACTCTTCACTTTCTTCTCACTTGATTTCTCAACATGAGAAGCATTAACTTGAGTCTTCTTGGGAAGTGGCCTTTCTTCAACTTGCGGTTGAGCATGGGATTGAACTTGTGGCCTCTTCCCTTGTTGCTTGTCACTAATGGACTTCTTCTTCAATGGGAAAGATCTAACATGATGCCCTTCAATTTTGCACTTGAAGCAAATAATCTTGGCCGAATTCTTGAGTTGTTCTTGGCCCTTATTCTTGTTAATGATCTTGGACCTTTTCTTCTTGTTGGAGTTGAATCCAACTCCACCTTTGTCATTGGGGGATTTTTGAACACTCAAGATATTGTTGAGTGTGGACTTCCCTTCATGACACTTTTCCAAGTCTTTCTTCAAAGAAGTGACTTGGGCCTTGAGCTCTTTGATTTCCTCTACACGGTTAGTATCAACAAAAGTACTAGAGGAAGTATAAGCTTCATTGATAGAGCAACAAGGCAAGGAGAGCAATTCATCACAAGATGTACTAACATTGTGAGTAGATGAATTACGAGGACTAGCACATGGCAAGATAGAATTTTGACTTGAAGTAGTGCTAGTAGCCACATGAGGCTTACTAGATGTTACCTTGATACTCATAGCCTCATGAGCTATATTTAGCACATTATGGGATACTAGAAGATCATCATGAGAGCTTGTGAGCTTTACATGACTTTCTTCCAATTTCCCATAATTGCTAGATAGCAACTCAAGTTGAGCCTTTAGCTCAACATTCTCCTTCAAAATGGATGCTTCACTAGAAATAGAGTTAGTAGCACAAGCATCATCAATAATAGCAACAGGAGAAGGCAACTTGGAAAGCTCCTTGGAATATGAAGCTTTAAGTTGAGCATGAGACTCGGTGAGTTTTATGAGCTCACCCTTAATGACCCTTGAGCCATTTTTGAGGTGCTCAAAATCCTCAAGGAGTTTAGCATGTGCAACTTCAAGCTTCTCATTTTTAGTTTCAAAATCATTAACCACCTCGAGAGCTCTATCACGGGATTCCTTTATTCTAGATAGTTCTAGAGCAAAAGTCTCCTCAAGAGATTCCTTGGTGGTTTGTTCAAGTTCAAGAGCTTGCGAGAGGTCGGCAATCTCATTAGCGTAATCACGCTCATGACCTTCCATTTTCTCAATGGTGACCTCATGCTCCTCTAGATGAGATTCCAACTCCTCTATATATTTCTTGCCCTAAATGGCAATAGACATGATTTCCATGAAGTTGGAATGAGCAATTTTATTCTTATGAAGAGATATAAAAATCATTTCCCCCTTAATTTTTAAGGAGGCAACATTATCATTCTCTTCATCATTTTCAACATCATCATCATTGTCATCATCACTATCATCACAAGATATATTGGGATTCAAAGTGGGAGATACCTTTGAAGCCTTAGCCATAAGGCAAAATGCAATAGATGATGATGTAGGATCCCTTGAAGCACCATTCAAGACTACATCTTGTTCCATGGGCTGTTGGGTTTCCTCTACATTGTTAGCACAACAATTCGAGGAAATAGATACATTTTTATCATGGCAACAAGACATAGCAAGCATATCATCATGAGTTTTTGTCAAGAAATTTCTACAAGATATGCAAGGACTATCAACACAAGCATGTGAAACATGTAGGGTGCTCAAAGTGTTAAAGTACAAATAAGATGCATTGCAATAAGATAGTGATGAAGTATCATCCACAATAAGCATACTATCATCATTGCAATGACCAAAACTACTCACCATATCATTACCTTGTGGCCAACCACATGTAGGTGAAGTATAAGAAGTTGAGAAGACAACACGTCCGGAGGTGGAGGGAGAACAATCATTACTACAATTCTTGGACACACCATATTTATCTTGAAGCTTTGTCCACAACTCATGAGCATCCCGGGACGCCATGAGTTGAAATATAACTACATTGCTCAAAGCATCAAAAAGCACATTAGAAGATTGAGCATTGAGATAAGAGTTTTTCTCATCCTCTAAAGATAATCTTTGTGGATCCTTTGGAGGAGAAAAACCCATATCTACAATTCACTCTAAATTTGGGTCCATGACCCTAAAGAGATTAAGCATGCGAATTACCCAAACATCAAAATTTGTGCCATTGAAACTAAGAGTGTCAGAGAATCCTAGACCCCTAGTCGGCATCCTTACTCTCTAGGCGGTTAATCCCTATAAAGAGAGACGAGGCTCTGATGCCAATTGAAAGACCGTGGATGTCGCCTAGAGGGGGGTGAATAGGCGCTTTAAAACAATTACGGTTTAGGCTTTAAAAAATGCGGAATAAACCTAGCAGTTAATTTGTCAAGCACAAAACCTACAACAACTAGGCTCACCTATGTGCACCAACAACTTATGCTAAGCAAGACAAACAACTAGGTGATAGCAAGATATATGACAAGAAACAATATGGCTATCACAAAGTAAAGTGCATAAGTAAAGGGCTCGGGTAAGAGATAACCGAGGCACGCGGAGACGACGATGTATCCCGAAGTTCACTCCCTTGTGGATGCTAATCTCTGTTTGGATTGGTGTGGAGGCACAATGCTCCCCAAGAAGCCACTAGGGCCGCTGTAATCTCCTCACGCCCTCGCACAATGCAAGATGCTGTGATTCCACTAAGGGACCCTTGAGGGCGGTCACCGAACCCGTACAAATGGCAACCCTTGGGGGCGGTCACCGAACCCGTACAAATTGCTTGGGGCGATCTCCACAACCTAATTGGAGACCTCGATGCTTGCCCGGAGCTTTTCACCACAATGATTGAGCTCCGAACACCACCAAGGTTGGGGCTACCTCCACAACTTAATTGGAGGCTCCCAACAACACCACGAAGCTTCACCACAATGGAATACGGCTCCGCGGTGACCTCAACCATCTAGGGCGCCCAAGCACCCAAGAGGAACAAGCTCAAGTGTACCAATCACCCAAGAGTAATAAGCTTCTCAACTTGTAACTTCCACGTATCACCGTGGAGAACTCAAATCGATGCACCAAATGCAATGGCAAGGGCACACGGAGTGCCCAAGTCCTTCTCTCTCAAATCCCACCAAAGCAACTAATGCTAGGGAGGGAAATGAAAGGAAGAACGGAGAAGAGAACACGAAGAACTCCAAGATCTAGATCCAAGAGGTTCTCCTCACATAGAGGAGAAAGTGATTGGTGGAAAGGTGGATCTAGATCTCCTCTCTCTTTTCCCCCCAAAACTAGCAAGAATCCATGGAGGGATTGAGAGATAGCAAGCTCGAAGAAGGACAACAATGGGGGAAGAACACGAGCTCAAAGGATAAGGCTCAATGGGGAAGAAGACCCCTTTTATAGGTGGGGGGGGGGAATCCAACCGTTATCCCCACCAACCAGCCGCAGCGGGCGGTATTACCGCTCCAGGGAGCAGTACTACCGCTGGCCGCAGCGGTACTGCCGCTCGGCCCAACGGTACTACCGCTAGGACCTCACACAGTGCCAAAGAGAGAATAGCAAATAGAATGAGCCCCAGAGCAGTACTAGAAGTGGTGGTGGGGCGGTACTACTGCTTATAAGTGGTACTACCGCTCCCACTGCCACTCCTACTGCCGCCCAACCCGACACGAAAAACGGCAGTCTCGAATCGAGGCGGTACTAGCACGGAACCGGAGCCGAACTACCGCATGTAGCCATAAGCGGTACTACCGCTGTGAACTAGCGGTACTACCACTTACGGCTATAAGCGGTACTACCACTTCGGCCCAGCGGTACTACCGCAGGAGCAACAAGAAACCCTAAACTTCCATAACTTCTGCATATGAGCTCCGAATTGAGCAAACTCAAGCTTGTTGGTTATAGTAAGAAGAGGCAGGGAGGTATGCCTAGTATATAGAGGAGTGAACCCTCCATCAGAGAAGAACCGGCATAACCTCCAGCAGCGAAAACATCATAGAAGATGCAAGAGTGAACTCCGTTTTCGATGAACTCGAGCTTGCCATCAAGATGACCAAAAGCTCCAAATCTCACAAGGAGAAAAACCAAACAAGAACCAATAAAGATGATGCAAGGATGCAATGGTTTGAGCTCTCAACGAATGATACTGTCAAGTTACTATGGAGAGCCCCCCTTGATAGTACGGCAATTGATCCTATAACCCGGTCTCCCACAACTACCATGAGACCGGTAAAATAGAAAACCTATCAAGGGAAAACCTTTGCCTTGCACATATTCCACTTGAGCTGGATGATGACGATCTTGACTCCCTCAAGTTGGACCATCTTTCTTGATTGTGTTGGCTCGATTAAGACTAGTAGATTGCTCCCCCATACTCCACTATGGGCGAGCCACTCTTCGGCACATCTTCACAAGTCCATTGTCACAAAAATGATGGCAAGCTTAAAGCACTTGATCTCTTCGTGATGCTCCACTTGAACTTGCACACCGCAACCGAACCCCACAAAGAACTCTCACGAAGACCATGGGTTAGTACACAAAGCATAATTGACAATGCTTACCATACCATGGGATCGCTTGATCCCTCTCGATACATCTTCTATGCTTTGTGTGTTGATCAACTTGATCCAGTCTTTGACTTAGTCTTGATCAACCTTGAATCTTTCCAACTCTCTTTATTTGGATGATGTCTTGAAGGTAAACATGAATGATCACACACTCTTCTTCTTCAAGACATGCTTGCAATAAGCTCAACACTCACTACACCAATCTTTGGATAATTCCTTAATAGCACCTTGGTCATTACAAACTCTCCTTGAAACCAACAAATGGACTCCAAGAAAAGCCTATGGACAAACCCTTCAAATATAACTCAAGGCAACCATTAGTCCATAGAGATTGTCATCAATTACCAAAACCAAACATGGGGGCACTGCATGTTCTTTCACCTTGACCTTGCAGCGGCGCAGAAGACGGCGCGAGAGAAAACAGAACTTGCTGACAAGAAGCTGGCTTCAGTCGGCAAGTTAGAAGAAGAAAACGCCAAGCTGAAAACTGTCATTGATGAAGGCAACAAAGAAGTCGCGCAACTGAAGGAGGACAAGGTGGCACTGACCGACAAAGTTGGAGATCTCAATCAGAAGAGGGATGAACTGGAGACTTATCTGGGGGACTCGCCAAGAAGATGGTCCTTATGCTTGAAGGTACTTCCCCTTGTCCGACTGATTTGCCACTACTGACTCATCATACCACTGTCGACCCATCATTTTCTATGTGTGCAGAATTCTGTCAAAACTTCGTGGAAGAGACTGGGCGGATTGAGACGAATATGGATCCCATTAACTCCCTTGTCAAGGACGAAGCTGCAATGAACATGCTGTGACTGGAATCGTGCCTCGCCAGCGTTATGGACTACCTTGCACGATTGAAGGTGGAGGTGTCGCGGATTGACATGGAACTCTGGCCAGGTGTGACATTCCAGAATGACCTCGGGTCTCTGATGACTCGACTCAATGAAATCCCTGCTCGAGTGCAAGAGTGGAAGAAGTCATATGCTCGTTGTGGCGTCGATGTGGCTCTATCCTTGGTCCGAGTCCATTGCAAGGAGGTCAGAGAAGAGAAGCCGGCGGCTCTCAAGGTCGTCAACACCAAGAAGCTTCAATTCCAATCCTTCATGGAGACCTTCATCAATGCAGCCACTCGCATAACATATGGTATTGACTTGGACAATTTTGTCGAGCCAGCTAGCCCTACTCCTGTCGAGTGAACAAACTTGATGCCTCACTTTTATTTGCCTCGGAATGCCGAGTGATTTTGTAATCATTAAACTCTTTCGGGTCTGACGCCCGAGTACTCCCGTTCGTTGTTCTGAACTTTGCTGGATTTATCCAAACTTGCTTTTTCTTTAGATATGGTTGTTTTGTGTTCATCACTTTCAGATCTCTTAACTCTGAGTGAAGCTTGGTTCTTCACTCGGAACAGACGTTGTACTTGTGGTGCAGCTCCGATGAGACGGCAACGGAAATGAGCCGCACCTCGTCGTCCTGTCGGATCGGGATGGAGTGGACGTTGTACTTGTGACGCAACTCCAACAAGAGGGCCGTGGATACGAGCACTAGATCTCATACACGACATGTACTTCGTCATCCTTGCGGATTGGGATGGAGCGGACGTTGTACTTGTGACGCAGATCCAACAAGAGGGTTGTGGATACGAGCACTAGATGCCATACACGACCTGCACCTCGTCGTCCTTGCGTATCGGGATGGAGCGGACGTTGTACTTGTGACTCAGCTCCAACAACAGGGCCGTGGATACGAGCACTAGATGCCGTACATGACTTGCACCTCGTTGTCCTTGCGGATTGGGATGGAGTGGACGTTGTACTTGTGACGCGGCTCGGAGTATCTTTGAAACTTATGCGAGTACAGGGTCGTAGCTAAGCCCCCGAGTGAGATGGTTGCTCTTCACTCGGAGTGTTTTTGAAACTTAGGTGAGTATGGGGTCGCAGCTAAGTCCTCGAGTGAGAGGGTTGCTCTTCACTCGGAGTATTTTTCGAAACTTAGGCGAGTACGGGGTCGCAGCTAAGCCCCCAAGTGAGAGGGTTGCTCTGCACTCAGAGTGTTTTTGAAACTTAGGCGAGTACAGGGTCGCAGCTAAGCCCCTGAGTGAGAGGGTTGGTCTTCACTCTGAGTGTTTTTGAAACTTAGGCGAGTACAGGGTTGCGGCTAAGCCCTGAGTGA
>LR738711.1:752416211-752438281 GCA_902687465.1 Secale cereale | reverse complement strand
CGAATCGGGTTCACGGCTAAGCCCCCGGATGAGAGGGTTGCTCTTCACTCGGAGTGTTTTTGAAACTTAGGCGAGTACAAGGTCACAGCTAAGCCCCCGAGTGAGAGGGTTGCTCTTCACTCGGAGTGTTTTTGAAACTTAGGCGAGTACAGGGTCGCAGCTAAGCCCTCGAGTGAGAGGGTTGCTCTTCACTCTCAGTGTTTTTGAAACTTAGGCGAGTACGGGGTCGCGGCTAAGCCCCCGAGTGAGAGGGTCGCTCTTCACTCGGAGTGTTTTTGAAACTTAGGCGAGTACAGGGTCGCAGCTAAGTCCCCGAGTGAGAGGGTTGCTCTTCACTCGGAGTGTTTTTGAAACTTAGGCGAATCGGGTTCGTGGCTAAGCCCCCGAGTGAGAGGGTTGCTCCTGACTCAGAGTTTTTTGAAACTTAGGCGAATCGGATTCGCGACTAAGCCACCCACTGGGGGATTTGAACACATGTGTTTATGGGATAACAATCATTAAGATACTGCAAAAATCTTGTCTTTGATAAGCAAACCGAAGGATTCTTATTACAACTCATTAATCCGAGTGTTTAGGTATAGAAACGGCGGAGCAGCTCCGCATTCCACGAGTGTGGCTTGTCTTCTTTCTTGGCTACGTTGTAGAGGTGATACGCCCCGTTGTGGTGCACCTTGGTGATGATGAAGGGACCTTCCTAGGCCGGAGCGAGCTTGTGAGGTCATTTCTGATGCACTCAGAGCACAAGGTCTCCTTCTTGGAATGCTCGACCTCTAACATTACGGGCATGAAATCGACGCAGGTCTTGTTGATAGATGGTCGGACGGATCAAAGTCATCTCACGTTCTTCCTCCAGGAGATCAACTACATCTTGGCGTGCCTGTTGTGCCTCAGCTTTTGAGAAGAGTTCCACTCGGGGAGCATTGTGTAGCAAGTCACTTGGAAGCACAACCTCAATGCCATACACCATGAAGAAAGGAGTTCGATCGGTCAACCAGATTGGAGTTGTTCCCAGTCCCCATAAGACAGAAGGCAATTCAGTCACCCAAGCTCCAGCAGCATGCTTGGGATCGCGCATCAGTCGTGGTTTCAACCCTTGAAGGATCAAGCCATTCGCCCTTTCCGCCTGCCCATTCGATTGTGGGTTCTCTACGGATGCGTAGTCGACCTGAGTGCCTTGGGAAGCACAGAATGCCCTGAACTCGTCAGAATCAAAGTTGGAGCCATTATCTGTGATAATACTGTGAGGGACTCCATATATGAATATCAGCTCTCTGATGAAACTGATGGCAGTACTTCAATCAAGATTCTTAATAGGCTTGGATTCGGTCCATTTGGTGAATTTGTCGACTGCCACAAGCAAATGAGTGAAACCACTTCTGCCGGTCCTGAAAGGTCCAACCATATCCAACCCCAAACAGCAAACGGCCAGACCAGTGGAATAGTCTTCAAGGCAGACGCAGGCTTGTGAGACATGTTTGAGTAGAACTGACAGCCTTCGCACTTATCAATTATATCTTTTGCCGTCTCATTTGCTCGCGGCCAGTAGAATCCGGCTTGGTATGCTTTGGCAACGATGGTCCGAGAGGAAGCACGGTGACCATAGGTCCCCGAGTGGATCTCATGTAGGATTATCTAACCTTCTTCTGGGGAGATGCAATGCTGAGCGGCTCCAGTAACACTCTCTCTGTAAAGCTGTCCACTTATCACTGTGAAGGCTTTGGATCGACGGACAATTAGACGGGCCTCATCTTTATCCTCTAGAAGCTCCTTCCTGAGTAGGTACGCAATATATGGTACCGTCCAATCAGGGGTGATCACCAAAACTTCCATGATTAGGTCAACTACAGCCGGGACTTCGATTTCAGTTGGATTGGTTGAACTTATTGGTTGTGGGGGTTCTTCTGTGAAAGGATCTTCTTGGACGGACGGGGTATGAAGGTGCTCCTAGAACACATTGCTAGGAATAGGTTTCCGAGTGGAACCTAACTTTGCCAGATCATCAACAGCTTGATTCTTGATTCGGGGTATGTGGTGGAGCTCTAACCCTTCAAAACTTCTTCTCTAGCTTTCTTACTGCATTGCAATAACCAGTCATTGTTGGGCTCCTTATATCCCATTCCTTCAACACTTGATTGACCACCAAGTCTGAGTCGCCGTAGACCATCAGGCGACGGACGCTGAGTGAGATGGCCATACGCAACCCATACAAAAGTGCCTCATACTTAGCTTCATTGTTTGAAGAATCAAAGTGAATTTGGAGGACATAGTTGATCTTGTCACCTCCCGGGGATACCAAAACCACACCTGCACCAGACCCATTCAGCATCTTGGACCCATCAAAGAACATAGTCCAATGTTCCGAGTGGATCTGAGTCGGTTGCTGCTGTTCAATCCACTGGGCGAGGAAATCTTCTATTGCTTGGGACTTGATTGCTTTCTTTGCCTCAAACTTGATATCCAACGGAAGGAGTTCAATCACCCAATTTTCCACTTGACCAGTTGCATCCCTATTGTTCAGAATTTCTGATAGTGGAGCATCGCTGACAACTGAAACCGAGTGGTCTGAGAAGTAGTGTGCAACTTTCTTCGTGGTCAAGTAAATTCCATAAACAAGCTTCTGATAATGTGGATATCTCTGCTTGGACGGAGTCAAGACTTCAGAAATATAATATATTGGGTGTTGAACCTTGTAAGCTTTGCCTTCTTCTTCTCGCTTGACCGTGAGGACTGTGCTGACAACTTGTCTAGTGGCTGCAATGTACAATAGTAGAGGCTCTTTGCTGATTGGGGCGGCAAGCACCGGCTGGGTGGAAAGCAGGGCTTTGAGCTCTACAAACGCTGCTTCAGCTTCGGGAGTCCACTCAAACTTGTCAGACTTATTCATCAGTCGGTAAAGAGGTAATGCCTTTTCACCGAGACGAGAGATGAATCGGCTCAATGCAGCCAAACAACCAGTAAGCTTTTGAACGTCGTGCACACGCTCGGGGCATCTCATTCGGAGAATTTCTCCAACCTTTTCCGTGTTTGCATCAATCCCTCGTTCGAAAATGAGGAAACCGAGTAACTTTCCACCTGGGAATCCGAATGTGCACTTTGACGGGTTAAGCTTGATATCATATCTTCTCAAGTTGGCGAAGGTTTCGGCGAGATCGTCAGTAGGTCGGAACTTTTATGTGACTTGACCACGATGTCATCCATGTATGCTTCCACATTCCGACTGATTTGTTTGAGAAGGCACTTCTGAATCATGCGCATGAATGTGGCGCCAACATTCTTGAGGCCAAAAGGCATGGTAACATAACAAAAACACCCGAATGGGGCGATGAAGGCTGTTTTTATTTTGTCGGCCCATACAGTCGGATCTGATGGTACCCGGAATATGCGCCCAAAAAGGACAAACACTCACATCCCGCAGTTGAGTCGACAATTTGATCGATGCGGGGAAGAGGGAAATGATCTTTTAGGCAGACCCGATTGATGTGTTTGAAATTGATACACATACGAAGTGAATTGTCTTTCTTGGGGACCATGACAATGTTGGCGAGCCACTCGGAGTGGAATATCTCGCGGATGAACTCAGATGCCAGAAGCCGCGCCACCTTCTCGCCAATTGCCTTCCTCTTCTCCACGGTGGACCGACGGAGATGCTCTTTAACGGGTTTTGCTTTTGGGTCGACTCGCAAACGGTGCTCAGCCAGTCCCCTGGGTACACCCGGCATGTCAGATGGTTTCCATGTGAAGATGTCCCAGTTCTCATGGAGGATCTGGATGAATGCTTCTTCCTATTTGCTATCGAGTATTGTTGAGATGTGAGTCGGAGAACAGACTTTGTCTCTCCGGCGACTGAAATGCAGACTCTGAAGCAGGTTTATTGGCTCGCAACAAATCACTTGGATCTACATTTTTCTGATATTATTCCATGTCTACTGCTGCCATCTGTTCATCGGCAATATTTGAGCCCTTCTAGAAGCATTCTTCTTCTTTCTGCCGAACTCCAGTGATTGTGATCATTCCCTTGGGACCAGGCATCTTCAACTTGAGGTACACGTAACATGGTCGAGCCATAAAACAGACATATGCAGGCTTGCTCAGAATAGCATGGTAGGCACTGTGAAATCCACCACCTCAAACGTCAACTTTTCCTTGCGGTAATTCTTTGAATCACCAAAAACCACATCAAGAGCGATATGACCGAGTGAATCTCCTTTCTTCCCAGGGATGACACCGTGGAATCGCACGTTGCTCTCACTTAGCTTGGGCATCGGAATGCCCATCCCTCGAAGGGTCTCAGCATACAAGATGTTCAAGCCACTGCCACCATCCATCAAAACCTTGGTCAGTCGAGTGCCCTCGGCCACTAGGTCGACCACCAACGCTTGCCGTCCGGGGGTAGCAACGCGCGCTGGATGTTCAGACTGGTCGAATGTAATGGGAGTCTTTGACCACTTCAAATACGTTGTTGTTGCCGGAGCAACCATGTTTACTTCCCTGTTGATGACTTTCAGTCGACTTTTGCTCTCGATGTCAGCAAAAATCACTAAAGTGGTATTGATATTGGGGTAACCATCATCCTCCTCTTTGTCCTCGTCCTTATCCGATTCCTTTTCTTTCTCATAGGGCTGACCCTCTCGAAAGCTCTGAATCAGGAGTCGACACTGTCGAGTGGTATGCTTGGGGTAAATCAGGTTTCCCTCTTCATCTTTCTTGGTGTGTATATGACACGGTAAATCAAGCACATCATTTCCTGCTTGATCTTTCACTTTCTTGGGGATCCAAGGATCCTTAGGCTTTCCTTTGAACTTCCCTTGGTTCACAACTGCGGCCTCACCAGGACCTGCAGGTTCAGCTTTGCACTTCTATTTCTGACTGGAACTCCCTCCTCCGTCGTCCTGGGTGACTGGTTTGTTCTTGCCACTGCGGAGTCGATCTGCTTCTTTGCCGTTAGCGTACCGAGTGGCTATTTCCACCATCCAAGCCAAAGACATGTCTCTTGTTCGACCGAATTTCAGGTTAAGCTCTCTGTACCGAACGCCCTCCTTAAAGGCGCAAACTGCTTGATGTTCTAACACATTCTCCACGGTATGATGAAGAGTGGTCCACCTCTGGATGTAATCTCGCAAAGTTTCATTCTGCTTCTGGACACAATGATGTAATTCAGTCAGCCCTGCAGTTCATTTGCAAGTGCCTTCGAAGGTCCTCACAAACACTCGGGCCAATTCTTCCCAACTGAAGATGCTACCAGGAGCAAACTGATTCAACCAAGCTTTGGCTGAGCCCTCCAGCATCAGGGGGAGGTGCTTCATGGCTACATCATCATGGCCACCACCAATCTGCACAGCCACTCGGTAATCTTCTAGCCATGTGTCTGGCTTCGACTCACCGGTGAATTTGCTTACTCCCGTCACCAACCTGAAGTTGGGAGGGATCTCAGCAGCTCTAATGGCTCTGCTGAAACATTCAGGCCCAGAAACATGCATTCTACTGCCAATCGGACGATCTCTGTCATGTCCTTCTCTGTGTGCCCGGTTCCTGTCGACCAAACCCTGCACAAGAATCTGTCTCGCATCAAATTCGGGCTCTCTTGGGTCCATTGGGATCCTTCGCTCATCGCCATACGGGCGCCTATCATCGTACTGCCAAGGCACATACTGTCGGTGTACTAGAGTAGGGGTACCCTAGTATCTCAAACTTGTGCACGGGCAGTCGCAGCATCCCGCGGCAAGGCTTGCCGGGTGACCGCCAAGGTCCTCCGTGGTTCCTTTGGAGCCATTCAAGAACAAAGTATTCAAGCCAAGGAGACAAGGCCCCGGTAAGAGGAGCTTGCCGGGAAGGCCACTCGAGGCACAAGACCTCGGCGAGAGAAGCTTGCCGGGAAGGCCAACCAAGGCATCTCAAGGAACTTGCCGCGACGCGCCACGCGTCCCGGCAAGGCCCGGTGAGAGGCAAGCTCCCGGACGCGACAAGACAACGACCGCGGCAAGGCGCTTGCCGCGACAAGCTACCACTCTGTACCCGCGCTCCAGCGCATCCACCAACGTGTCGCTCTGGGACCCTCCCAAGCGTACGTGGCGGGAGGCTGTGCAGCCAGGGGTACGCTGTGGCAAGCGGCGCTGAGAAGATTGCCATCGTGGCGAACGGTGGCGTCCCTGACGGCCCCTTTTTGCACTGTTTGGGCGACGCAGACGGGCATTTAATGCCCTTGTCCCCTGCCGTCAGGGTTAGGTATGGAACACTGTACAGGTAGTTGTACCAACTACAACACCTTTCCATTTTTACCCTTGCCTACGTTGCCACCTGTCGGTGACCCCTTGAGCATATAAAAGGAGGCCCATGCGCAACGTAGAGGGGGGTTCGAAGCAGAAGAACGCTCACGCTCGATCTCGTTAGCTGCTGGTGTGTACTGTAGCACTCAGCGCTCCCAAGCAAGAACTCAATACAAACCACAAAGCAGGAGTAGGGTTTTACGCATCGGTGCGGCCCGAACCTGGGTAAACTGCTCGTGTGCTTCGCCTCGATCTGCTCTTCGTGCGATCTCCGCCCCCCGTTGAATCGAAAGGGGCTCGGTCCCCATAGGTGCTCGTGGATCAGTTTCCCCGACATCTTTGGCGCGCTAGGTAGGGGTGCGTCGAGGTTGTGTGAACCTGATCCGGCGTTCACACGAGCTAGATCTTCATCATCTTCATCGACATGCCGCCGAAGAAGAAGGCTTCGGAGGCAGCTGCTCCGTCCGCGCCGAACCCACCACCGCCGGAGCAAACGGCTGGTGGGACAGACGCCGGCGGAAGAACGGCCGTCGACGAGGGAGCTCATGGTGCTGCCAGGTCCAAGGACAAGGTTGCGCTGCCCATCGGCGGCGTAGCCGGCTCCCACAACGACTAGGCGCACTCCAAGACCTCGGCGTCCGTACATGCCCCGCGCCCATCTCAGGAGGCGCGGGACCGGCAGCGTCATGGTACCCACGGTACCAAACATTTGCTGGGCCAAGATCGAGCTGGTGGATCTCGGAATGCTCAAGACCAGCATGCACGCCAACATGCTGGCACGAGCGAGGCACGGTCGCCTGGACGGGATACTACTCCTTCTAACATGGTTAGAAGTCCGAGCATATCCCGCTCCTCACACCGTTCGCCACCGCTACCCGCCACTCCAGCGGAAGCTTTGGCGCGAGCTCAACTGCTCCTAGACTACCCTCCAACGGCAGACAAGATCGCCGATTGGAGGGCCACCATTCAGAGTCTCATCGGCTTCGCCAACGGCGACACTCCGCAGCAGCCAAGTACATCGCAGCCGCGGCAAGTTAGCCAGGCGCACGCCGGTGGTGACAAGACCGGTGGGGGTGCAACCACCGTGCACTCTCCGCCCCGAAGGCCAAGATCGTCGACTCGCCGGATCCACCTCGACAGCGACTCCACCGCGTCATCAGATCCGCGAGCTCGTCGCGATCAGCGCCAAGTTCTTCACGAACGACAGCAAGAAGACGCTCGGACTCGTATCGAGCGCCGAAGAGAAGCGCGGCGTCAATCCGACCAGCGCGCTGGGCCCGCTGTCGACATGCATGCGCCAGGGGAACCAGGTGACTTGCCGTACGCGGTAGGTTGCCCTGCGTTTACTCGTGAGCTGCGGCAAGTCCAGTGGCCCAGCACGAAGAATTTCAAGCCAGACGTACCAGAGAAGTACGACGGCAAGTCGCATCCGTCGGAGTTCCTCAGCATCTACACCATCGCGGTGCAAGCTGCTGGGGGGGCGGGACGACAAGATCCTTGCCAACTACTTCCCGCTGGTGCTCAAGCCCAACGTCAGATCCTGGCTCATGCACTTGCCGGACAACTCCATATCCTCCTGGGCAGACCTTTGCCATCAGTTTGTTGGCGCCTTTACAGGCGGCCACAAACCTCATGGCCAAGAGAGTGACCTTCATCTGCTCGCCCAGAAGGAAGGAGAGCCCCTGCGCAAGTACATTCAGAGATTCAGCCGTGTACAGCACAACATCCCAGACGTCCACCCTGCCGCGGTCATCAACGCGTTCCATCAGAACGTGCGTAACCGCAGGATGCGGGAGGAGATGGCGATGTGCAAGATCAGAGATGTCAGTGAGCTGTATGCCCTGGCCGACAAGTGTGCACGTGCTGAGGAAGGGAGGAAACTCCCCGGAGAGAATACAGGAGCAGGAGGATCTGACAGCGAGGATGCTGCCCCGGCAAAGAAAAACCGGCGGCGGAACAACAGGAAGAAGAAAGGCAAAGATGTGCTAGTCGTTGAGCATTCCGGCAATGAAGGTGGCGCCAAGAAAACCAAAGTTGGTAGCTCCGGCAAGGAGATTGCCGCGTGCACCAACTGCCAGGCTGTGGCGGCCGCCGACAAGTAGGACGGCACCGACAAGCAGTACTGCAAGATCCACCGCACCAAGGGTCATGACCTCCAGAACTGCAAGAGGGTCGAGCAGCTTGTCGAGCAGCAGAAGGCTGAGTACGAGCGACGCGACAAGGAGAAGGCCCAAGGAGGTGCTGGAGGATCCGGCCAGAAGCGCCCCGGTCGGGGAGGACGCCGCGGCAAGGCCAAGCAGCGGCAAGGAGACAGACCTCCCTGCGGCCGCGACAAGGATGAAGACGACGACGATGATGAAGACATGGATGATGTCGAGACCAGTGAGCAGGAGTTCCAGAAAGCCACAGAGGTCTTGTGCGTTGAAGGCGGTGCTTCTCTGCATACTTCACACCGCCAACTCAAGCAGTGGGTGCGGGAAGTCAATGCGGCGGAACCACCCGTCGAATCGCGCAAGCTTCTGAAATGGTCCAGCACGCCTATCATCTTCGATATTGAGGACCACCCTGATCGCACAACTGCGGTCGGGTGCTTGCCGATGTTGGTTTCACCAACTATCCGCAACCTCAAAGTCACTAAGATGCTAGTTGACGGCGGGGCCGGCTTGAACCTGATCTCCTCCGCTGTACTCCAGAAACTCCAGATCCCTGACAGCGAGCTCGAAGAGACCGGCACATTCCAAGGAATCAACCTGGGAAGGAGCAAGCCAAAGGGGAAGGTCACGTTGCCGGTGACATTTGGCAGCGAGTTAAACTTCAGGACTGAGAGGGTCACTTTTGATGTTGCCGATTTTCCATTGCCTTACAATGGGATACTCGGCCGTCCAGCACTCGCCAAGTTCATGGCAGCCTCTCACTACGCATACAACATGCTGAAGATGCCAGGCCCGATAAGTGTCATCTCTGTCCCTGGCAACAAGAAGGATGCTCTTATCTGCGCCGACAAGATCTACCGGGAAGCAGCAGCCGCAACAGATCGCAAGTCACTTGCCGCTGAAGCTCCCGGGGGGGAGAAGAAGACCAAGTCCGGCAAGAGTTCTGATGCCCACTCCGGCAAGCGCACCTCTTCGGAGTGCTGTGCTACCGTCGAGGACGCACCATCGAGCTCCACCGGCAAGTGTAAGAAGGCAATGGCAGCTTCGCCAGAGACCAAGAAGGTGTCCGCCAAGGAGGACGGCACTGGTGGTACCTTCACAATCAGTGCCACCCTTGACCCTAAATAGGAAAGCGCGCTCATTGCTTTCCTGCGAGCGAATGTCGACGTGTTTGCATGGCAACCGTCTGACATCCCCGGTGTTCCCAGGAAAGTAATTGAGCACCATCTCGCCGTCTGTCCTCATGCGCGGCCCATCAAGCAGAAGGTCAGGAAACAAGCAGTGGAGCGCCAAGAATTCATCGCGGAAGAGATCAAGAAGTTGGAAGCAGCAGGCCTTGTCAGAGGAGTGCTCCATCCTACGTGATTGGCCAATCCTGTAGTCGTGCGCAAGTTAAACGGGAAATGGAGGCTTTGTATCGACTTTACCGATGTCAATAAAGCTTGTCCCAAAGACCCATTTCCCTTGCCGCGCATTGACCAGATCGTTGACTCCATGGCCGGATGTGACTTGCTTTAATTTCTTGATGCATACTCAGGATACCATCAGATCTTCATGGCAGAAGAGGATGAGGAGAAGACCGCATTCATCACTCCATGTGGCACGTACTGTTTCGTACGGATGCCTTTCGGTTTAAAGAATGCTGGTTCAACATTTGCAAGGGTAGTCCATTATGCTTTTGAGCCACAAATACACAGAAATGTGGAAGCCTACATGGATGACATAGTGGTCAAGAGCAAAGACAAGGCAACCCTGATTCAAGATTTAGACAAGACCTTTGCAAATCTGCGCAAGATCAGCCTCAAGCTCAACCCCGAGAAGTGTGTGTTTGGAGTCCCTTCCGGCAAGCTTCTCGGGTTCTTCGTGTCTCATCGGGGAATTGAAGCCAATCCCGACAAGATCAAGGCCATTGAGCAAATTGAAGCACCAAAGCGCGTCAAGGATGTGCGAAGACTTGCCGGTTGCATGGCTGCTCTCAGCAGGTTTATCTCTAAGTCTGCTGAGCGCGCCCTGCCATTTTTCAAAATATTGAAAAAGGCAGGTCCAATGAAATGGACTCTGGAAGCGGAGGCTGCGCTGCAAGACTTGAATAGATACCTGTCCTCCACTCCAATACTTGTCGCACCTAAGCCACAAGAGAAGTTGCTGCTGTATCTAGCGGCAACCAATCAAGTGGTTAGTGCTGCGTTAGTAGCGAAGAGGGAGGCAGATGATGAGCCAGCAACCACGGCAGGCGCATCCAGCGACAAGCAGGGGGCTTCCCCGACAAGCTCTGGTCCCGACAAAGATGAATCTGCGCAGGAGATACGGAAGAAGATGGTGCAGCGCCCAGTTTACTTTGTCAGTTCCCTTCTGCAGGGGGCTAGGTCAAGGTACTCTGGTGTGCAAAAATTGCTTTTCGGCCTTCTCATGGCCTCGAGAAAGCTGTGCCATTACTTCCAAGCGCATGAGATCACAGTTGTCACTCGCTTTCCGCTGAAGAGGATACTACAGAATCCAGAAGCAACAGGCAGGATTGTTGAGTGGGCACTGGAACTGTCAAGCTTTGGCCTCAAGTTTGAGAGCACTTCAACTATCCAAAGCAGAGCATTGGCAGAATTCATAGCAGAGTGGACGCCAACACCAGATGAAGAAGTTCCAGAAATGAGCATCCCCGTCAAGGAAGCAAGCAAAGAGTGGCTGATGTACTTTGATAGTGCCTTCTCGCTGCAAGGCGCCGGTGCTGGCGTGCTGCTTGTCGCACCCACCGGAGAGCACCTCAAGTACGTAGTCCAGATGCACTTTCCCAAGGAGCAAGCAACAAACAATACCGTAGAGTATGAAGGCTTGCTTGCCGGTCTAAGGATCGCGGCAGACCTTGGGATCAAGAAGCTCATTCTCAGGGGTGACTCGCAGCTTGTCGTCCGCCAAGTAAACAAGAGTTATCAGAGTCCGTTGATGGAAGCCTACGTTGATGAAGTGAGAAAGCTAGAAGAGCACTTTGACGGCCTACAGATGGAGCATGTTCCAAGAGCTCAGAACGACATTGCCGATGGCCTGTCAAAGTGCGCCGCACTTAAGTTACCTGTGGAACCAGGGATCTTTGTGCTCAAGCTGACTCAACCATCCGTAACACCATCAATTGGGCAGAGCAAGAAGAGGAAGTTGATTTCTGGTGACTACTTTCTGGCAGAGCTTCCCGAAGCCGCCGCCAAGAAGGTCCCCAAGATCAACACCAAGAGTGCTGAGGAGCAGTCTGCTCCGGCAAGCCCTAGGGTTTGTTCCGTTGAAGCAGACGCTCCCGACAAGTTTTGCTCCAGCAAGCTTGCCGGGGAACATCAAGCTCCGGCTGAGCCACAGGTTCTCGCCGTAGAAGCGGATGTTCCCACAGCAGCAGATGTGCCTTTAGTCCTTGTTGTTGAGCCACAAGCTCCAGCATGGGCGCAGCAGATTGTCCGTTTCCTCCAGACAGGAGAACTTCCCGAAGAGCAAGAAGAAGAGGAAAGAGTAGCCCCGCAGTCAAGTATGTACCAGTTTGTCGACAACACACTATACAGAAGAAGACTCAACGGTGTGAAATTGAAGTGTATTCACCGGGAAGACGGACAAAAGCTGTTGGCAGAGATACATGGAGGCATATGTGGTCACCACATTGGCACAAGAGCACTTGCCGGCAAAGCTTTCCGGCAAGGTTTCTTTTGGCCGACAGCCCTCCAGGATGCAACTGCACAAGTAACCAAGTGTGAAGCGTGCCAGTTCCATTCCAAGCAGATACACCAGCCAACTCAAGCTCTCCAGACGATCCCTTTATCCTGGCCATTTTCGGTCTGGGGGCTCGACATCCTCGACCCCTTTCCCCGCGTAGTCGGGGGCTTTGAGTACTTGTACGTTGCAATCGACAAGTTCACAAAGTGGTCGGAAGTGGAAGCAGTGAGGAAGGTGACAGCACAGTCAGCGGTCAAGTTCTCCAGGTCGATTGTTTGCCGCTTCGGGATACCTAACAGGATCATCACCGACAACGGTACACAATTCACGAGCCGCACCTTCATGCAGTATGTCCAAGATCTTGGCTCCAAGGTCTGCTTCGCTTCTGTTGCTCACCCGAGAAGCAATGGTCAAGCGGAGAGGGAAAATGCTGAAGTGTTGCATGGACTCAAGACCAGAACTTTCGACAGGCTGCACAAGTGCGGAAGAAACTGGATTGAGGAGCTGCCGGTGGTTCTTTGGTCGATCAGGACGACGCCAAAACGAGCCACTGGCCAGACACCTTTCGCTCTAGTCTATGGAGCAGAGGCAGTTCTCCCCACGGAACTCGTATACGGGTCACCTCGAGTGCTCGCTTATGATGAGCTTGAGCAAGAGCAGCTGTGACAAGATGACGCGCTGCTCCTTGAGGAAGACCGTCTTCAGGATGCTGTACGAGCTGCTCGCTACCAGCAAGCTTTGCGCCGCTACCATAGCCGCAAAGTTAACGCCAGAAGTCTCGAGGAAGGCAACCTTGTTCTTCGGCATGTTCAGTCCGCCAAGAATTCCAACAAGTTGACGCCGAAGTGGGAAGGCCCTTACCGGGTGAAACGAGTCACTAGGCCTGGCGCTGTCCGCCTTGAGATCGAAGATGGCATTCCGGTGAGCAACTCCTGGAACATTGAGCATCTTCGTAAGTTTTACCCGTAAGGCGCGGTTGCCGGAACCCGTTCCAGCAACCAGCTTTTGTACAAGTCTTGCCGCTGTTACATGTAATCCTTTGTACAAAGCCGGGCGCAGACCCCGTGAATAAGTAAAGCTAATGTGCTCCGCACATCTTGTCAATTTCATGCTTTATATTTTTGCATGTGTTATCTGACACTTTGTGCAGCACCTACCCCCGGTAAGCAATAATTATTTTCTCTTCTTCCTTTTCTCAAGGAGAAGAAGGTTCCCTCGCCCACAAGTTTGCCGGGGGGGAAGGAGAAGATAATGGTATGGACCGAGCGTCGTTCAAGAAAGTTTCGTCTTGCCGGGAAGCAAACAACAGAAAAGCTAAGTTGCCAAAGTCTGAGCAATCAGATTTTTTAAATTTTTGAGTTATCTTCCTTGAACGACCGCACTTTGTATGGAAAACCTGTGCGCGGAGGAACCAACTCGTAGCTAGTTGCGCCCTTAACTTTGTTTCGAGCCCACTCAACAACTTTGTTTCGAGTCCGCTCAACAACTTTGTTTGGAGTTCGCTCAACAACATAAGTGAGCTGCGACTAGTTGCGACAAGGTTTCTTGTCGGTAACGGCACCGCCAGCAGGCTGCTGACGTCCCGCACTCAGCGCTCGCGGCTAAGGTGCCTACACCAGCAAGTTCCCTAAAAGCGTAGGGCAAAAACATACAAAGGAAGGAATCAAGTAAAGGAAATAACATTGCAATCACTACCCAAAATAGAGTTATATTACAAGGTAGCTTGTCGCAGCTCTAACAGATTGTTCCCATAACATGATCGACAGCGACAAGAAAAGAAGAAAACGGGCGGCCTAATCTACGCGATCGCCCTCAACCCTCTTGATCCCGCTCACCTTATCCACAATGGGTGCGACAAGGGCCTTGAGCGCCTCCAGATTAGCATCCGGAGGCAGGGACTTGAGGACGTTGGTGAGGTTGAGGCCCGGGTTGCGGAAGGCCACCTTCACCAACACCTTTTGAAGAGCTCCCGCGCAGATCTTGCGCGACTCGTCAGCCAGCCGCTTTGGAGTCGTCTCCCGGAGTCGCTGGAGGGCCGTCGCCACGACTTTGAAGAACAAGGTGAGCTTGGTGCTGGGCTGGAGGCTCTCGTCGGAGGGATACCCGAGATCCTCCATCCCCAGCTGCGCCAGCTCCCTGTCAATATCCGTGGCAGCATTCACGAGACCCTCCGTCCAGTGCTCCACGGTCTCCCTAAAAGTATTCTGGGCGGCAGCAGCACTCTCCAGCAGCGCCTTGTCGGCCTTGATCTCCTCCTTCAAGGCCCCCTCCCGCTCCCTGGCGCCGTCCAGCGTCTTGGTCAAAGTGGTCAGCTTCAACTCAAGATCTGCGTTGGATTCCTTGGCGGTGTTGAGCTCCTTGCCCTTCTCGGCGAGACGAACCTGTAGCTCTGAGTTGCTGTGGGCGGCCTTCTCCCGCTCACGCTTGAGCGCGGCAAGCGCCTCACCGCTCGCCTTAAGATCGGCCTCCAGCCGCGCCACCTTCGTCTCCAGCTCCTTCTTGGCGGCCTCGGCAGCTGCGGCAACATCCTCTGCTTGCTTGAGAGCTCCGCCAAGTGATTGCTCGTGCGTGGCAAGCTCCTCCTCGTGAGCGTCAAGGTTAATCTTCCGCTGCGCCAGCTCACCCTCCTGCGCAGACAGCTTCTCAGCGGCAAGCCGCTGTTGCTCTTCGACTTCAGCCTTCTCGAGGAAGAAGCCCGTCTGCTCCTCGGCAAGTTGCTCCCACTCCTCTGCCAGAGACCGGAGAGCTGCCTGGTGAAGACCCCGGAGCTCCTCCGCGCGCTTCTCGATGTCAGCTCCCGCCTTCGCGGCAAGCGCCTCGCGGGACTCCAGCTTGGCTTGCCGAGCGCGGTAGAGCGACAACAGCTTCCGCAGGAGCCGCTCCTCCTCAGGCTCGCCGCTGCTGCTGCTTGGCGCGTCAACTAGCGTCAGCCCGGCGGAGGCGAGCACCTCTCCGTCAAAGCTCTCTCCTTCGACCGGCGCCCTGGACATTGACGCCCAGGGGAGGTTGATGAAGACGCCATCGCCGGCCTTCAGGTAGACGCCTGGCTGGGGCTCTTCGGAGCCTGGCACTGCGGCAGCGGCGGAGGGATCAGCGATCGGCGTAGCGCCTGGCGCTCCTGCGGCCTCAGGGCCGTTAGTGCGATCGCCGGACCCCTCGCCAGCTGCTGCGGCGGCAGCCTTGGCGGCCTCATCGCCGGCGGGATCGTCAGCGCCGGCTGCTTCTCCGGTGGCAGCGGCGTCGCCGGCGTTGCCGCGCGTGTTTTCCTCGCCAGCAACCTCCGTCTCCATCAGCTCCACAGCAGATGGATCTGACGGCCGGAAAGGGAAGAAAAGTCAAGCAAATATCCAAAAAAGAAGATCAAAAGAAGAAGAACCCGAGGGAAGTTTTAAAGCGAGAGGATTACCTGCGCGAGCCGGCTCCTCGGCAGGGTCCCTTGCCGGAGAACTCTCCCTTGGCGGCATAGTCGTGGTCTCCGCCGGCGGAGGGCCGCTGGTGCTGTCCCTCGCCGGAGAACTCCCCCTTGCCGGAGAACTCCCCCTTGCCGGAGGACTCTCCCTTGCCGGAGAACTCCCCCTTGGCGGCGTAGTTGAAGCAGATGGCATGTCGGGGGCGGCCTCCGGGCGCTCCTGGTGGGGCTGCTCTACTCCTACACAAACCAACAATCAAGATATCAGCAAAGATAGAGCATCCATGCGCGCCTAACAGCGGAAAGCAAACCATGTACTTACGCTGGGGGCTGCGCCGGGGGCTGCTCTGGAGAACAGTTGCCGGGTCCGGCAAGTTTGTCTCGGACGCACCCCCTGCTGTCACGGTGGGTTCGTCCTCGATGACAATCATCGGGAACTTAGCTCTCTTTGCCGCTCTTTGGGCCAGAGTCCTGAAAAGGAATAAGTTCAGAGCAAAGCAAATAAGATACAAGACAGAACAGCAAGAATTGAAGGAATACAAGTACAACAAGAATCTTACTCTTCTTCTTCCTCGTCGGAGCTGAGCGCGGAGAAGTCGAAGTCCAGCTCACGTCCAGCGCGAGGAGGCGGAGGAGTAGGCTCCCTTGGCCGCTTGGCGGGAGCAGTGGCGGTGGTCTGAGACGACCCCACTCCGGCTGCCGCCGCGACATGAGAAGCGGCAGGAGCAGAAGCGGTGGTCCGGGAAGACCCCGCTCCAGTTGCCGCAGCCGCGCGAGGTGCTCCCGCGGAAACACTACTCGCCGCGGTGGAGCGTGTCGCGCGGCGCGGCGGCTGTCGACTCGTCTGTCGCTCCGCTGCGTCCCCGGCCTTGCGAAGACGCCTTCTTGGTGGAGCTGGGGGCTCTGCTTGCGGCGAGCTATCCGAAGATGAGGAGGAAGAAGAGTCTATCTCCAATGAGCCGCTCGTATCCTCGGCGGGCTCGCTTGACTCAATGTCATGCCCGGCGGGCTCGCTTGACTCAACGTCATGCCCGGCAAGCCCTTCCTCGTCGGCAAACTCCTCTCGCTCGGCAAGGCTTGCCGCCTCCGCTGCCTCTGCCTCCTCCACGGTGAACCCAAACTCGCCCGCGGCAGCGGCTGCCGCCGCCTCTTCCAGCCTAGTGGTGATGTACTTCATCTCCTCATCAGTGGTGGCGCGAGTGAGGCCTTTCTATTCGTCGGAGCGAATCGGCACTTCTTCCAAGCCATCGAAGAACTCCTGCACGGCGTCATCTGCAGGCTCTTGCCAAGTTGGGTCAATCCCATGCGAGTTGCACAGCGGCATCATTGCGCGGATGCGGCTGAGCACGGAGTTGTTGCATAGTGGAACGACGCCCTTCGGCAACCTGGACACTTCGGGATGATTGGGGTCGTACTTGAACAGCTCCTGGAGCATCGCGTTAAGCTCCATAACAGTGAAGTTGAAGTTGAGGCCCGGGCACAGCCTCATGATGTCTGCCGCATTCTCGAACTCCCAGGCGGGTCTCTTCCTCTCCTGTAGGGGGGCGATGCGGCGGCGAAGGAAATCTGCGCCAACTGCGCCTACAGTGAGCCCGGCAAGCCTGAGGCATTGGATCCGGGCGATGGCAATCTTCAGCCTACCGTCTTCCGGGGCCACGTTGCTCCAATCGTTGCCGCGTACTACTGGGGCTTGGCGCCGGGCGGTAAATGGCTGCGGGTTCTCCTCGACAATCCAGCACCAGTTTGCTCTCCATGCCTCCCATTTGCTGTGGAGCTCTCCCTCCAGATAAGCTTCCTTCTTGTGGGCTCTCGAGATCCAGGAGACTCCGCCGGACAAAGGCTCTCCTCTCTCAACTCGCGGCATAAAGAAGTGGCGGAAAAGGGCTACATTGGGATAGACTCTGACAAAGTTTTCGCAGAGATGTGCGAAAATTGCCATGGTCAGAACGACATTGGGGGTGAAATCAAGGAGGTGGAACCCGTAGGTGTTCATAATGTCGCAGAAAAATTCAGAGAAAGGCGGGCAGAGCCCGCAGTAGAAGAACAAGGCGAAGAAAGGGTATCCATTCGGAGCCATTTTCCAAGCGGCGGCTGGAAGTACCTTCGTGCGCGGGTGCGCCCGCGTCTCCCCCGACCAGAAGAGGTAATAGTACTCCCTCAGCTCCCTCGCGGCAAGCTTGGGGGTGAAGATTGCCCGCTCCTTTCGCAGCGCCGCAAGCCGCTGCGCCTCTGCTGACTTCACGCCCTTCCCCTTCTCGGCTTTCGGAGCCATGACGGAAGTGGTGAGGGAGGTCGACGGCGTTGGTGGTGCTGGTGCCGATGGGGGGGCAGAGCGCTGCTCTCTTTCAGCTTTGGGAAGAAGGGGTGCGGCGGAGGTTTTCGAGGTTGGAGTAGCAAATGGCGGATGGACGAACTACCCCTGTTTCCCCTGCTTACAAGGAGGGAGGGGGCGGATGTTCCGCCTTTCCGAATAAAGAAACCACCCATGATCTCTCCCACGATGCCGCAATCAACGCGTGCCGTTAGGGGAGGGCGCGGTGGATACGGAGAAAGATACGGCGTGACCCAGGCCGCGCGTGCCCGTGCACTGATTTGGGCCTGGCCCAATAGCGCTCGGCACCGTGTATGGCCCAGGCCCGGGGGCTCCTGTCGGTGTACTAGAGTAGGGGTACCCTAGTATCCCGAACTTGTGCACGGGCAGTCGCAGCATCCCGCGGCAAGGCTTGCCGGGTGACCGCCAAGGTCCTCCGTGGTTCCTTTGGAGCCATTCAAGGACAAAGTATTCAAGCCAAGGAGACAAGGCCCCGGTAAGAGGAGCTTGCCGGGAAGGCCACTCGAGGCACAAGACCCCGGCGAGAGAAGCTTGCTGGGAAGGCCAACCAAGGCATCTCAAGGAACTTGCCGCGACGCGCCACGCGTCCCGGCAAGGCCCGGTGAGCGGCAAGCTCCCGGACGCGACAAGACAACGACCGCGGCAAGGCGCTTGCCGCGACAAGCTAGCACTCTGTACCCGCGCTCCAGCGCATCCACCAACGTGTCGCTCTGGGACCCTCCCAAGTGTACGTGGCGGGAGGCTGTGCAGCCAGGGGTACGCGGTGGCAAGCGGTGCTGACAAGATTGCCATCGTGGCGAACGGTGGCGTCCCTGACGGCCCCTTTTTGCACTGTTTGGGCGACGTAGACGGGCATTTAATGCCCTTGTCCCCTGCCGTCAGGGTTAGGTATGGAACATTGTACAGGTAGTTGTACCAACTACAACACCTTTCCATTTTTACCCTTGCCTACGTTGCCACCTGTCGGTGACCCCTTGAGCATATAAAAGGAGGCCCATGCGCAACGTAGAGGGGGGTTCGAAGCAGAAGAACGCTCACGCTCGGTCTCGTTAGCTGCTGGTGTGTACTGTAGCACCCAGCGCTCCCGAGCTAGAACTCAATACAAACCACAAAGCAGGAGTAGGGTTTTACGCATCCGTGCGGCCCGAACCTGGGTAAACTGCTCGTGTGCTTCGCCTCGATCTGCTCTTCGTGCGATCTCCGCCCCCCGCCGAACCGAAAGGGGCTCGGTCCCCATAGGTGCTCGTGGATCAGTTTCCCCGACACATACGATCCGCCTCTCTGAGGTAGCGTAGGCACTCGACGACGGTCATCACGGCCGAGCCAATGGTCATACTACTCGTAGTTCCGACCCAGATACTGCTCTTGGCGGTGTCCACAACCCTCGCGCTGCGGAGGCGATCTTGAGCTGCAAGCTGACTGGACTGTGTCCACCACCACGGACCTACTGTGGATCCTGTTGCGTGATTGAGAAACGGTTGTGTTTTCCTCACCTGCTGCTCGGAGCAGCGCTCGAATCTCCATTAAACCTCTTCCAGCCTCTGACTGCGACGGCTGAATCGATTCTGCTATACGGGCTGCAGCTGTAAGATTTTGGATTCGAGTGCGGTATCCTGGGGCTCAGGCGGAAACAATTGTCGCTGTTGTCGACTGGATTCGGGGATCAATCAACGGGCATGCTCGTCGAGTGAATGCTCAAGGTTCTCCAGACGTGCACGCTCGGCCTAGGTGGCCAGGCACGCGGCCTCAAGGGCCCGATCCTCGAAAATCTCCCCCACGATGGGGGTTTCGAGCGCCTCGACGTTATGGCGATGCAGCTCTTCCCTTTGCTCCGTAGTGAGGGCTCGTGGTTCATACTCATCGTGATCATACGACAGACCATCGCCGCCGCCCCCGCCACCGCCGCGAGGGTACCTAGATGGGCTGCGACGAGAGTAAACCATAAGGACCTCCGCTGCAGATCGCTGCTTTCGCACTCGGAAAAAGTTTCTACGAAGACAGTCGACTGGACCATAGAGAGATTCGTCGGGCTCAATTGCCGCAACTTGGGGGGTGGTGGACTGACGGGCCACCGCATGTTTCACCCAGCACTGAAGCCGCGATCGACCGGACTGCTTGCGACAGTGTACAGCGGGGAGAGTGGATAATGAAGGAGTCGACCGATACTGGGTCGACGGCTGCCGCAAGAGGACGCCACAGGCACTCGCCCGAAAGTGTGCTGCCCCGCGGACGGGAAGGGCCTCGACGTCGAGGGGCGCCTCCTGGAGCCAGGCGGAGTCGTCGGCGATGAAGACGAGCGCGCCGATTTGGATCTCGTGGCCCAGAGCCAGACCACCGCCGAAAACCATGTTGATGAAGGACGGAAAAAATTGCAACCTCGCCGGAAGTCGCTAAGGCACCTGCCCCACTGTGGGCGCCAACTGTCGTGGTACTAAGTCTCACAGTAAGAGTAGGGGGTACGTATGAGGAGGCAAGGTCCTAACCACGGCGAGGTTGTACACACGAGTTTACGAGTTCAGGCCCCTCTCGGGGGAGGTAAAAGCCCTATGTCTAGGTGCCCTGAGGCGGTCGACTGGAATATGAGTGTGTGTGTGTGTGTGTGTGTGTGTGTGTGTGTGTGTGTGTGTGTGTGTGTGTGTGTGTGTGTGTTACAGGGGGTGTGAACCCCTGTACGAGAGGAGGGGGTGGCTTATATAGAGTGCGCCAGGAACCCAGCCATCCCTCGTTACATAGGGTTCAATGTACATAAAGAGAGGGCGTTACTGATAACGCTAGCTATAAAGAGCTATAAATGACCTTGAAGGCTACAGAGTGAACGTCTGACCGTTGCCATCCCGAGTGACTTTAGATCTTCTGCACTCCGAGTGGTTTCTTGTGTGTTCGAGTGACTTTATCCTAGTCGAATGGAATTGGGATATCCGAGTGAGATAATTGGTCGAGTGGATTGCACTCCGGGGTTACTGCAGTCGGTATCCTTTGTTATTCTTTGAATGCTCTTGATCTTAGGGTAGTGACCTTGGGTAGGGTGTCTAGGTCAGGCCTGTGACCCTACCCTAGGTCTACGGCATCGTCAGCAGTGGCCTCGCTGGTAGTGGATCGGCCGGCGGGGCACCGTCGCAAGTTTGCGCCTGGCGGGCACGGCAGGGTGGCTTCTTCCTTGTTGGATGGTGTTGGCTGGTCCATGGTTTCGCGGCGCCGTCGTGGTTCTGGTAAGGTTCTGATCCCCTCGCCGGTGTGTGGTGTGCTTGGCGCTCTGCCCGCTTCTTCTCGGTTGGATCTCACTTGTCCTAGCTCTTCTTCTTTCTCCCCTCCATGCTCGCTGGGCTCATCTTGTTCCTCTCTCCCTTCGCTGGTTGCCTCGTCAGCGGCGGCGTGGTCCACGATGGGTGAGGGAGCTGTGGATGGGGAATCCCTAACCCTAGCCATCCCTCCCCGTTCGGTGTGTTGTGCCTGACGAGCCCTGGTGGATCCTGGGTCGTCATCGGGTGGGTGGCCCACGATGCCCCTTCTTTCCTCATTGTCTTCTTTTCCTCCGCTGGCTATAGTGGGCTCGGTGCCTGCTGGGCCTCGGTCGCTTACCTCCCTGGCCCTCTTGGCCCAACCTGCTAGCTAGCCCGTGGATGGGTTAGCCTCTGTAGGGTATTTATGGGTCCGGAAGGGATCCCTCCCCCATTTCTAGGATTTCCTGCCTCTACTTCTGACGTGCGTAGACAGCGCTCCCCCATCTGCTTCTTCCAGAGATCTAGCCATCCTCCCCCATCTCTCTCTCCTTCGTTGAGGTGCTCGCCATGGAAAAATCCATAGGCTCCTCCAGTGAGGCGCTCTCTGGTAGCAAGCAGGGCCGCCACGAGCCTCCGGCTTATGGAGCGGATCTTGAATACGAGGCATCTCTCCGTTCAAAGCTGGAGGCGGGCCAAGCCGCTCGCGAGCAGGTGGCTCGCGGCCGTGAGGCGTGGCCGGCCGGGCCAGAGTGGCTCCAATGGGATGAAAGGGCCCAGTCGCTCGGTGGTTCTAGCTCCCTGGCCACGGGTTCTGGCGGTGGTGCTTCATCGGTGGCGGATCCATGGGAGATGGCGGCGGGGGGTGCGGATGGCTCTGCATCCTCTCTTCCTCGTCCTCCGCCTCCTCCGCGTGGTCCGGGGCGCCGCCCCCTTGTCTTCCTGTCCGTGGTCCTGGATCTGGGGTTGGTACTTGTCCTCCTCCTTGCAGCAACAACTACCCCCCCCCCC
>LR738711.1:752337706-752416017 GCA_902687465.1 Secale cereale | reverse complement strand
TGACGCTTCCCTACTCCTTCCTCTAACCCATCTGCCTCTGGTTTGGGAGATGGTATCCTTCCTTCGCATCCCTCTCTTTCTTCTCGCCCTACCAATCCGCCACCCAACTCCTCCTCTGCCTTGACGTGCTTTGCATGTCACCAGCCATGACACTTCCAGTCTAGATGCCTTAATCATCCATTCTGCCTCATCTGCAGATCTGAGGGCCATCTCACTGTTAATTGCCAGAATTGCTTAAAACCTCCTTCTTTTGTGCACAATGGGACGGGGCTCCCGGGGTGTTCCTTCTTTGCCTTAGACTGTGACCCTCTGCGTGTGACCACTGCTCCGTCTCTGTCTAATGCTATTGTGATCTCTGTGCATGGGCAAAAGATTACTCCGCAAATCTTGCTAGAAGGCCTGCGGGGTAGGGCCGTGGATGGCTAGGATAGGCAGGTGAATCAGTTATCTGACTATGAGTTTGCTATTGTGTTCCCTTCTGCTGAGAGTTTAAGGATGATTGCATCATGTACCAGCTTCACTCTTCCTCTAAATCAATTGATCATTTCTGTCAAGGCTGCTACTAATGAACTCTGTAGGCAAGTTGTCTGATGTTTGGGTGTTGGTGGAGGATTTTGCAGCTGAGCTTAGATCTGCCCCTTTTCTCATGGCTTTCGATGCTCTGCTGGGGAAACCGATTGAGGTAGATGGTGATTCTTTGACAAGGTTGGGCCCAGTTCGTATTAAGATCTGGTATCTGGATCCGGTTTGTTTACATGGTTCGATGGATGTGTTTCCTTCGGCTAATGGTATCTGGCTCACGGTGCGGCTCGAGGGTGGTGCTCCCTTCCAGGCTCCTCCTCCTCCTCCTCCTGCCCCTTCTTCCTCGGAGAAACTTGGTGATGGCTCGACTGGTGGTGGGATGAACCCGAGTGCGGGTACGGGTGGTGGTACTGATGTCCGGTTTACCCAGTCTGAATGGGACGGCATGGGTCTGAAGGTTCAAGATCTACTCAAAGAGAATGCTCCTAAAGAGGATGTTCAGCATATAGAGGCGTTGCCAGGTGCTGCTACCGTGGAGAAGAGGGTTCCAGTGGGCAACCCCATCTCGGGTGTGTGCTCGAACATGCCAATCAGGCCTTTACCCCCCTACACCTCTGGCATCGAGGATCTGGCCTCTTCTCCTTCTCGAGATGTGTTGGCTCCGGTGAGCAAGAAGAAGAAGACCACTCTCAGGACCCCGATCCTAAGTTACACAGGTCTAGCATGTAACACACCATATCACTTTGCGGCTTCACGCACGGTATTCCCACGGGTGCCACCTTACTAGGCCCGGGACCGTTTGCGCATTTTGGCACACTTATATGATAGTGTCGCTAGGATCCATATGACAGAGAACCCGGGCCAACATGACTAGTTATAAACCAAAAGTGGCGCTAATTACAGAGACACGCATACATGACCCAGCAACGAACGTGTCGGTCATCAACGTATGAACCCAAGTGTAGCGAACTACAAGGACTTAAAGGAACAACGCGTGACATTTCCCCTAAGGGACAGACACAGGAACGAAGAAGGACACATGTCGGCCAGCCTAAATATTCCGGAGCAGTAGAAAGCTACCAAGGCTCAGTGGAAGCACTAGGAGGCATTTCCCCATAAGATAGGCTACCAAGGGTAAACAACTAGGTGTCGGATCCCACACATAGCAATACACATTACACGTACGCATAACATGCAAGTATGTGATGTACAACATGGCATCACAACATAACTCAACAACTCATATAGATAAGGCCCAGAAGAGCCATCATAGCATTTATTCCAAGCAGTGGGTCTCATGACCCAACATACAGAGCATACAGGCAACGGAAGCATTACATGTCTGGGTACAGACAACTACAAATGAAAAGGGCTGAGAAGCCTGACTATCTACAAAACCCTCCCAAGCGTACAAGATCGTAGCTGAGGTAACAAGCTAAACGTCGAAGTCCACGTGGAACCACTAGTGAGACTGAAGTCTCTCTGCAAAAACATAAATTAAGCAAACGTGAGTACAAAGTTACTCAGCAAGACCTACATCAGAACTAGCTACATATGCATCAGTATCAACAAAGGGGTGGTGGAGTTTGACTGCAGCAAGCCAGCTTTGACTCGGCCGCTATCCTGAACTATGACTGCAAGTAACTCTTTTGAGGTGGCGCACACGAGTCCACATATTCACCATTCAGTACACCACTATGGATCCACTCCCGTCTCCCTACGGGAAGGCCATCCATAGCACTCACGCTTATCTTGCATATTTTAGAGTATCCACTTCCACTTTTCTATGAATTGTACAAGTAACCCAGAAGTCCTTTACCGCGGACAGGCTATTCGAATAGATCATTTATAACCCTGCAGGGGTGTACTTCTTCACACACGCTCTCGCCACTTACTGCCATGTACATGTCTTGTATCTCGTCAACCTTCAAGCGGAAGCCTGGCGAGGGTGTCGGCCATGACCTGACTAACCACACAAGACTCTAGTCCAGGTTTATCGCCTATTCGTGTTCCATCCGCAAGGAGATCCGGCCGGGGGGTCGCTCACGGCCCCAAACGAGGTGCGCAGGGTTCACAAGCCCACCTCACCTGATGGATCTACGCTTGGTACACCGTGCCACGGTGCCTAGTCTGTCCCAAGCCCACCTGGTCGGGTGCCACTTGGTAGACTACTAGCACTACCTACAAACACCAGAAACTAGTTGCAACTCCTGGACAGAGATCATGTTGATTAATAAGTTTAGAGGGGTCGAGTTACCGGAACCCAATGTGTGGTAGTAGCTAGTCATGGATCACAAACACAGAACTCAGTTCCTGAGGACAACGTCAATGAGAAAACACACCATGTACTCCTACATGGCCTCTCATCGCTACCTTTACCAAATTGTGTTCACACACTTAGCTCTCAACAGTAGGACATGTTCACCACATTCCAATTCATCCCCGATGAATCAGACTTGACACAACTCTAAGCAATAGCAGGCATAACCAGAAAGCATGAATGAGTAGGCACATCATGGCTCAAACAACTCCTACTCATGCTAGTGGGTTTCAACTATTTACTGTGGCAATGACAAGTCATGCAGAGGAAAGGGGTTCAACTACCGCAACAGGTAACAGTTGAAGCGTTGTTGTCCTAATGCAGTAAAAGAGAGCAGAAGTGGGAGAGTGGGATTGTATCGGAATGAACAAGGGAGTTTTGCTTTCCTAGCTCTTCTGAAGATATCACTGAGTCTTTATCAGTGTCATCGATCACATCATCGGAACATCGTCTACTGAGAGGGGACAAACACCGGCAAACAAGAGAGAGCACAATCAATGCAATGCGACAATATGATGCATGATCATGACATGGCAATATGATGTTGATTGAGCTAATGCAACTAGCAACCATATTAATGAAGTTGGCTTGAACCAAAGGTTCAAATTCAAACTTCATATGTGTTTATTCAAATGCCATTTGTTCAAATTGTCCTAAACAGTGGCTGTAAGTTGCTCAAACATGCATGAAAATGCCATAAACAGATTCTTTGGATTTTTCTGATCATTTTTCATATATAAATTATTTCATTCTGAGTTATAGATTATTTTCGATGGTTTTCTGAAGTTTATAACATTTTCTGGAATTTCCTGGTTATTTAAAAAGAACTAAATCCAGAAAATGTTTTATTGCATCAGCATTACGTCACAGTGACATCAGCAGGTCAACCGACCGCTCCAGGTCAAACCTAACAGTGCGGTCCCACATGTCAGCCTCACATCTAATTAACAGGGTTAATTAGCACTGGGTTAACACTAAACCTAAACAGTTAGAGGCCTGGGCCCACACGTCAGTGAGTCAAGGGGGGTTAATTAAGCTTAGTTAAAAACTCAACTAAAGTTAGCAGGGCCGGGGCCCACTTGTGAGTGACCCGGGGGAGGTCAAACAACCGGTGGTTAGCCGCCGGCGAGGCCGAATGTGGCGGAGGGCTACGGGATTGCATCTCCGACGACCAAAAGAGCGGCGGAGAGCATCTACGCAGAGCTGGCGGACTCGCGCATTCGACGGGACAAGTGGGAGTAGCTGGGGTGGCCGGAATCATCGTTAGCGACCTCAACGATGGGGGCCGGAGCTCGGGCGCTGATGAAAACGACGACACAGGGCACGGGAGGATCAACGGTTGGTTCTTACGGGTGCTATGTGCGCTCACAAAGACGACGGGCATTTGCATGGGACCAATTGGTCACCGGAGCCTCGTCGGCGACGAGCTTGTGTGGCGGCGTGCTTCGGACGTCACGGAAATGGCGGCTACAGCGAGCGAACAAGGTGGAGGAGAGGGGGGTTCGGTCCGTGAGCTCACAGCGGAGACGAAGGGCTGGTCAGCGTGCTCGGGGGAGGCCTGGAGATGATGAGATGGCGATGGCGATATCCGGCGCTGGAGCTTGAAGATGAAGTCGATGGCGGCGATACGGCGTATCCCCGGTTGCTTGGTTCGTCGAGGAGGCTTAGACGACGGAGGCGGAGCTCATGGGCACGTCGAGGGGACGAGGGGGAGGCGGTGGCTGCGGCTATGGCGAACGGCGGTGACGGCAGCGTTCGTCCCGGGCGAGAGAGAGGGAGCAGAGGAGAGGAGGGCCACGCTCGAGAGTGAGAGGGTCGGGTAGGGGTGCGTGTTGACGTCCAGAGCCTCCAGGGCGTCGGGGGCAGCTAGGCAGTCAGGAGGTGGTCGGCGCGATGTCGGTGCTCGCCACTGAGCTGCTTCGTGTGCTGGCACGGGGGAAGAAGATGAGCGTGCCCCTGGTCGGCTGGGCCGTGAAGCTGGGCCGCCAGGCAAGTTAGCCCAGGTGAGCTCTTCTCTCTCTCTGTTTTAGTTCTCTTTTTCTTTTTCTGTTGTTTATTTCTGGTTTAGTAAAATTATTAAACCATTTAATAAAAAGCTAAAAATATTTATGGGCACCTCAGAGATTAAATCTAACAGCCCAAAAATAATTTCAAGATTATTTGGACATTTAAAAATATTTATGGCATTTAAATGTCCAAATGCAAATACTTTATGATTTAATTCAAGGATCCAAATTGTCCCATAAAAGTGTGCACCATTTTTGGCAGAGATTCTAAACCAATTCAAAAATCATGAACATTTTCAAAGGCATTTTTGGGTCATTGAAAAAGATTTTGAATTTGAGCCTAGTTGAGTTCATTTGGTGCTAGGGTTTGGAAAATCCCCATTTCAAATTCATTTGAATTTTAAACATGATGCATGGATGCTTGTGCAACTAATTGCAACCAGATTCTAGGGATGTGACAACTTACCCCCACTAAACAAGAATCTCGTCCCGAGATTCAAGACGTGAGGTAAGAAATCAGAGGGGACACAAGCTAACACAATCTTCTCGGTCCAAATGCACTTCATAAGAATGTTGATTGCTTGCATCATGTTGATCTTGACATCCTTGCTTTTGAGGTCTTTGTCCAACACGGTGACGATGAAAGAAACTCTGCGGTAAATGATCTTCTGAAAGATCGAGCAACTCAAGATCAACTCATGGAGTGAGACGTTGAAACATCTCTTGAGCTGAGACACGAAACACTCATCCAAAGGGATAGAGTGAAACAAATGATGAAGGTTCACTTGGTAGGCAACCAATTCCACACCTAAGGACGATGGTGATCGATGCCACCAGACGGGGTACCTTAGAGAAAGTGACTCATAGGATTATTCCCTTAAGTGGCAAAAAGAATTACTTTTGATATAAAGATCATTGAAATTCTCTATACCAGCCTAAGGCAATCACAAACGATCATTTGATGGTGTTCGAGAGAACGACATACTCCGACTAGCATGGATGATTTGGACTACCTTGTTGAAGACAACGCAATGAGTGATTTTTGCCTATCACCGGAAATGGATGGGAGCCATGGTAAGCCCACTTTTGAAGATAATCCTGAACAACAGTTGCTGAGAAGGTCAGCCCATGGAGAATTGGCACAATGTCGGTGCAAGCTGGGAACAAAATGCAAATGTTGGAATGTTCCAACCATCATATCTGCCTGAGATTTAGATCCGGTTAGTTATAGGATATTTCAGACAACATGTCTAGAAAAGAAAGTTTGCAACACAAATCGGCGAGATGACGTTGCAAGATTCTCAGGAAATGGACTACGATAGCAAGCTCCAAAACATGAGCTGGTTCTGCTACACACATATGAACACGCTGTCACAGACAAGCGTGACCACGTAGTAGTCTTATAACAAAACACTACCGAGTTCAGGTTGGGAACCATCATTGAAGATAACTAAGTCTTGTGCATGTCCGTCTGGGCCCTTCGGGAATAGCATTTGAACTTCTTATCCTTAAACAAATCAACCAGTGGCTTTGTGTGCTAAGGAATACATATGGAATGAAGATGATCAGTCTATCAGACCATAGAATACTTTGCACGTACATGACTGACTTGGGATGATTCTAGAGGAAGCAAAAACAAGCTTTCTCGAATTCACGGCGGCAACTTACATCGAATGCACATGAATTAGAGGAAGACACTTCTTACATCAAAGCATCTACTTGATGAGCTAACACAAAGATGACGCTTACAAAAAGTTTCCAATGCTAGCTTCAATGTCCAACATGAATCATGGAGAAGATAAACATGTTGCCGATGGGCTTGACAACAATTCATCAAGGCTTCCATATAGATGGAATTCCACAATTACGTGAACACGGTGATAGCACTGGTCAGACCAAGGGATGTAGTGGTGTATCCTCGAGGGACCAACCACGAGTAAGACAACATTACGAACATCGTTGGTTCTGATTTGACTTGCCAATAGCCCACACTCAAATCAAAGTTTGGACAACACAATAGATCCAACAACTGATCACGAGGACCAATTGATGAAGCTCTCATCTTTCTTCAACACACACACAGATAAGATATCCCTTAGAGATGAACTAAGTTGGGCAACTTTTATCTTCCAACTCTCCAAGTTGTTGTTTAGCTTAACCAACTAGCTCGGGGTATCCAACACAGATTCTTGGAGAAGGGGTGGTTACAAGAACCCAACTTGATCACGAGCTCAACATAACAGTCAAGGGATAACCTGGTAATACTTCCGAGAAGATATTCGGAAATCACGAACCACCGATATGTTGCTAAGCTCGAGAACAATCTTGCATTTCAGGGAAAGAAGATATGATCGAGAGAGCGAGAGATTGACACAATCCTAACTCATTGATCGAAGTGTGCACCAAGGAAGATGGACTAGGTAGCACGATCAATCTGATGATTCAGTAACCAACACGCTAAGAATGAAATTATCGTCCATTTACTACCAAGCAACTCAGTATTGATTTCACACATCACGGTTCACTTGTCGGCATTCCAGTTATGACAACACGGAGACCGAGGAATGAACGATAATGGCGAGAAGTATCACTTTATCAAGAGTTCATATGAGGTGGTGCAATTCCCATGACATTCTTGACATAAAAGAGGGTTACACTCCAAGGTAGAGCAGAGCAAAAGCTGGATTGGCATTTCGATCTGCGGAATACAACTGCTTTGACCCAATCCTAGATATGGATGAGGTACTGGAGTTTGTTTCTCCTAGTCATTCTAAAATAGAATGGATTGACGGGCCATAAGAATAATAGGCATCGATAACACGAATGCACAACTACTCTTGACTATCAACTGATAGACGGGGGTCATAATACAACTAAAGGGACAACTCAAAGGAACATATAACTTTCTGAGTTGTGGATGCATAGGTTGGTATGTCGAGCAAAGCTCAACATATTTCTTCCGGATAACCCATGCAGAAAGGTAGTATTGGCAGAGTCACAATGTAGAATGGAGAACTCATCAAGATCACTCTGGTTGTGATCTTTTGGTTCAGAAGAGCTTCTGCCATGATGGTTCATGGTATTGGAAGAATGATAACCATGAACCTCGAAGACTATCACAAAGGTTACTAATATCCTAAAGGAACGAGCAAAACACTGTCAACAGGAGGTAAGTGGAGTGAATCTTGGGTTCAAGAACCCAGCAATAGAATGCCTACTAACTATATGGCATCATGGGATGCTTTCGAGAATGATGGCCAAAATCATCACACTGAGAACACAACACAAGGTTGGGTTACTGGGTGGCTATCTATGATGTCCTAGTTTCCTGATAGCTTTAACAATTACGTCGAGGCAACGAAGTACCTCAACACACCGACTAGTGTGGTTGATCTGGCCCAAAGGAGCATCGGGAACGGGAAGAAGGGATTTGCAAATGCATCAGACTATTTAGAAACCTGGGATGACTCGGACAGCATAACGATTGTAAATGCTCAAAAGATTTGAGGGATCCTGCAGAATGGTGGCATAACCACAGAACATCACAATGTCAAGGTTCTGAGACCAACTGTTCAAGACACGGAAGTACTTGAGACTGAACTGAGGGTCAAATCCACCATTAACGTGATCCTAATAGATTGAATGAGAAGCCTAGTTCTTAATCCACGTAGAAAAGGAAGAAGGTGACTAGGATCAGAAGGTCATAAGGTAAAGGAGTAAAAAGAGCCTTACGTTCCCTTCCACAATCAATTCCCTTATATAACTAAAGAATTTCTAGACACGACTTCGACCAGTTTGGCTTACTAATCCTACAAGCAGTCAAGCTCTGATACCAAAGTTGTCAGGACCCCGATCCTAAGTCACACAGGTCTAGCATGTAACACACCATATCACTTTGCGGCCTCACACACGGTATTCCCACGGGTGCCACCTTACCTGACCCGGGACCGTTTGCGCATTTTGGCACACTTATATGATAGTGTCGCTAGCATCCATATGACAGAGAACCCGGGCCGACATGACTAGTTATAAACCAAAAGTGGCGCTAAATTACATAGACAGGCATACATGACCAAGCAACGAACGTGTCGGTCATCAACGTATGAACCCAAGTCGTAGCAAACTACAACGACTTAAAGGAACAACGCATGACATTTCCCCTAAGGGACTGACAGAGGAACGAAGAAGGACACATGCCAGCGAGCCTAAATGTTCCGGAGCAGTAGCACTACCAAGGCTCAGTGGAAGCACTAGGAGGCATTTTCCCATAAGATAGGCTACCAAGGGTAAACAACTAGGTGTCGGATCCCACACATAGCAATACACATTACACATACGCATAACATGCAAGTATGTGCTATACAACATGGCATCACAACATAACTCAACAACTCATACAGATAAGGCCCAGAAGAGCCATCATAGCATTTATTACAAGCAGTGGGTCTCATGACCCAACATACAGAGCATACATGCAACATAAACATAAGATGTCTGGGTACAGATAACTACAAATGAAAAGGGCTGAGAAGCCTGACTATCTACAAAACCCTCCCAAGGGTACAAGATTGTAGCTGAGGTAACAAGCTAAACATCGAAGTCCACGCGGAACCACTAGTGAGACTGAAGTCTCTCTGCAATAACATAAATTAAGCAAACGTGAGTACAAAGGTACTCAGCAAGACTTACATCAGAACTAGCTACATATGCATCTGTATCAACAAAGGGGTGGTGGAATTTGACTACAACAAGCCAGCTTTGACTCGGTGGCTATCCTGAACTACGACTGTAAGTAACTCTTTTGAGGTGGCGCACACGAGTCCACATGTTCACCAGTCAATACACAACTATGGATCCACTCCCGTCTCCCTATGAGAAGGCCATCCATAGCACTCACGCTTATCTTGCGCATTTTAGAGTATCCACTTCCACTTGTCTATGAATTGTACAGGTAACCCAGAAGTCCTTTACCGCAGACACGGCTATTCGAATAGATCATTTATAACCCTGCAGGGGTGTACTTCTTCACACACGCTCTCGCCACTTACTGCCATGTACACGACGTGTATCTCGGCAACCTTCAAGCGGAAGCCTGGCGAGGGTGTCGGCCACGACCTGACTAACCACACAGGACTCTAGTCCAGGTTTATCGCCTATTCGGGTTCCATCCGCAAGGAGATCCGGCTGGGGTGTCGCTCACGGCCCCAAACGATGTGCGCAAGGTTCCCAAGCCCACCTTGCCGGATGGATCTATGCTTGGTACACCATGCCACGGTGCCTAGTCTGTCCCAAGCCCACCTGGCCAGGTGCCACTTGGTAGACTAATAGCACTACCTACAAACACCAGAAACTAGTTGCAACTCTTGGACAGAGATCATGTTGATTAATAAGTCGAGAGGGGTCGAGTTACCAGAACCCAATGTGTGGTAGTAGCTAGTCATGGATCACAAACACAGAACTCAGTTCCTGAGGACAGCTTCAATGAGACAACACACCATGTACTCCTACATGGCATCTCATCACTACCTTTACCAAATCGTGTTCACACACTTAGCTCTCAACAGTAGGACATGTTCACCACATTCCAATTCATCCCCGATGAATCAGACCTGACACAACTCTAAGCAATAGCAGGCATAACCAGAAAGCATGAATGAGTAGGCACATCATGGCTCAAACAACTCCTACTCTTGCTAGTGGGTTTCAACTATTTACTGTGGCAATGACAGGTCATGCAGAGGAAAGGGGTTCAACTACCGCAACAAGTAACAGTTGAAGCGTTGTTGTCCTAATGCAGTAAAAGAGAGCAGAAGCGAGAGAGTGGGATTGTATCGGAATGAACAAGGGGGTTTTGCTTGCCTGGCTCTTCTGAAGATATCACTGAGTCTTCATCAGTGTCATCGATCAAATCATCGGAACAACGTCTACTGAGAGGGGACAAACACCGGCAAACAAGAGAGAGCACAATCAATGCAATGCGACAATATGATGCATGATCATGACATGGCAATATGCTGTTGATTGAGCTAATGCAACTAGCAACCATATTAATGAAGTTGGTTTGAACCAAAGGTTCAAATTCAAACTGCATATGTGTTTATTCAAATGCCATTTATTCAAATTGTCCTAAACAGTGGCTGTAAGTTATTCAAACATGCATGAAAATTCCATAAACATATTCTTTGGATTTTTTTTGATCATTTTTCATATATAAATTATTTCATCGTGAGTTATAGATTATTTTCGATGATTTTCTGAAGTTTATAACATTTTCTGGAATTTCCTGGTTAGTTAAAAAGAACTAAATCCAAAAAATATTTTATTGCATCAGCATTACGTCACAGTGACGTCAGCAGGTCAACCGACCGCTCCAGGTCAAACCTGACAGTGCGGTCCCACACGTCAGCCTCACATCTAATGGGTTAATTAGCACTGGGTTAACACTAAACCTAAGCAGTTAGAGGCCTGGGCCCACACGTCAGTGAGTCCAGGGGGGTTAATTAAGCTTTGTTAAAAACTTAACTAAAGTTAGCAGGTTCGGGGCCCACTTGTCAGTGACCCGGGGGAGGTCAAACCCTCGGTCGAACAGGTCAAACGACCGGCGGTTAGCCGTCGGCAAGGACGAATGCAACAGAGGGCTGCGGGATTGCATCTCCGACGACCAAAAGAGCGGCGGAGAGCATCTACGCGGAGCTGGCGAACTCACACATCCGACAGGACAAGTGGGAGCAGCTGGGGTGGCCGGAATCGTTGGCGGGAACCTCAACGGCGACGGCCGGAGCTTGGGAGCCGATGAAAACGACGACACAGGAAACGGGAGGATCAACGGTTGGTTCCTACGGGTGCTATGTGCGCTCACGAAGACGACGGGCATGTGCACGGGACCAATTGGTCACCGGAGCCTCGTCGACGACGAGCTTGTGCGGCGGCGTGCTTCGGACGTCATGGAAACGGCGGCTACAGCGAGCGAACGAGGTGGAGGAGAGGGGGGTTCGGTCCGTGAGCTCATAGCACAGACGAAGGGCTGGTCAGCATGCTCGAGGGAGGCCTGGAGACGACGAGACAGCGACGGCGATCTCCGGCGCTGGAGCTTGAATATGAATCCGATGGCGGCGATACGAAGTGTCCCTGGTTGCTTGGCTTGTCGAGGAGGCATAGACGACGGAGGCAGAGCTCATGGGCACGTCGAGGGGACAAGGGGGGCGGTGGCTGCGGCTATGGAGAACGGCGGCGACGGCAGCGTTCGGCCCGGGCGAGAGATGGGGAGCAGAGGAGAGGAGGGCCACGAGGGAGAGTGAGAGGGTCGGGTAGGGGTGCGTGTCGACATCCAGAGCCTCCAGGGCGTCGGGGGGGCAGCTAGGAAGGCAAGAAGTGGCCGGCGCGACGTCGGCGCTCGCCACCGAACTGCTTCGTGTGCTGGCACGGGGGAAGAACATGAGTGTGCCCCTGGTGGGCTGGGCCGTGAAGCTGGGCCGCCAGGTAAGTTAGCACAGGTGAGCTCTTCTCTCTCTCTCTCTGTTTTAGTTTTCTTTTTCTTTTTCTGTTGTTTGTTTCTGGTTTCGTAAAAATACTAAACCATTTAATAAAAAGCTAAAAATATTTATGGGCACCTCAGAGATTAAATCTAAAAATACTTTCAAGATTATTGGACATTTAAAAATATTTATAGCATTTAAATATCCAAATGCAAATACTTTATGATTTAATTCAAGGATCCAATTTGTCCCATAAAAGTGTGCACCATTTTTTGCAGAGGTTCTAGACCAATTCAAAAATCATGAACATTTTCAAAGGCATTTTTGGGTCATTGAATTTTTTTTTGAATTTGAGCCTAGTCGAGTTCATTTGGTGCTAGGGTTTGAACAATCCCCATTTCAAATTCATTTGAATTTTAAACATGATGCATGGATGCTTGTGCAACTAATTGCAACCAGATTCTAGGGATTTAACAACCACTGTGAAGAAGTTCACTACGAAAAGTAGGGCGTCGTCGGGCTCAAAGACCTCGGTGGCCGGGATGTGTCGCCATCTCGATGCCGACCTGGGGGCGGCTTCTGGTTCTCCCTTTAGGGTGGCTTTGCCTTCTCCTTCGGCTCATTCCTCATCCGTATGTGTGCCCACCTCCACGGCCCACAAGGGCAGACGGGTGCATGACTCGGGGGAGCCTGTGGCGGTGCATGCTGAATGGTGTGCTACGGCTCGTGATCTTCCTCCTGCATGTATCCCTTCCATTTCTCCCCCTCCCTCCCTCGTCCCCTATAAGGGTAGTGCTCCCGTGTCTACCCGATGATCATTTACGTCATGTGCTTGAGGATGTGGGGGTTACCATTGATGTGGGTTTTGGGTCTCTTCTTCTGTTTTTCTATTATCCGGGCTAATGAATTGGCCCAGGCGGCAATTGCGAAGGTGAAAGATTTGGTTGCGACAAATGGGATTGCTGCAACCTCGGCAAGTGTGGGTGATGGTGTTATTGGTAGTGTCCAATCCACTCCTCCACCTTCTAAGCGGGCCTCTTCTAAACATGCCAAATCCTACATTGCCCCATGCAAGTCGAATCTTCATATCAAAAACTTGTCTTTCAGATGAGAGCCCTCTTTTGGAATATCAGAGGTTTCGGCGCTAGGGGGTGCCATGATCAAATTAGGGATGTGGTTAGGAGTAATAATATTGATATGATTGGGTTGGTTCAGATCTTTAGAGAATCCTTCTCCCCCAATGAGTTATCTGCAGTTGCAGGGATGGATAGATTTGACTAGAACTACCTTCCTTCTTCGGGGCATTCATGTGGGATTCTTTTGGGCACCAAGCGAGACATGTTTGAGTTCGTGACCTTTGACCATGGTATTATCTTGGCTAGTACGGCGGTCCATCATTGGAGGTTGAACTATTTATGGGAAATTATGGTAGTTTACGGGCCTGCTAACCACTCCTTGTCTACCCTGTTTCTGGATGAGATCCCCTCTAAAATTGATGCATGCATGCTACCTCTCCTGGTTGAGGGGACTTTAATCTCCTTCGCTCCCCTGCAGATAAAAGCTCTCACAATTTTTCTTGACCTCTGGCTGATGCTTTCAACGCTTTCCTTCGTGATTGCGCTCTTCGGGAAATTCCTAGGGTGGGAGTCCGCTTCAGTTGGATGAATCGCCAAGCTAACCCTATTCGGTCTATGCTCGACCGTGTTTTTATTTGCCCTAACTGGGATTCTACTTTTCCCCGCGCGTCTCTGAAAGCTCTTTCTATCATGAGCTTGGATCATGCGCCTCTTATCATTGACGCTAGTTTGGACTATCCTGCTATCTCCTCGCACTTTCAGTTTGATGCCTCTTGGCTCCTGGTGGAGGGTTTTCCTGTGATGTTAGCGGCTAAAATTTCTGGGCTACTCTCTTCTGTCCGGCGTTCTTTCGGGACCATGGATGATTGGCGCAAGTGTGCCTACGCTTTGCGCAAATTTTTGTGTGGTTGGGCGCGCAACAGAGCGGCTAAGGCCCGCCGTGAGAAGGGCTCTCTGGAGGCCTAGATTGCATGCCTCGATGCGCTGGTGGATGGGCCGGGTTTGTCTGAAGTGGAGTGGGGCTCGCGCTATGGTCTTGAGGAGGCCCTCATGGCCTTACATCGGCAGTCAGAGATTTATTGGCGCCAAAGGGGCACTTTAAATTGGACCCTGGAAGGTGACGCCCCTTCGGCCCACTTCTTTGCAATTTCCAATGGTAGGAAAAGGAGATGTGCTCTGGATAGTCTACTCATCAATGGGGTGAAGGTTTATGATCAGGCTCAAATTTTGGCCCATGTGGTTGATTTCTATTCCTCCCTCTATGCAGCTAGGCCGAATTCTGGTGTGTCTATTTCTTCTGCCTTATGAGACCCCCCCTCTAGAATTTCTAGTGTTGAGAATGATGATCTAATCCTCCCTCTCTCTGATGAGGAGATCTGGGACGTAATCAACTCTGCAAATCCTAACGCCGCTTCGGGCCCGAATGGTTTTTCCATCCCCTTCTTTAAAAAAAATTGGCCCTAGCTTAAGGTCCTCGTTTGTAACATCATCCAAGGGTTTTGTCTTGGGACGGTGGACATCTCCCTCCTTAATTATGTTGACATTTCTCTTATCCCTAAAGTTAAGGGTGCGGAGCTGATCTCTCAATTTAGGCTGATTGCTCTTATCAACAACATGGCGAAGTTTCCTGCCAAAGGCTTTGCCTTGCGTCTGTCTCCTGTCTCTCATCATACGCTGAGCCCGTTCCAATCTGCCTTTGTCAAAGGCAGATTTATCTTGGATGGGATTTTGTGCCTCCACGAGATTGTTCATGATCTTAAATCCCGCAATTCGAAAGCGGTGATCCTAAAGTTGGACTTTGAGAAGGCCTACGACTCGGTCAGTTGGCCTTTTCTCACACAGGTTTTGCTTGCCAAAGGTTTTGATGGGGCCTATGTACATCATATCATGTAGTTGGTTTCTGGTGGCCATACTGCGATCTCGGTAAATGGTCAGGTGAGTAAGTTTTTTGCCAACGGTAGGGGCCTGAGGCAAGGGGATCCGGCTTCCCCGGTCCTCTTCAATTTTGTTGTCGATGCATTTTCTCGTATTCTCTCTCGGGCCGCTGTTGCTGGCCACATCTCTTCGGTTATTTCCCACCTCATTCCTCGTGGGGTCACCCACCTTCAATATGCGGACGGTACCATTATTATGGTTGAACTCAATGACTCTTGCCTTGTTCATCTTAAGTTCATCCTATTTTGCTTTGAAGCCTTGTCCGGTCTCAAAATCAATTTTGCTAAGAGTGAGGTTATTATTACTAGTGTTGACGATGTGGAGGCTTTACATGTGGCTCACCTCTTAAACTGCAGCCTGGGCTCCTTTCCTTTTAAGTACTTGGGCCTTCCGATTACTCCTGATAAGTTGCGTGCCAAGGAGTTCGCGCCTGTGGTTACCAAGGTTGGGAACCGGGTGCTTCCTTGGAGGGGCAGATACAACACAAATGCTGGGAAAGTGGCTCTAACCAACTCTTGTCTCTCCTCCTTGCCCATGTTCATTATGGGTTTCTACCTCCTTTCTGCGGGTACTCATGCTGGTTTCGACAAACATAGAGGTGCTTTCTATTGGAAATCCGCGGAAAATAAACATAAATACCGGCTGGTCAAATGGAACATTATCTGTAGGCCCAAAAACCTTGGAGGGTTGGGCATCATCAACACCGCGGTTATGAACAAGTGTCTTGTGATTAAATGGTGGTGGAAAATCATGTTCTCGGGTCAAGACTCCCTCTGGTTCTCTATCCTCAAGGCAAAATATTTTCCCTCTTCCAATCCTATGTTTGCCTCTGAAAGGATCGAAGAAGAGGTGTCTAGACGGGGAATGATTAGACACTCAACAAGAAAAGTAGCAGTTTTTAAGTTCTTTAAGTTGAGGTGGAGTTTTAGCACAATTTCAAACATTCACAATAGATTTCAAGCAAGCATGGCAAGAGTATATGAGCAGCGGAAAGTAAAGCATGCAAGTTGCAAGAAAGTAAAGGGATGGGATTGGAGTGTGCAAACGCAATTGGAGACAGAGATGTTTTTGGCGTGGTTTCGTTAGGTGGTGCTATCGTATATCCATGTTGATGGAGACTTCAACCCACGAAGGGTAACGGTTGCGCGTGTCCACGGAGGGCTCCACCCACGAAGGGTCCACGAAGAAGCAACCTTGTCTATCCCACCATGGCCATCGCCCACGAAGGACTTGCCTCACTAGGGTAGATCTTCACGAAGTAGGCGATCTCCTTGCCCTTACAAACTCCTAGGTTCAACTCCACAATCTTGTTGGAGGCTCCCAAGTGACACCTAACCAATCTAGGAGACACCACTCTCCAAAAGGTAATAAATGGTGTGTTGATGATGAACTCCTTGCTCTTGTGCTTCGAATGATAGTCTCCCAAACACTCAACTCTCACTCATAGATTTGGATATGGTGGAAAGATGATTTGAGTGGAAAGCAACTTGGGGAAGGCTAGAGTTCAAGATTCTTGTGGTTGGATTGAAATATCTTGGTCTCAACACATGAGTAGGTAGATCTCTCTCAGAAAATGAGTAGTGGAAGTGTAGACACGTTCTGATGGCTCTCTCACTGATGGAGAATGGGTGGAGGGGTATATATAGCCTCCACACAAAATCTAGCCGTTACACACAATTTACCAAACTCGGTGGGACCGAATAATGAAACTCGGTGAGACCGACCTGGTTCAAAATGTGAATGTTAGGCTTTTCGGTGGGACCGACATGATCAACTCGGTGATACCGATGTGCTAGGGTTAGGGTAAACCTCATCTTGGTTCGACCGATTACACAAACTCGGTGAGACCGATTTTGGTAATAAGCAAACAGAGAGTTGGTCAAGCAAACTCAGTGGGACCGACTTCATATCTCGGTGGGACCGAAATAATTGCAACACGCAACAGAGAGTTTGCAAGCCCATATTGGTGAGACCGAGATCCCATCGGTGAGACCGAGATCCCATCGATGAGACAGAACTGATTAGGGTTTATGGCAGTGGCGATGTCAAGTGAACTCGGTGGCGCCGGATGAATCAAATTGGTGGGGCCGAGTTTGACTTTAGGTTTAGGACATATGTGGAAATGAGAAAGTGGTTGAGGGTTTTGGAGCATATCACTAAGCACTTTGAGAAAGTAGACCATTAAGCAACACCTCATCCCCTTCTAATAGTATTGGCTTTCCTATGGACTCAATGTGATCTTGGATCACTAAAATAGAAATGAAGAGTCTTGAGCTTTTGCCAATCTTTGTCCTTAGCTTCTGGAAGGGGTTCCACATCCTCTTGTCCTTCCACTCCACTATTGAACTCATCTGAAATACACTAGATGAAAATATTAATCCAACAAGAGATATGTTGTCATTAATTACCAAAATCACCCAGGGAGCACTTGTGCTTTAAATCTCCCCCTTTTTGGTAATTGATGGTAACATACATCAAAGCTTTAGATAAAGATATGAAGGATAACAAGTAAAGCTTTGGAAAAACATGTAACAAGCATATGCTCCCCCTACATGTATGCAATCATGTAAATATAGAATATAAGAGCATGCGAATGCATAAGCATGTCAGATCAAGCAATGAGTTACATGTATCTTCGCTATACGCATCAGAGTAAATGATGTTAAATATAGGAAATGTAGCTCCATGTTCATGAGTCCTCCTTGCAAAAATCATATACAACGGCAAGAAATCATCATGCACATGGATGTGATGCATATACTTACCTTGTGGTCTTGAGCTGGCTTTGGAGGAGGTGAACTTGAGAAACAGGGTTAGATAACACAAGAACACCTACTAAACAAAGCACAATGACTAACCACAAAAGTACCAAGATTGGGATGACATGTAGAGAGTGAGTACTTGGTACTCTATTTGGATATATACATGTCCCCAAAGAGATAAAAATATGCAATGAGTTCCAAAGATTATCTTCCCTTAAGTGTCTTTCTCCCACTGAATCTTATATTGGATAATGGGAGAAGATAGGGTAAAAGAAAATCAGAGCTAAAAGAAAATCAGAGCAAACAATCATAACAAATACTAACATGTATTCCCCTCTTGAACACATGTGACTTCTCTCCTCTTTGGATAACAAGCATCTAGAGAAGCTTAAGGCATGCTTTATCCCTTATGTGATAAGCTATGATGTGCTCTCTCTCCCCCTTTGACATCAATTTCCAAGAAGGGATCTTCTGGAGCATGAGTCAAGTAGGTTTGGTCCTTGAGTTACATTACAAAGAAACATGTAATTTCAGATGCTGGTATAGGATCAGAATCATCGAGTGGAGCTGGAGCAGATATGGAGGATGCAAATGGAAAAATGTTTTATCACTATTGAAATCGGTGAGGCCGATTCATTGTCATTGGTGACACCGAGTTGGTAGTGTCAGAGATGATGCATATCAGTCAGACCAGGTTTGTCCTTGTTGGTTGGACCTATGAACAATCTTCAATGTAGTATTGTAGTTTGGTCTAGCCGAGAGGCCGAGATCGGTGAGACCGAGTTCAATACAGAGGAAAGATTTTGTCATCTCAGCTCACTTAGGCAAATAAGATATCACAAAGGTTTGGAGGGAATTAACTGAAGAATTTGCAAAGAATTTGATGCAGAAAGTAACAAAGAAAATAAAATAAATCTAGATGAAGTTTTTTTGAAAGGGGAACAAGCATGCAAAAGATAAATGCAAGAACACAGAGAAACACTAGAGAACTTAATTTAGAATTGGTCGACGACAGAGTCACCGATGTTAGAGTATATTGACTTAAGAGTCAAGTAAAGATACTTGATCATAGGTCATACTCATCGTTTAAACTCAAAATGGGGTTGCCATTTTTTCATTTAAGCATTTTGATGTATTCTCATCTTGTTGAGATGCTTTGACCCATGTCTTGGGGTAAAGCTTCTCTAGGATGGAATAACATACCTTGGGTGGTGGTGTTTGATGACCCACAAGTATAGGGGTCAATTGTAGCTCTTTTCGATAACTAAGAGTGTCGAACCAACGAGGAGCAGAAGGAAATGACAAGTGGTTTTCAGTAAGGTAATGTCTGCAAGTGCTGAAATTGTAAGTAGCAGATAGTTTGATAGCAATGTGATTTGTAACGAGCAAGTAACGATAACGACAAATAGTAAGTAGCAAGGTAGGCCAATCCTTTTGTTTCAAAGGACATGCCAAAACGGTTTCTTATAATAAGCAAACTGTTCTTGAGGGTACACGGGAATTTCATCTAGTCACTTTCACCATGTTGGTTCGATTTGTGTTCGCTACTTTGATAATTTGATATGTGGGTGGATCGGTGCTTAGGTGTTGTTCTTACTTGAACAAACCTCCTACTTATGATTAACCCTCCCGCAAGCATCCGCAACTACGGGGAAAGTCTTAAGAATAAATTCTAACCATAGCATTAAACTTTTGGATCCAATTGGTCCCTTACGAAATATCGCATAAACTAGGGTTTAAGCTTCTGTTACTCTCCCAACCCATCATCTAATTACTACTCCACAATGCATTCCCTTAGGCCCAAATATGGTGAAGTGTCAAGTACTCGACGTTCACATGAGACCACTAAGGGAATCACAACATACATACTATCAAAATCGAACACATATCAAATTCACATGATTACTTGCAACATGATTTCTCCCGTGACCTCGGGAACAAAGGTAACTACTCACAAATGATAAGCATGCTCAAGATCAGAGGGGTATTGAATAGCATAATGGATCTGAACGTATAATCTTCCACCAAATAAACCATATAGTAATCAACTACAAGATGTAATCAACACTACTAGTCACCTAGAAGCACCAATCTATAGTTTCGGTAACAAGACTAAACACAAGAGATGAACTAGGGTTTGAGATGAGATGGTGTTGTTGAAGATGTTGATGGAGATATCCCTCCCCAAGATGGGAGAGTTGTTGGTGGTGATGATGGCGATGATTTTCACCTTCGGGAGGGAAGTTCCCCCGGCAAAATTGCTCCGTCGGAGGGCAAAAGTGCTCCTGCCCAAGTTCCGCCTCGAGATGGCGGCGCTCCATCCCAAAAGTTCTCCCCTTATTTTTTTCTAGGTCAAAATGACTTATATACCAGAAGAGGGGCACTGGAGGTGGGCCTAGGTGAGCACAACCCACCAGGGCGCGCCTGGGCTCCCTGGCGCGCCCAGGTGGGTTGTGCCCACCTGGTGGGTCCCCTCTCGTACTTATTTGCTCCAATATTCTTCAAATATTCCAGAAAAATTCTCCGTGAAGTTTCAGCTTGTTTGGAGTTGTGCAGAATAGGTGGCATGACGTAGCTTTATCAGGTCCAGATTTCCAGCTACCGGAATTCTCCCTCTTGGTGCATACCTTTCAAATTATGAGAGAAAAGGCATTAGAATTACTCCAAAAGACATTAATATGCATAGAAATAACATAAATACCAGTAAGAAAACATGATGAAAATGGACTTATCAAATCCCCCATGCTTAGAGCTCGCTTGTCCTCAAGTGAAAACCGAAATTGAAAAACATGTCCACATGATTTGAGAGAGAGGTGTTGATAAAAACAAAATGCGGACATAGTAGCATCATGTAGATTATTATAACAGCAACAAATCTAAACATAAGACTTTTATCATAGAACTTTTATCATAGACTTCTCATGAATAAGTAATAGTTCATCACACAATCGAAGTATGAAGCATAAACTCTATTAGAAACCAACAAACTATGTTCTCGGTCAACTTTGCAACTACAATTCATCATCTTTCTAGGAAGGGTCACGTATCGGAGCCTTCAGGCAAGTCCACATACTCAACCATCATATAGTCTTCTATGATTGTTAACACTCACCGCATACACATGAGCAAAACATTTCAACCGGACATATAGAAAGATAGGGGCTTATAGTTTCGCCTCCCAATGTATTCACCTTTCGGTGATGTCAACAATAATAATTCATGCTACCCATATTCAGTTGGACATATGTGCCTAGATCTTTCCTCACCATATGGTGCTTGCCAATGGAGAAAATAAAAAAGGATAGAGAGAAAAACTTTGACTCTTGCATAAAAGTAAAAGATAGGCCCTTTGCAGAGGGAAGCAGAGGTTGCCGTGCGCTTATTTGTTTGTATGCTCAACCCCTTAGTGCAAAAGAACGTCACGTTGCATTGCTCCTTGTGATAGCGACCTTTATTGTGCAGTCTGTAGCTTTTATTCTCCACCGTCACAAGTTCGTGCAACGCTCAATTTTCTCTTACACTAAATGATCTCATACTTTTAGAAGCAATTTTTGTTGCCTTTTTGCACCGATGACAACTTAATTGAAGGATCTTACTCAATCCATAGGTAGGTATGGTGGACTCTTGAAAAAGATTTGGGTTTAAGGGTTTTTGGATGCACAAGTAGTATCTCTACTTAGTGCGGAATTTTTGTCTACGAAAGATATTGAGCAAGCACCACATGTTAAAGGATCTATGAAAATATAACTTCTATGTGAATATGAACAAACATAAATCATTACGTTGTCTTCCTTGTCCAACGTCAACAATTTTGGCATATAATATTTTGATGGGGGCTCACAATTCTTGATAACCCACAAGTGTAGGGGGGCAGTTGTAGCCTCTTTCGATAAGTAAGAGTGTCGAACCCAACGAGGAGCTAAAGGCAGAACAAATATTCCCTCAAGTTCTATCGACCACCGATACAACTCTACGCACGCTTGACGTTTACTTTACCTAGAACAAGTATGAAACTAGAAGTAGTTTGTAGTTTTTGTGGGATAGGTTTGCAAGAATATAAAAAGCACGCAGATATAAACTAGGGGCTGCTAATATAAAGAAACAATAAAGTTAATGATAGCGAGTGTGGAAAAGTAGTGGTAGGAGTTGCGAAATTTCCCCTAAGCAATTGACTACGTCACTAGACCGATAGCAAGTTTTATGTGGGAGAGGCCACTGCTAGCATGTCATCCCTGACTTGGAATTCTATGCACTTATGATTGGAACTATTAGCAAGCATCCGCAACTACTAACGTTCATTAAGGTAAAACCCAACCATAGCATTAAGATAAATTGGTCCCCCTTCAATCTCGTATGCATGAATTTCTACGCTAGGTTGAAGCTTCTGTCACTCTTGCCCTCCAATACGTAGTCCTATCAACATACAACTAACCCTATGGTGTGATCCACGCGCGCTCTCATACGATGGGCACCAAAGGACAGCAACATAACCACAAGCAATTTAAATCAATCATAGCAATTCACCAATCACCGATAGGGCAACGATAATCTACTCAGACATCATAGGATGGCAACACATCATTGGATAATAATATGAAGCATAAAGCACCATGTTCAAGTAGAGGGTACAGCGGGTTGCGGGAGAGTGGACTGCTATAGATAGATGGGGGAAGGTGATGGAGATGTTGGTGAAGATGACGGAGGTGTTGGTGTAGATCGCCGTCACACGATGATGGCCTCGGTGGCACACTGGTGCCACCGGAAGCGAGGGGGAGAGAGCCCCCCTCCTTCTTATTCTTCCTTGACCTTCTCCCTAGGTGGGAGAAGGGTTTCCCCTCTGGTTCATGGCCTCCATGGCGGCAGAGGGGCGAGAGCCCCTCCGAGATTGGATCTGTCTCTCTGTCTCTTTTTGTTTCTGCGTTTTTAGATTCTGGCCCTTCACCGTTTCTTATATTCCCTGAGATCCGTAACTCCGATTGGGCTGATTTTTTGATACCCTTTTTATCCGGATATTAGCTTTCTTGCGGAGAAACAAGGGCATCAACCGCCTTACGGTGTGGCCACGAGGGCCCAGGGCGCGCCTGCCCCTGGTGGGCGCGCCCCCTGCCTCGTGGCCCACTCGGGCATCGTCTCATGTTGGTTCCGCTTCCCAAAATTCACATATATTCCAAAAAAAATCTCCGTCCGTTTTTATTCCGTTTGGACTCCGTTTGATATGGATATTTTGCGAAACAGAAAACATGCAACAAACAGAAACTGGCACTAGGCACTAGATCAATATGTTAGTCCCAAAAAATAGTATAAAAAGTTGCCAAAAGTATATGAAAGTTGTAGAATATTGGCATGGAACAATCAAAAATTATAGATACGACGGAGACGTATCAGCATCCCCAAGCTTAATTCCTGCTCGTCCTCGAGTAGGTAAATGATAAAAAGGATATTTTTTTATGTGGAATGCTACCTAGCATAATCTTGATCATGTAATCTAATCATGGCATGAATATTAAGACACGAGTGATTCAAAGCAATAGTCTATCATTTGACATTAGGACAGTAATACTTCAAGCATACTAATAAAGCAATCATGTCTCTTCAAAATAACATGGCCAAAGAAAGTTATCCCTATAAAATCATATGGTCTGGCTATGCTCCATCTTCACCACACAAAGTATTTAAATCATGCACAATCCCGGTTTTAGCCAAGCAATTGTTTCATACTTTAGTATTCTCAAACCTTTTCAACTTTCACGCAATACATGAGAGTGAGCCATGGACATAGCACTATGGGTGGAATAGAAGGTCGTGATAGACAAGAGGTGGGAGAAAGTCTCACATCAACTAGGCAAATCAATGGACTATGGAGATGTCCATCAATCGATATCAATGTTAGTGAGTAGGGATTGCCATGTAACGGATGCACTAGAACTATAAGTGTATGAAAGCTCAAACAGAAAACTAGTGGGTGTGCATCAACTTGCTTGCTCATGAAGACCTAGGGCATTTGAGGAAGCCCGTCGTTGGAATATACAAGCCAAGTTCTATAATGAAAATTCCCACTAGTATATGGAAGTGACAAAACAAGAGACTCTCTATTATGAAGATCGTGGTGCTACTTTGAAGCACAAGTGTGGAAGAGGATAGTAGCATTGCCCCTTCTCTCTTTTCTCTCATTTTTTTGTTTTTTTAGGGCATTTCTCTCTTTTTTTAGCCCCCCACTAAAATTTTTTAGGCCATCTCTTTTTTTTGGCCTTTCCTCACATGGGACAATGCTCTAATAATGAAGATCATCAAACTTTTATTTACTTACAACTCAAAGATTACAACTCGAAGCTAGAACAAAATATGACTCTATGTGAATGCCTCTGGCAGTGTACCGGGATGTGCAATGATCTAGCGTAGCAATGACATCAAAAAACGGACAAGCCATGGAAACATCATGCTAGTTATCTTACGATCATGCAAGGCAATATGACAATGATGGTGCGTGTCATAACAAACGGAATGGTGGAGTTACATGGCAATATATCTCAGAATGGCTATGGAAATGCCATAATAGGTAGGTATGGTGGCTGTTTTGAGGAAGGTATATGGTGGGTGTATGGTACCGGCGAAAGTTGCGCGGTACAAGAGAGGCTAGCAATGGTGGAAGGGTGAGAGTGCATATAATCCATGGACTCAACATTAGTCATAAAGAACTCACATACTTATTGCAAAAATTTATTAGCCATCGAAACCAAGTACTACACGCATGCTCCTAGGGGGAAGGTTGGTAGGAGTTAACCATAGCGCGCCCCTGACCTCCACACAAAGGATGACACTCAATAAATAAATCATGCTCCAACTTCTCACATAACGGCTCACCATACGTGCATGCTTCGGGAATCACAAACCTCAACACAAGTATTTCTACAATCCACAACTACCCACTAGCATGACTCTAATATCACCATCTTTATATCACAAAACTATTGCAAGGAATCAAACATATCATATTCAGCGATCTACAAGTTTATGTAGGATTTTATGACTAACCATGTGAATGACCAATTCCTGTCAACTCTCTAAATAGATATAAGTGAAGCAAGAGAGTTTTAATTCTTTCTAAAAAAGTTATTTCCACGCTCTAAAAATTATAAGTGAAGCAAAAGAGCATTCTACAAATGGCGGTTTTCTATGTGAAGAGAAACAGGCAATCCAAACTTCAAATGATATAAGTGAAGCACATGAAGCATTCTATAAAGCCATACTCAAAAGATATAAGTGAAGTGCAAAGAGCATTCTATAAATCAACCAAGGACTATCTCATACCATCATGGTGCATTTATTAAAAGAAAAAGAAAAAGCACATGATGCTCCAAGAGTTTTGGCATATCATGTGAATGAAATGAATCCGAAAACATACCGATACTTGTTGAAGAAAGATGGGATGCCTTCCGGGGCATCCCCAAGCTTAGACACTTGAGTCTCCTTGAATATTTACTTGGGGTGCCTTGGGCATCCCCAAGCTTGAGCTCTTGCCTCTCCTCCTTCTTCTCACATCGAGACCTCCTCGATCCTCGAACACTTCATCCACACAAAACTTAACCAAACTTTTAGTGGCGGAGTTAGTGCATATGATCAATAAAATCCCATCATGTACTGCTCTAACATTATTGTATAATTATGAACAAACATTACCCACAGTATGCTATCACAATTCTATGGCCCCAAGTCAAGGAGGCTTCAACAAGAATTCAAACATATGCAAATAATGAAGCTATAACAGCAATCTGTGAAAACAGGACAGTCTGTAGTAATCTGAACATTAACCATACTTATGTAACCCTAAAAATTAGGGAAAATTTAGGAAAAATCAACAATTTGTATAGCAAGACTTTGCAAAACGTTTCAGATCCTTTTGACGTTCCAATAAAAATGTAAAATCGCGCACTACAGTCAAAGTTTCTATTTTTGCACCGCACAAACCAACAAGTAGTTTAATCATCCTAAAGGAAACTCTTGGCACATTATTTTTATAATACAGTGGAATTGTACAAGGGGGTAATTATTTTTGATGAAAAGTTTCTTAATACAAGATTTGCAAAGTTTCCATGGGCATGAACAAAGTTCATGGAGCTCCCCCATTTCAACGGTGCTCGTCCTTCTTACTTTCACTTTTCTTTTTGAAAAAGTTTTAGGTTCCCTTCTTTATTTTTTTGTTTTTAAACTTTATAAAAGCACACAACAGAAATATATGACTCTCTAAAACTTCCGGGTTGTCTCCCTGGCAGCACTTTCTTTAAAGCCATTAAGCTAGGCATATAGTGGTCAAGTAATGGATCCACCCGGATCCCAAGGTATATCAAAGCCAATTTTAATTAGCAATGATTTGGCATTTAGTAGTGAGTACAAAGTGATATGTGTCATGCAAAAACTAAGTTTAACTCTCTTCCTATGCATAGGCATGTCATACAAGAACAATTCATGCACATCAAATAAAGGCCAATGCATAGTATAAGCAGTTTCTTGCAATTTTATCATGTTGGAAACATAGAGAGGTGGAGATATAGTTCCTCTCTCATAATAATTGCAAGTAGGAGCAGCAAGCACATGCATATTATATTCATCAAAATCATCATGTGTAACGGAAAAAGGCAACCCATCAATATAATCCTTAATAAGTGCAAACTTCTCCAATATAGTGTAGTTTGGAGAATTCAAAAAGATAATAGGACTATCATGTGTGGGTGCAATAGCAACTATCTCATGTTTAACATAAGGAACTATAGCAAGTTCATCTCCATAAGCATAATTCATATTGGCATCTTGGCCACAAGCATAGCAAGAATCATCAAAAAGGGATATTTCAAAAGAATCAACGGGATCATAACAATCATCATAGCAATCATCCTTCGGTAAACATGAAGGGAAATTAAACAATTTATGGTATAAAGAGTTACTCTCATTAGAAGGTGGGCATGGGTGATCAATCCGCTCTTCCTCCTTTTGTTCTTTGCTCTCTTCCTCATCTTTTTCATCCAATGAGCTCACAATGTCATTAATTTCTTCTTCCATAGACTCCTGCAAAATATTAGTCTCTTCTTGGACAGCGGAGGAGTCCTCAATATATGGTTTAACATAGGCATTAGAAGCATAATTATCATAACAATATTTAAATATGGCAAAATTTTCAGATTTGTAAAAAGTAGCATCATACTTTTCAATCAAAGAACAATTTCATAAGCACCCTTAAAAGCAACAAATTCTTCAATTTGTTGAACATCATAGTAACTATAAACACCCTTAGCATACGAAGATACGATTCCATTATCACTAAACTCACATTGGTAGGGAAGGTGTTTCTTAGGGTCTCCAGACAACAAGTAAAATCATATATTTCACATAAATTCCAAGCATATCACTCCAAATGATGAATTTGATCCAGTAAAAGTTTCCCTTTTTCAGATATGCGGTGTCGCACATAACAAGCATGCTCATCTAAAGATTTGCCCTCAACTAAGCTAGTTGGGGTTTCAGCCCGAGCACATATGGATCGAAGATGATCCATGTAAAAAGCTTCAGGAGTGTGATCGATTTTGAGTGGTTCTTCAACCATTGGTTCAGTAGGTACCACTAATTTTTTTGGTATTTTGCATTTCCTACCCATAACTAAAGATAGAAAACAACTTAGAACAGCAAATAAAATCTACTTAGTGATAAAGCAAACAAGCACACACGAAAATATTCACCCCATGCTATTGCTCCCCGGCAACAGCGCCAGAAAAAGGTCTTGATAACCCACAAGTGTAGGGGGTCAGTTGTAGCCTCTTTCGATAAGTAAGAGTGTCGAACCCAACGAGGAGCTAAAGGTAGAACAAATATTCCCTCAAGTTCTATCGACCATCGATACAACTCTACGCACGCTTGACGTTTACTTTACCTAGAACAAGTATGAAACTAGAAGTAGTTTGTAGTTTTTGTGGGATAGGTTTGCAAGAATATAAAAAGCACGCAGATATAAACTAGGGGCTGCTAAGATAAAGAAACAATAAAGTTAATGATAGCGAGTGTGGAAAAGTGGTGGTAGGAGTTGCGAAATTTCCCCTAAGCAATTGACTACGTCACTAGACCGATAGCAAGTTTTATGTGGGAGAGGCCACTGCTAGCATGTCATCCCTGACTTGGAATTCTATGCACTTATGATTGGAACTATTAGCAAGCATCCGCAACTACTAACGTTCATTAAGGTAAAACCCAACCATAGCATTAAGATATATTGGTCCCCCTTCAATCCCTTATGCATCAATTTCTACGCTAGGTTGAAGCTTCTGTCACTCTTGCCCTCCAATATGTAGTCCTATCAACATACAACTAACCCTATGGTGTGATCCACACGCGCGCTCATATGATGGGCACCAAAAGACAGCAACATAACCACAAGCAATTTAAATCATTCATAGCAATTCACCAATCACCGATAGGACAACGATAATCTACTCAGACATCATAGGATGGCAACACATCATTGGATAATAATATGAAGCATAAAGCACCATGTTCAAGTAGAGGGTACGGCGGGTTGCGAGAGATTGGACCGCTGTAGATAGATGGGGGAAGGTGATGGAGATGTTGGTGAAGATGACGAGGTGTTGGTGTAGATTGCCGTCACACGATGATGGCCCCGGTGGCACTCCGGTGCCACCGGAAGCGAGGGGGAGAGAGCCCCCCTCCTTCTTCTTCTTCATTGACCTTCTCCCTAGGTGGGAGAAGGGTTTCCCCTCTGGTCCATGGCCTCCATGGCGGCGGAGGGGCGAGAGACCCTCCGAGATTGGATCTGTCTCTCTGTCTCTTTCTGTTTCTGCGTTTTTAGATTCTCGCCCTTCACCGTTTCTTATATTCCCAGAGATCCGTTACTCCAATTGGGCTGATTTTTTTACACAATTTTTATCCGGATATTAGCTTTCTTGCGATGAAAGAAGGGCATCAACCGCCTTACGGTGTGGCCACGAGGGCCGAGGGCGCGCTTGCCCCTGGTGGGCGCGCCCCCTGCCTCGTGGCCCACTCGGGCATCCTAAAAAAATTTGAAGGGGAAGAGGGGTAATTCCAAACACATGCGTCAAGATTCCTCACCAGAGCGACGAAGGGGCAGAGGAGTAAAAAGAATTCCTACTCTCCGATATAACTAGACTTTGAAAAAGTTTTTATTCTAGACTCAACAATGGCCAAACTACGATCAATCAAGGGGGCTCCTATGGTCGGTCGAGGCTCTGATACCAACTTGTCAGGCCCAAGATGCGATTCTATCCTGATCACGTGACACTTACGTGATTAGCGCACAACCGCATTTCGGGCGCTTAGCAAGATGGATATCATTACATCGTACCATTACATACATACATGGGGGATACAACAATTCATACAATTCACATGAATACAACATCATCAAAACAAGGCATCCGACTACGGATGCAAACATGAAAGGCACAACGACATTCATCTTCTATCCCAGGCTGCCGACCCGGAACCTAACCCAAGACTAAAGAAGAAGAAGAAGAAAGAACTCCAACACAAAGGACATCGCTCTCGCATCAAGACATCGGATACCTGCACCTGCAACTGTTGTTGTAGTATCTGTGAGCCACGAGGACTCAGCAATCCCATAACCATGGGTGTCAAGACTAGCAAAGCTTAATGGGAAAGGAAGGGATAAGTGGTGAGGTTGCAGCAGCGGCTAAGCATATATATGGTGGCTAACTTACGAGTACAAGAATAAGAAGAGAATCTACGCAAACGGTCCCAAACTAGTAGTGATCGCTAGAGATCCTAAACTACCTACGAGTCAAACATAACCCCACCGTGTTCTCTTCTCAAAGTGAAAAGAGACAGTCACGGTTACTCACGCAGTTGTGTGTTTTACTTCGGATCCTCTGTCAAGTTTTCTACAACCGGACATTAAAAAATTCCAATCTGCCACATAACCGCAGGCACAGCTTTCGAAAGATCATAACCCTGCAGGGGTGTCCCAACTTATCCCATCACAAGCTCTCGCGATCAGCAGAAATAATAATAATATTACCCCTTATCTTAGGGAAGGTCCGATCAGACTCGGAATTCCTAGTGCACAAGACATTTCGACAATGGTAAAACAAGTCCAGCAAGACCTCCCGGTGTGTCGACACCCTGATAGTAGCCGCGCGTATCTCGTCTCAGACCACGACCGGATGGGTGATGCTACAGGTAAAACCAGCCCTCGGGTTTCCCCAAGGTGGCCCTGCAGGCTCCTCGTTTGGGACCAACACCATGAGCACTGCCCCCCCTGCTATGTAGAAAGAATCCTCGGGTAGCGCTAACTCCCTATGCAATTAATTAATTAATTAAGTTTTTATTATGAGCAAATTAAAACCAATGTTGGGCCTTGCTGGAGGAGTTTTATTCAAAGACGAACTGTCAAGGGGTCCCCATATACCCAACCGTGTAAGAAACACAAAATCAAGGAACATAATGATGGTTTATCGGCTCCTAAGGTGGCATGAGTGGCATAGCCAAACAACGGTTTGCTAGGAAGGTGTCAAAGGTTAGAGGTTTCATGGCAACATGGAGAGGGGCTGACAGTAAATGATGGGTAGCGCGACATATAACGATATCATCGAGGCATCTAGCATAGCAATGATAGTAAAGATATCCAAGGTGATGGTCATCTTGCCTGAGATCCCGCAAGGAATAAGAACGATCCATGAAGAAGACGAAGAGGAAGCCACGAAGACGAACCACGTGTAGACGAACGAATCCTCACGATCGCAACGGAAAAGAACTAGCGAGAGGAAAGCACACAACAAGGTAAACACACCACTCAAGAACATGACAAGATGCTCAACCAAGTATGATGCAAGACAAGTCTATATGATGCAATTCATGGCAAGGGATGAAGCACACAAGAACAACACAAACCAACAAGTTTAAATGAGGCCGGAATCAACATATAACAAATCCGGTAAGTCCTCATATGCACATTATGAAATGGGTCCAGATCTGAACAAACCTTAAGTTAAAGTTGTTAAACAGCAGGTTAACATGCACCATGATGATCTACACGAAATTCTAGTCAAGTTTCATATAAAGTTTGTTTAATTCGGAGCTACGGCCTAGAAGATATGAGCAAAACAAGACAAGCATGTCAACGGTGCAAGATGCACCCAAACATCATGCAAACACACTCCAAATAGATATTCAACATGATATTATGCTTCTACATGCAAAAACACACAAGTTTCATATAGGGCACGCTCAAAACGGAGCAACGGTTCAACACATACACACGAAACAAGATATAACAACAAGTTGTCCAAATACAGCAACATAGCAACTTTGGAGCAAGGTTGATATATGATACAGCACCCAAAAATGATAACAAGAGGCATGGATGTGAAATAGACATGATACTTAACAAGTATGAACTTAGAACACGCCTAAAAACTTGTTGGAACACAATTAACCAAGCATGGCAAGTTGCAATAAATTTATCCAGACTTAGTTAAAATCTGGGAAGGCAAAAACATCATCACGATCCTGCCATCGGAGGCACAAAACAACAAGCATACCAACTCCACTAAGTATATAAAGATCATGGACATGTAATAGACATAGCATACATCAAACATCTCCATTGGACCAGCTCCATAGGAGGCATGGATCAATAACAACAAGCTTCACCAAATTGATCATGCTGATAAAAACCTGACAGGTAAAATTTATAGTAACTTGAGGGCAAGAAATAAATAAGCTACAGCAGGTCATATAATCAAGAAAGGGCATGGATGGATAGACAATAACATGGACAACAAGACATGATCATTGGCCACTCCAAAACAAGCATGGATTTGAGTGGGGCATCAGGCAAACATAGCATCAGGTTTAACAGATTCCAGACTTAGCAGTTTTTTCACTAAGTATAAAACAGCAATATTGGCATGGCATGTTTACAAGCTTGTTTAAGTAACCTCAAGGCATATCATGAAAAGTGGATTGCACCACAGCAAAGACCATATGATTGTGCTTCTAGAACATATAGACATGTGGCATGAAGACAAACACATCAATAGCTATGAGCAAGTGGAATCAGCATCTCATAACAAGTTTCAGCACTTAATAGCCACATGCACTTTTGCAACAGAGATTAACATGGCAATATGGCACCTAACATGAATGCTACAGCAACCAACATGTAGAGCACTTCACAATGAACATTTTGACATATCATATGCTCCATTTGGATAAACATGCACAAAGTTACAAGCATCACAAGTTTGCAACGAAAATATAGTTAACATCAGTTTTAAACGTATAGCACTCTTGCAACGATGATTAGGGCATCAAGATGAACTCAAACAAGCATGGCACAATGGAACAAAATGAAGAGCATATCACCACGATCATTTTGACATATTATTCACTCAATTTGGATCACCACACAAAAAGTTACAGTCATGCAAACATGCATATATTTTAACAAAAGGGCCAGGGACTTAGTGGAAAAAGAGGCAACCTCGGGGTGGACATTGTCCAGTTTGAATGGACATGTCCGTCGGTGCTGACGCACGGGGCCCACTTGCCAGCGAGACGGAGAGGAGAGGCGGACATGTCCGCGCCCGGACGGACATGTCCGTCGGCGGTGGCGTCGGGCCCACTGGCCAGTGAGGCGAGGGGATCGGCCATGGCGGCTGGAATCCCGCTGACGATGGATGAGGCAGGGGTCCGGCGAGGTAGGGGAACCGACAGGAGAGGTACCGGGGACGCGGATCCGGCCGGCGGGGTCGTGGATCCGGCGAAGGAGGACGGGGGGCGGCCAGAGGACAACGGCGGCAGAGGGACGCGGTGGTCGAGGTCTGCGGCGAGCGGCGGCGGCGGATCCGGGGCCTAGGAGCCCGGATCTGGCCGGGACGGGGCCGGCGGTGACTTGGGCAGGCGGCGGCTCGTCGGCGCTCCGGCGAGTTAGGGCCGGTGGGGCGCAGTTACGTGCGGCGGCGGGAATCTCGGGGGAAGGAGCGGGACGCAGTGAGCTCGGGCGGAGAGCGGGAGGCGCGGGGGAGATCGGGCCCGGCGCGGCCCGGTCGCGGCCCGGGGCGGCTCCCCGTGGGCCTGGCGGGCTGGCGGCATAGGGAGTGGCCCCTGGCCACGTGGTGCCCTGGGAGAGGCCGGAGCGGCTGTTTCGTCGGCGGCTGGCCGCTGGCTGGCCGCCAAGTGGCAGATCTGGAGCGGGGCTGCGCGGAATCTGAGGAGGGGGTGGCTGGAGCTAGGGGAAGGCTAGGGAGTGCCAAAAATGGAAGGAGGGGGTCTATAAATAGGCATAGGGCTAGGTTTTGGGGTTTTGGGGCAAAACGGAGCCCTCCGATCGCGATCCAACGGCACCGGAGCGGAGGGGGAGTTAGGCAGGCCTAGTGGGCTGTGTAGATGGGGTCTCGGGCTGCTAGGAGAGAAGGGAAAAGAGGCTCGCGGGGTTTTCGGAGACCGAAAACGTCCGACGTTTAGACCGGCTACTAATGCCGCTATATTAAACGGTTGGGCTATCAAACGGACTCCGAATGTGACGAAACTTGACACGCGATCTGTCTACACTATAATAAGGCCACACGCCAAGTTTCACCCATTCCGGGAACGTTTTCCGGCCATTCATAAAATAAATATTCGGAGGTGCCGCGGGCGCGTGTGAGTGTGTGTGGGCTCAGAACGGACAACGGAGAGGAGGAGGGAACTCGGACGGATGCAAGTTTTGAAATTATGATGATGCAATGCACATGATGACATGGCAAAATGCAACACGCAAGCAGATGACATGGCAACGGCGGCGAATAACTGGCTGACACCTGGCGCGTCGGTCTCGGGGTGTCACAATTGACCAATGCTATGTTTGTCAATCTCTAATAAAATTTTCTACTTATACTTTTCCTTTTGTGGTGCCATCACCTACCATAAGATTAGCATATGATCTTCTTATTTATTTTTCCTTTCTTTTATTGCAACAAGAAAGTAAAGAAAACAAAAACTCAAACTAAACTTTATTATATATCTCGCATACGATTACAAGGATAGATCACTAAGCAAACTCTCGAAAAGAAAGGATCGAACTAAACTTTTATTCAACTAAAGCAAAAAATAACTATGGATCAAACTAGAATAAGTAAAGGCAAAAGATAGTGGGGATGATACGATACAGGGGCACCTCCCCCAAGCTTGGCGAAAGCCAAGGGGGGTGCCCATACCCGATACTCAGTTTTCTTTTGGTGGTGAAGAAGATGGTGGTGGTGGTGATGAAGTAGAAATTTCGTCCTTCAAGATCAAGAGGTTCCCCAATCTACGGATGACGCTCCGGGGGAAGATGATGTTTAAGGATATCTTCTTCTTCCTCCTCTGATGGCAGTGCTTGCTCGACTATCGGTGCTTGATCACCGATAACCTCCTTGCCTTTGTCACCTTTTGCAGCTTCTATGGGCTCCTCTCTCTTCAGCTCGATCTTCATCAACCAAGCATGTTCTTCCATTGGGTTGGAGGAGGAGGAAGACATGATGCCTGGCTTGGTAGATCTGACCGAAAACAGCAAGAAAAGAGAACAGAAGATTTCTCCGCGATACGGTGGTCAACAGGTTCAGGGGTATATAAAGATTTTTTATCTTGGGAAACAAGAAAACTGTAGAAAAACAGAGTCCGGAAGGTGCGTGAGGTGGGCACAACCCACTTGGGCACACCTGGTAAGCCAGGCAAGCCCTGGTGTCTTATGCCCACCAGGGTATGCTTCCTGGAAGTTTCTTATTTTCCTAATTTTCTAAATATTCCAAAACTGAAAAAAAAAATGCGGATTTTTCTGAGTCCGTTTACTTACCGTATCACGTAACTCCTTATTTGCATGATTCTGGAGTGTTCCGGAAGGACTCTTTTATGTGTTCTTCCGATGTCAAAGTTTGGATAATATTGCTTTCAACATTAATGGGCGTACCTGAGATATAATGTTTTATTCGTTGCCCATTAACAACCTTCGGGTTAGTACCTTCAGCATTATTTATTTTGATAGCTCCAGACTGATAAACCTCCTCGATGACATAGGGGCCTTCTCATTTAGAGAGGAGTTTTCCTGCAAAGAATCTGAAACGAGAGTTGTACAAAAGAACATATTCTCCAACTTTGAACTCACACTTTTGGATTCTTTTATCATGCCATCTTTTAACTTTTTCTTTAAATAACTTGGTATTTTCATAAGCTTGGGTTCTCCATTCATCTAATGAGATAATATCAAATAACCTCTTTTCACCGGCATGTTTGAAATCATAGTTGAGTTCCTTGATTGCACAAAATGCTTTATGTTCTAACTCAAGAGGCAAATGACAAGCTTTTCCATAAACCATTTTATAAGGAGACATACCCATAGGATTTTTATAAGTTGTTCTGTAAGCCCAAAGTGCATCATCTAATTTCTTAGACCAATTCTTCCTGGACCTATTGACAGTCTTTTGCAAAATTAATTGTATTTCTCTATTACTGAGCTCTACTTGACCACTAGACTGAGGATGATAAGGTGATGCAATTCTATGGTTAACATCATACTTGGCAAACATTTTACGGAAAGCACCATGAATAAAGTGTGAACCACCATGAGTCATTAATTATCTAGGGACTCCAAACATTCAGAAAATAACTTCCTTAAGCATTTTAATAGAGGTGTTGTGATCAGCACTACTGGTTGGAATAGCTTGTACCCATTTAGTAACATAATCAACAGCAACCAAAATATGTGTATACCCATTAGAGGAAGGAAAAGGTCCCATGTAATCAAATCAACAAACATCAAATGGTTCAATAGCAACTGAATAATTCATAGGCATTTCTTGATGCTTACTGATATTACCTATTCTTTGGCATTCATCACAAGATAAGATGAACTTACGAGCATCCTTGAAGAGAGTAGGCCAGTAAAATCCAGATTGCAATACCTTGTGAGCAGTTCAATCTCCAGCATGATGCCCTCCATATGCTTCGGAGTGACATTTCCGAAGGATTTTTCCCTATTCATGCTTAGGTACACAACGCCTAATAATATCATCTACTCCTTCTTTATAAAGATGTGGGTCGTCCCAAAAGTAGTGTCTTAAATCATAGAAGAACTTTTTCTTTTGTTGGTATGTAAAGCTAGGTGGTAAATATTTAGAAACAATGTAATTAGCATAGTCAGCATACCAAGGAGTATTATGAGCAACATTTATTGCAGCTAACTGCTCATCAGGAAAACTATCATCAATAGGTAGTGGGTCATCAAGCACATTTTCAAGCCTAGACAAGTTATCAGCTACGGGGTTCCCAGCTCCTTTTCTATGAGTAATATGCAAGTCAAATTCTTGTAGCAAGAGAACCCACCGAATAAGTCTAGGTTTAGCATCTTTATTTTCCATAATATATTTAATAGTAGCATGGTCAGTGTGAACAATTACATTTGAATCAACAATGTAAGATTTAAATTTGTCACAAGCAAACACCACTTCTAGGAATTCTTTTTCAGTGGTAGCATAATTCTTTTGAGCATTGTCTAGAGTCTTACTAGCATAATGAATAACATTCAATTTCTTATCAACTCTTTCTCCTAGAACAACACCAACAACATAATCACTAGCATCACACATAATTTCAAAAGGCAAGTTACAATCAGGTGGTTGAACGATGGGTGCAGAAATTAAGGCTTTCTTGAGTGTTTCAAAGGCTTCTAAACAATCATCATCAAAAACAAAAGGAACATCCTTTTGTAGAAGGTTTGTAAGAGGCCTAGAAATTTTAGAGAAGTCTTTGATAAATCTCCTATAGAAACCGGCATGACCTAGAAAACTACGAATACCTTTGATATCCTTAGGACATGGAATTTTCTCAATTGCATCAACCTTAGCTTTGTCCACTTCAATACCCTTTTCAGAAATCTTATGGCCCAATACAATACCTTCATTAACCATAAAGTGGCACTTCTCCCAATTCAAGACAAGATTTGTTTGTTCACATCTCTGCAAAACTCGATCAAGATTGCTTAAACAATCATCAAAAGACTTCCCATAAACAGAGAAGTCATCCATGAAAACCTCTACGATCTTTTCACAAAATTCAGAGAATATAGCAGTCATACATCTTTGAAAGGTAGCAGGTGCATTGCATAAACCGAAAGGCATATGTCTAAAAGCATAAGTTCCAAAGGGACAAGTAAAAGTTGTCTTTTCTTGGTCAGGTTGATAAACATGTATTTGCGAAAAACCAGAGTATCCATCAAGGAAGCAAAAGTGTGTGCGCTTAGATAATCTTTCTAGCATTTGATCAATAAAAGGCAGATGGTAATGATCTTTTCTAGTTGCTTTATTTAGTTTTCTAAAATCAGTTACCATTCTATAGCCTGTAACAATTCTTTGTGGAATGAGTTCATTCTTATCATTAGGAACAATAGTAATACCTCCCTTCTTAGGAACACAATGAACAGGACTTACCCATCTACTATCAGCTATATGATAGATTATACCTGCTTCAAGAAGCTTTAATATTTCTGTTCTTACCACTTTTTTCATCTTCAGATTTAACCGACGTTGATGATCAACAACGGGTTTAGCATCAGGTTCCATATTGATCTTGTGCTGACATAGAGTGGGACTAATGCCCTTTAAATCATCAAGAGTATATCCAATAGCACCTCGGTGCTTCCTTAGAACTTTCAATAATCTTTCTTCTTCATGTTCTGAAAGATTAGCACTAATAATAACATGATGTATCTTATTTTCATCGAGATAAGCATATTTCAAATTATCTGTCAATTGTTTTAATTCAAACACAGGATCACCTTTAGGTGGAGGAGGATCTCCTAGAGTTTCAATAGGAAAATTGTGTTTAAGCAGAGGACGTTGTTCAAAGAAAATATCATCTATTTCATTTCTTTCATGCATATGTAAATCATTTTCATGGTCTAACAAATATTGTTCTAGAGGATCAGTAGGAGGCACAGGAATAGAAGCAAGACCAATTATTTCATCCTTACTAGGCAATTCTTTTTCATGAAGCTTTCTACTAAACTTGGAGAAATTAAATTCATGAGACTCGTCACCAAAACTAACACTGATAGTTTGTTTCTCACAGTCTATCTTAGCATTAACGATGTTCAAGAAAGGTCTACCAAAGATAATCGGACATAAGTCCTCTTGTGGGGAACCAAGAACAAGAAAATCAGTAGGGTATTTTATTTTCCCACATAAGACTTCAACATCTCTAACTATCCCAATTGGTGATATAGTATCTCTATTAGCAAGTGTAATAGTAACATCTATGTCTTCTATCTCTGCGAGTGCTATGTCATTCATAATTTATTGGTATAAGGAGTAAGAAATAGCACTCACACTAGCACCTATGTCATATAAACCATGATAACAGTGATCTCCTATTTTAACTGAGACAATGGGCATGCCAACAACGGGTCTATGTTTGTCCTTTTAATCAGGTCTGGCAATTCTAGCAGCTTCTTCATTGAAGCAAATAACATGCCCATTTATATCTTCTTCCAAGAGATCTTTAACCATAGCAACACTAGGTTCTACCTTGATTTGTTCATCGGGTTTGGGTGTTCTAATATAACTTTTGTTAACCACAGTTGAAACTTTAGCATGTTCCTTTATCCTAACAGGAAAAGGTGGTTTCTCGATATAAGCAGTAGGAACAACTGGATCAACATTATAAATTATAGTTTCTTACTTAGCTAGTACCAGTTCTTTAATTTCTTATTTAATAGGTGGCTGGTATTTAAACCACTTCTCTTTAGGGAGATCAACGTGAGTAGCAAATGATTCACAAAAGGAAGCTACTATCTTAGAGTCAAGTCCGTATTTAGTGCTAAACTTTGAAAAAGCATCGGTATTCATAAAAGATTCAACACAATCATACTTAAGCTTAATACCTGAATCTTTACCTTCGTTGAGTTCCCAATCTTCAGAGTTGCATTTAATTATTTCCAAAAGATCCCACCAGAATTCAATAGTCTTATTTATAAAGGAACCAGCACAAGAAGTATCAAGCATGGATCGATCATTATGAGAAAGCCGAGCATAAAAATTCTAGATAATAATTTCTCTTGAGAGCTCATGATTGGGGCGTGAATATAGCATTGACTTAAGCCTCCCCCAAGCTAGAGCGATACTTTCTCCTTCACGAGGCCAAAAATTATATATGTAATTTCGGTCACGGTGAACTAGATGCATAGGATTTTTTTTTTGGAGAAACTCCAATTTCAATCGATTCCAGTTCCAAGCTCCAATATCATCGCATAGCCTATACCATGCCAACGCTTTTCCCTTCAAAGATAAAGGAAAATCCTTCTTCATAACTTGATATCTGGGTAAACCTGCAAGCTTAAACAATCCACAAATTTGTTCCACATATATCAAGTGCATATCAGGATGTTCGGTTATGTCTCCTGCATAAGGATTAGCTAGCAGTTGTTCTATCATACCCGAAGGAATTTCATATTAAATATTTTCAGTAGGTGCAGCAGGTTGAGGGGTAGCTAATTGTGGTTCCGGACGTGGTGAAGATACCCCGAACAAACCCCTCAAAGAATTGTTCTCCATAGTAACAAGTGGCAATAAATTTCAGCACACTGTATGAATGTTTCCTTACCAATTTCCACTTACAAAAGGAGCTTCGCTCCCCGGCAACAGCGCCAGAAAATAGCCTTGATGACCCGCAAGTATAGGGGGTCAATTGTAGATCTTTTCTATAAGTAAGAGTGTCGAACCCAACGAGGAGCAGAAGGAAATGACAAGTGGTTTTTAGTGAGGTAATGTCTGCAAGTGCTGAAATTGTAAGTAGCAGATAGTTTGATAGCAAGGTAATTTGTAACGGGCAAGTAACGGTAATGGCAAATAGTATGCAGCAAGGTAGCCCAATCCTTTTGTGGCAAATTACAGGCCAAAACGGTTTCTTATAATAAGCAAAGTGTTCTTGAGGGTACACGGGAATTTCATCTAGTCACTGTCACCGTGTTGGTTCGATTCGTGTTTGCTACTTTGATAATTTGATATGTGGGTGGATCGGTGCTTAGGTGTTGTTCTTACTTGAACAAACCTCCTACTTATGATTAACCCTCCCGCAAGCATCCGCAACTATGGGAAAGGTATTAAGAATAAATTCTAATCATAGCATTAAACTTTTGGATCCAATCGGTCCCTTACAGAATAGCGCATAAACTGGGGTTTAAGCTTATGTCACTCTCGCAACCCATCATCTAATTACTACTCCACAATGCACTCCCTTAGTACCAAATATGGTGAAGTGTCATGTAGTCGATGTTCACATGACACCACTAAGGGAATCACAACATACATACTATCAAAATATCGAACACATATCAAATTCACATGATTACTTGCAACATGATTTCTCCCGTGACCTCAAGAACAAAGGTAACTACTCACAAATGATAAGCTTGTTCAAGATCAGAGGAGTATTGAATAGCATATTAGATCTGAACATATAATCTTCCACCAAATAAACCATATAGTAATCAACTACAAGATGTAATCAACACTACTAGTCACCCACAAGCACCAATCTATAGTTCCGGTAACAGGATTGAACACAAGAGATGAACTAGGCTTTGAGATGAGATGGTGATGTTGAAGATGTTGATGGAGATAGCCCTCCCCAAGATGGGAGAGTTGTTGGTGATGATGATGATGATGATTTCTTCCTCTGGGAGGGAAGTTCCCTCGGCGGAATCGCTCCACCGGAGGGCAAAAGTGCTCCTCCCCAAGTTCCACCTCGAGACTGCGGCGCTCCGTCCCGAAAGTCCTCCCCTTATTTTTTTTCTACGTCAAAATGACTTATATACCATAAGAGGGGCACCGGAGGTGGGCCTGGGTGAGCACAACCCACCAGGGCGCCCCTGGGCTCCCTGGCACGCCCAGGTGAGTTGTGCCCACCTGGTGGGCCCCTTCTGGTACTTATTTGCTCCAATATTCTTCAAATAATCCATAAAAATTCTCCATGAAGTTTCAGCTTGTTTGGAGTTGTGCGGAATAGGTGGCCTGACGTAGCTTTTTCAGGTCCAGATTTCCAGCTGTCAGAATTCTCCCTCTTGGTGCATATTTTGCAAATTATGAGAGAAAAGGCATTATAATTACTCCAAAAGACATTAATATTCATTAAAACAACATAAATAATACTAAGAAAACATGATGCAAAATGGACATATTAGTGTTGATCTTGATCATGTAGTTGAACTTGTGTTGGATGCTCTAGGTTGATGTAGTTCACCAAGAGTTGGGAGCACCACTTGTAGTTTCAGTTCATCTACCTACATGGGTTAGATTTGCAAGGAAGAGCACTAGTGTATCCAAAATGACAATCATGAAAATTTTATACCAAATGAAATTTGATATATATACATTGGCAAATGATATATTGAAAGGAGTCATGCTTCCTTGTCTTTAACCACCATATTGTAGAGACTTGGTGATGTAAAGATTGCTTAGGATGTGAGTGAGTTGCAATATCATAGATTTAGATTCATCCAAGTACCTACAAGGGTTAGACAACATGCAAGGGTACAAATATAGATCCAAGACATATGATCATCATCATAAGAGAAATATCAAGGATTAGTCAAAGGCTCATGCCTTGCATGCATCCAAATGGAGTTACTACTCCAAGTTTGAGACATCAATAATGTTCAATTCACCTCTCAAACGGCAAAAAACTTTCTCATCAAGCGGATTGGTGAATATATCCGCCAATTGCTTATCGGTATGAACATGTTTAAGATTGATGTCTCCTTTAGCAACATGATCTCGAATGAAATGATGAAGAACTTCAATATGCTTAGTTCGAGAATGTTGCACGGGATTGTGAGCAATATTAATAGCACTTTCGTTATCACAAAGCAATGGAACATGTTTCACATAGATCCCATAATATTTAAGAGTCTGGGTCATCCAAAGTAAATTACCACAACATGAACTAGCGGTAATGTATTCCGCTTCGTCGGTGGATAAGGATACTGAGTTTTGTTTCTTGGAGGACCAAGACACAAGAGATCTACCGAGACATTGACAAGTACCCGAAGTGGACTTTCTATCAACCTTGTCTCCGGCTTAGTATGAATCAGAGTAGCCAACAAGATCAAAAGAAGACCTCTTAGGACACCAAATGCCAAAGTTTGGTGTGTGAATTAAGTATCTCACTATCCTTTTCACAGCCTTAAGATGACATTCTTTGGGGGCCGCTCGATATCGTGCACACATGCACACACTTAGCATAATATCGGGATGGGAGGCACATAGATATAACAATGAACCAAACATAGAACGGTAAAGCTTTTGGTCAACCGATTCGCCATCCTTAGTCAAGTCAAGACATCCACTAGTAGGCATGGGTGTATTCATACCTTTGCATTGTTGCATGTTGAACTTCTTGAATAAGTCATTGGTATACTTTGTTTGAGAAACAAAGGTACCCTCCTTAGTTTGCTTGATTTCCAAACCAAGAAAGAACTTGAGTTCACTCATCATAGACATCTCAAACTTCTCCGGCATTAGTCTTCCAAACTTTTCACTAAAATGAGGGTTAGTCGAGCCAAATATGATATCATCAACGTAAATTTAGCACACAAATAATTCACCATTAACTATTTTAGTAAAAAAGTGTTGAATCGACTTTTCCAATCTCAAAGCCTTTTTCAATAAGGAACTTGGTCAAGCATTTATACCACGCTCTAGGAGCTTGTTTAAGACCATAAAGAGCTTTGTGAAGTTTGTAAACATGACTAGGTTTCTTGGGATTAACAAATCTGGGAGGTTGTTTAACATAAACTTCCTCCTCAATTTCACCATTGAGAAAAGCACTTTTAATGTCCATTAGATATAAAGTGATATCATGATGATTGGCATAAGAAAGTAAGATGCGTATGGACTCAAGTCTAGCAACGGGGGCATATGTCTCACCGTAATCCATACCTTCGACTGGAGTGTAGCCTTGGGTGACAAGACGGGCCTTGTTGCGTACAACTTGTCCATCTTCATCTTGCTTATTCCGAAACACTCATTTGGTACCGATAATATTGTGATCATCATCGGGCTTCTCAATCAATGTCCAAACCTGGTTTCTCTCAAAATTATGTAGTTCCTCGTGCATAGCATTCACCCAATCCGGATCATCAAGAGCGTCTTCATCCTTCATAGGTTCAAGGTTAGATATGAAAGATTAATGTCACAAAAGTTAGCTAAACGAGATTTAGAGCGAGTGATTCTCCCGGTTTGGATGTCATCGTAGATTTGTTCTACGGGATGATCTCTAGCACTTCTTTCTCTAACTCGTGAGAGCTTTTGTTTGGGTTGGGGTGGAACATCCTATTCATTATCTTCTTCTTCTTGTCCTTCTTCATTGTTGTTGGCGTTGTTGTCCTCTTGTGGACGTGGAGAAGGAGGTCGATGAGGTTCATCTTGATGCACTTCCTCGTTTTCTTCATCTTGGTGTGTTCCACTTGTGGATGCCTCCAAGTCAACTTGTGGTTCACCTTGTCGTGAAGTTGAGGCTTCCACTTGAGTGGATGAAGTACTCCCCTTCACCTCCGTTGGGAGAATCTTGCCAATAGACAAGTCTTGTATTGCTTCCGACGGGTCTTTGTCTCCTACATCAATTGGTAATTGCTCTACTTGCGAGTCATTAGATTCATCAAACTTCACATCTACCGTCTCTTCAACCTTTCGGGTGAAATTGTTGTAGACACCGTAAGTGTGAGAGTTTGAGCTGTAACCGAGTAGGAAACCTTCATGAGATTTAGGAGAAAATTTCAAACGACGATGCTTCTCAAGAATGTAACACTTTGAGCCAAATACTCGAAAGTATCCAACTTGGGGTTTGATACGTCTAAAACGTATCTATAATTTCTGCTTGCTCCATGCCTCTTTTGTGTGATATTGCTATGATATTTATACACTTCCATACACTTTTGATCATATTTGGACTAACCTATTAACTCAGTGCACCCCAGTGCCAGTTTCTGTTTTCTGCTGTTTTTGTATTTCAGGTTTTCCCGTCACGTAAACTGTCAGAAAAATCCCGGAAAAAATATATAAAAAATCAGCATTCCAGAAGCTTCCTGGCGGCCAAAGTAGGGCCGGAGGGGGGCCACCAGGGCTCCAGGCGCCCTGGTGGCGCGGCCCCCCTCCTGGCCGCGCCGGGGGGCGCCTGGGCCCCCCAGGCCTCCGCTGATGCCCCCCTTTGGCATATATTTAACACGCGTCCCGAAACCCTTGAGGACGGAACCCTTTTTCGCGATCTCATCTCTGTTCCGCCGCCGCCGCGCTTCCAAGATCGGGAGCACCAGGAGAACTCTTCCCGGCACCCTGCCGGAGGGGAGGATCACCACCGGGAGCCTCTCCACCACCATGGACGCCTCCCGGATGAGTTGTGAGTAGTCTCCCTTGGACCATGGGTCCATGGCCAGTAGCTATGTGATGTTCTCCTCCCCTTCTTGTGCTTCACTAATTAGACCTCGTGAGCTGCCCTACATGATCGAGGCACATATGTAATCCTTATGCTGTTGCTATGATGAGTTTGCTGGGATCCGATGGATTGTGAGATTATGTTCAGATTGTGTTTGAGTAATATATTTGATTTACCTCTTTTATATTTATGTTCTTGAGTAATTCTTGCATGTTCTCCGTTGCTATTTATTGCTTTGGCCAAGTAGTAGGTAGTGACTCCAAGAGGGAACGTTATGCTCGATTGTGGGTTCATGCCCCTCGATGACTAGCTTGAGTGACAGAAACATGAGTCTAGGGGATGTGTTGTTGCCACAAGGGGGAAAACAACGGTGCTTGTACTCGCGGGTGCAAGGATTGTTTACTTTACGCAAAGTTCTTTTAATGCAGTTGTCTGTTGCTTTGAGTTTACACTATGGGTGGGACTCGCAACTTAATACCAGCGAGATGTTCTGGATAGATATCTCAAGGTGGATGATTAGTAGTAGATGCAGATGGATTTCGGTCTACTTACCTTGGTGTACCGCCCATGCTTTGAACCTCTACCTTTCTTGCAGCATAGTTAGCATTGGTTTGCGCACATAATTCTGTCAATTGCCCAGCTGTAATTCGTTTACCTCACATAGCTGTTTTATCGTCTTTTGGGAGAGAGACATCACTAGTGAACATCATGGGACCCCGGTCCATATTACCATCATTGATCACATCCGCTATTTACTTTCTGCTTTTACTTACTAGTTGCAGCAATACCTATCACTATTATCTCTTGCGTTTGATCCTTTGTAAACGACAAGGCCGGAGGGATTGACAACCTCTCTGTACTCGTTGGGAGCAAAGTTATTTGTATCTGTGTGCAGGTCCAAGTTGATTGCTAAGTATCTGGCGCCATTAGCAGTTGACACCTTCTTGTTGAACCTTGGAGTCTCAGGGGAAATCGATCCTTGGTATCTTTGCCAAGGGAAAACTACCGCTACACTGCATCCCAAACCTTCCACTTGGGGTAACCAACGAGGGGCGAGAAGCCATCAGGGTTCGTTACCAGTGAGAAGCTCGTATGCCATCTTGCCGAGAAGCTTGTGAAGATATAGTCGGTTTGTAGCATGACAAGCTGTCTCAACCGCTTCCGCCTGAAAGTGTTTTGGCGTCTTGTACTCATCAAGCATCGTTCTCGCCATATCGATGAGTGTCCAGTTCTTCCTCTCAACAACTCCATTTTGTTGAGGTTTGTACGTAGCCGAGAACTCATGTGAAATCCCTTCTTCGTCAAGAAAGGTATCCACATTGGCGTTCTTGAACTCCGTTCCGTTGTCGCTCCAAACCTTCTTGATCTTCACTTCAAATTGATTTTGGGCCTTCCAAGCGAAGTTCTTGAAGATCTTTTGGACCTGCCATTTATCATCAAGAAAGAACACCCACGTCAATCTAGAAAAATCATCAACAATGACAAATCCAAAGGAGTTACCACCGAGACTCTTGTAAGCGTTGGGACCAAGAAGATCCATGTGAAGTAGCTCAAGTGGTCTTCTTGTGGTCACAATATTCTTTACGGCATGACTTCCTCCAACTTGTTTTCGTGCTTGACAAGCACTACAAAGTCTATCCTTGTCAAATAGAACATCTTTAACACCAAGGATATGATCACCTTTAATAAGCTTATCAAGATTTCTCATACCAACATGACCTAACCTTCTATGCCACAACCAACCTTTAGAAGATTTAGCAATAAAACAAGTGCGAGGTTGGGCTTTCTTAGTGAAATCAACAATGTATAGGTCTCCTCCATGAATGCCGGTAAAGACCATGTTATGATTGTCTCTACAAAATACATGGCAATCAACATGAGTAAATAGCACATTTAAACCAAAATCAGTTAATCTAGATACGGAAAGAAGGTTATAGCCGAGAGATTCAACAAGCATGACATTTTTTATGGAGCTTTCATTGGATATAGCCACCTTACCAAGGCCAACAACTTTACCCTTAGAGTTGTCACCAAAGGTAACATACTTTCGTGGACCATCATTTCTAGCAAGATCATCAAACATGTCATTATCTCCGGTCATATGATATGTGCACCCGCTATCGAGAACCCATTCCTTTCCTCCGGCTGCGTAAGCACGAAGATTAGCCATAAGACCAAAGTGTCTCATTTGCTCATCAAGGTCAAAGTCACTGTTATCATTCTCATCATAATATCCGTGTTCAACATCATCTCGTGATTGATCATTACCTAGAGAGATTAATTCATTAGTTATATGATCATGACAATGTTTATCTTTATGAATTCTAATGACTTCCGAGATGATATTACTAATGATTCCAACATCTCCTTTGGCCCACATAAGGTCATGAAGCTCAAATAAACAATCATCAAATTTAGGATCACTAGGATTCATTTTACTTAAAGCAATGGACTTTTGAAGGATCACATCTAGATTTTTCAAAAGGGTAGTCTGGAAATCGTTCCTCAAGAAATTTCCATATAGTGTAAGCACACTTGAAAGTTAGTAAGCAGACAAGCAAATTTCTAGACAATACTCTAGTGATAAGATCAACAGTTCTAAGATTGTGAACCATGTCAAGATGCTCATCGGAAGTTGGATTCAAAGGGTTAATGGGGGGCACATAAGGGCTAACAATATACTTGTTCAAATGATATTAATTGAAGATCTCAAGCATGTCATTTTTTCATTCCTTATAAAACTGCCCTTCAAGGATAGGCACTCTACGTCTAATACTCCCAATCGTAGACTCGTCCATCTTCCTCCAATGGTGTTTAAACCAAAGCAATGGAGACCAAAGCTCTGATACCAATTGAAAGGATTGAAGAAGAGGTGTCTAGAGGGGGGTGATTAGACACTCAACAAGAAAAGTAGCATTTTTTTAGTTCTTTATGTTGAGGTGGAGTTTTAGCACAATTTCAAACATTCACAATACATTTCAAGCAAGCATGGCAAGAGTATATGAGCAGCGGAAAGTAAAGCATGCAAATTTCAAGAAAGTAAAGGGATGGGATTGGAGTGTGCAAACGCAATTGGAGACACGGATGTTTTTGGCGTGGTTTCAATAGGTAGTGCTATCATACATCCACGTTGATGGAGACTTCAACCCACGAAGGGTAACGGATGCGCGAGTCCACGGAGGGCTGCACCCACGAAGGTTCCACGAAGAAGAAACCTTGTCTATCCCACCATGGCCATCGCCCACGAAGGACTTTCCTCGCTAGGGTAGATCTTCACGAAGTAGGCGATCTCCTTGCCCTTACAAACTCCTTGGTTCAACTCCACAATCTTGTCAGAGGCTCCCAAGTGACACCTAACCAATCTAGGAGACACCACTCTCCAAAAGGTAATAAATGGTGTGTTGATGATGAACTCCTTGCTTTTGTGCTTCAAATGATAGTCGCCCCAACACTCAACTCTCTCTCATAGATTTGGATATGGTGGAAAGATGATTTGAGTGGAAAGCAACTTGGGGAAGGCTAGAGACCAAGATTCTTGTGGTTGGATTGGAATATCTTGGTCTCAACACATGAGTAGGTAGTTCTCTCTCAGAAAATGAGTAGTGGAAGTGTAGGCATGTTCTGATGGCTCTCTCACTGATGGAGAATGGGTGGAGGGGTATATATAGCCTCCACACAAAATCTAGTTGTTACACACAATTTACCAAACTCGATGGGACCGAATAATGAAACTCGGTGAGACCGACCTGGTTCAAAATGTGAACGTTAGGCTTTTTGGTGGGACCGACATGATCAACCCGGTGAGACCGATGTGCCAGGGTTAGGGTAAACCTCATCTCGGTTTGACTGATTGCACAAACTCGGTGAGACCAATTTTGGTAATAAGCAAACAGAGAGTTGGTCCAGCAAACTCGGTGGGACCGACTGCATATCTCGATGGGACCAAAATAATTGCAACAGGCAATAGAGAGTTTGCAAGCCTATCTTGGTGAGACCGAGATCTCATCGGTGAGACCGAACTGATTAGGGTTTGTGGCAGTGGCTATGTCAAGTGAACTCAGTGGCGCCGGATGAATCAAATCGGTGGGGCCGAGTTTGACTTTAGGTTTAGGACATATGTGGAAATGAGAAAGTGGTTGAGGGCTTTGGAGCATATCACTAAGCACTTTGAGCAAGTAGATCATTAAGCAACACCTCATCCCCTTTTAATGGTATTGGCTTTCCTATGGACTCAATGTTATCTTTGATCACTAAAATAGAAATGAAGAGTCTTGAGCTTTTGCCAATCTTTGTCCTTAGCTTCTGGAAGGGGTTCCACATCCTCTTGTCCTGCCACTCCACTGTTGAACTCATCTGAAATACACTAGATGAAAATATTAGTCCAACAAGAGATATGTTTTCATTAATTACCAAAATCACCCAGGGAGCACTTGTGCTTTCAGCCTCCCATAGGGGGTGTCGCAGTTCTGGAAGGACCTGGTTAAGATCCGTCCACTTTTCAAGGAGCATGTCAAGTTTGTAGTGGGAAATGGTGCCTCAACTCGTTTTTGGTTAGATTAGTGGTGTGGGGACTCTACTCTCTCGGTGGTGTTTCCCACGTTGTTTTCCTTTTGCCCTAAACCTGAGATCTCAATCGCGGAGCTTGCGGGTGATAATTGGGACTTGACCTTCTGCCAATCGCTGTCTCCTGAAGAGTTGGTTCAATGGCAGCACCTTGTTGCCCTTTTTCCCTCGCTCTCGGAGATGGAGGACTCGGTGGTCTGGCCTTATTCGGCATCAGGTCGCTTCTCTGTTAAAACCCTCTACTCTAGGCTTATTGCTGGCACTCCTACGAACTAGTTTTGTCAGATATGGCGTTCGTGTATCCCTCCTAAGATCAAAATCTTCATGTGGCAAGCTTTCAGGTACCGTCTTCCGGCGGTCGACCAGATTCGGAAACGTAATGGCATAGGCTCGGATCGTTGTGTTCTTTGTGATGCTTTAGAGGACACCAACCATATTTTCTTTAACTGTGTATTGGCTAAGTTGATCTGAGTAAATTGCAAAAACCCACCACATTTCTGGACCCTAAATCATAAAACCACCACGTTTCAATTTTTTTTTTTGCAAAAAACATCCGGTATTGTACTAACAGTTTGCTGAAAACACCGATCCGTCAATAAGTAGCATTTCATTCTAAATCGGACTAATGGATCCCACTGTCATCATGTTAAGAAACAGACGGACGAGATGGACGTTAACCGTCTGGTCAACATCTCCTCTGTCTCATTGGCATTTCGCCAAACACATCACAGGCGCGGTGCATGCCGCCGGCTCAAGCGCACGGCGCGTGCCTACACCCTGACGAGGCTACCGTCCGTCGGGGCCGCCGCCCAACACCCATGGCTCCTCCCTCGACCCCTCTCCCCCTCCTTGCGACGCCATACTCTCTCTCCCTCCTCTGTGCTCTCTGTAGTGTCGCCCCACCGCGCTTCGTCGCCGCCCTCGCATGGAGCTCGTGGCCGACGGCCGAGTCTCGTCATGCCGTCATGCTAGCTAGCCCCACCACGGACTGATCCCTCTTGGCACCCAAGGAATTGGACTAGAAGGCCTGGAATCAGCAGCATCGTGGTCGTGATCTCGACCTCCGACCACATCTCGCCACCGCACGAACTGGACCTCCGGCGAGCTCCAGCCCTTGCCGTTGCTCCCAGAGGCTTCGCGTCGTCGCCCCGGTACCGAAAGACATCTTCAAAGCGAGCTCCGCAACCTCCCTCTACCTCTCGGCATCGCCCTGCTCCGGCAGCCGCCGCCGCGCGCCAAGCCTTCGTCCTCGAGCTCCCCTGGCAGCCCGCATCGACTACAAGCTCCTAGTGAGCTCCCCTTTCCCCTTCTCCCGCTCTCCTGAGTCTCTAGTGCCAACTAGCCGGCCTCCGCCTTGCACTGTTACGCTGTCGCCGGCGTGCACACAAGCCAACCAAGGTCGGCTTTAAAATTGCTAGGGTCGACCGGGCCATTCGATTTAACTGACTGTGAGTCTGCGACGGTCTAGCAAGCACCGGCGGCTGGGACTACGCCGGCGAGGAAACAGGAGCGTTCGCGTTGGCAAGAGGAGGAAGAGTGGTGGGACAGAGGATGACGAGTGGGCCCAATGTCAGCATAATATTTGAGCCAATAGTGTCAGTTGTTTCCATGCCACGTCATCACTTATGAAGGGACCCAGTCGTCAGGTTTCCTGTTAAACTGCTCTAATTGACCTATCAGTGTTTTCGGCAAACTGTCAGTACAATACTGGATGTATTTTGCAAAAAAACGAAACGTGGTGGTTTTTTGATTTAGGATCCACAAATGTGGTGGTTTTTTTGCAATTTACTCAGTTGATCTGGTGCTGCTTTAGATCCTGGTTGCAAGTTTCTTGGTCCCTGTCCTCTTTCTCTGAACTACGGGCCCTTGTCACCCCTATGGTCGGTGTTACCAAAAGACTATTCTGGATTGGGCTGGCGGCGGTCTGTTGGACCTTGTGGATAACCAGGAACAAGTTTACTATTGAGCACATTTTTCCTGCTAAACCTGCTGATTGCTTATTTAAAGCTTGTTTATTCTTGCAGCAGTGGAGATTATTGACTAAACCTGAAGATGGTGACTCCTTCGACCTGTTGTTATCTACAATTCGGGCCTCGGCTTCATCTCTTTCGCGGCAGGAGCCTAGTGTCTAACCCTTTCGGCATGTATGCTCGGTGGCTGCTCTTCCTTTGCTTTTGGAGTCTTTGTTCGTCCGGCCTGCATGTCCTGGTTGTGGTCTTCGTGCCATGTACCCCTTCTCTGCCTTTCGTGTGGCCTTGGTCGGCTGTTGAACTTGTGGTGTGGTGATGTTTGTTACTCTGCCTGGTGGCTTTATTTATAAAGTCGAGCTCATGCCTTTTCTCTAAAAAACCACAATAAGTATCCTTGTTTACTTCCTCCACTACCAAACATGAATTTGATCTTAGAGCGGTGATGGACAGATTCACCAAATACATCCATTTTATTGCTATGAAACATCCCGTAACATCACACATTTTTTGTTTGTCACATTGTAATTGTAACTAACCATACACCTTTAGTAAGAATTGTTCGAAATATGGGAGTCAAATTGCATTTTAGCATCTCGTAACAGTCAAAGACTAGAAAAATTGAAGAGTTATTATGTGCTTGAAAAATAATCTCGGGTGCACGACATTCATTCATCCAACTAAGTATTGGTACAACACCAGCTTCCATACTACTCCGAAATGACACATTTTTAAGCTCTTTATGGCAGGGCTTCCACATTCATTGCTGAAAGTTCTCTCTACCCTACTGATAACACATTGATTCTATTCACAAAGCACTCAATTCTGAACAAATAGCTGGTCAAATCAAATCAGATTTGGTCAAAGCATGGGAGAGAATGAAACAATGTGCTGACGAGAATCAAGAAAAGATAGGAGAGATCCTTTGGAGTTGGTGACATGGTTTGTCTCAAATTTTAGTCAATCAGACATACTTCACTCAATTTACATAGATGCCTCAAGCTTCACTCTAAATTATATGTCCCCTTTAGAATTCTAGAAAAGGCAGGGCATATCTCTTATAGGCTCCTGCTCCGTCACAAGTGTCAACTGCATTCTACTCCCTCTGATCCTAAATATATGACGTTTTGGCAGTTCAAGTAGGAATGGTGGGAGTACATGTGAGCCAACTCATGAAGTGTTGGGGAACGTAGCATAATTCAAAAAAATTCTACGTCTTCACCAAGATCCAACTATGGATGCATCTAGCAACGAGCAAGTAAGAGTGCATCTACATACCGTTATGAAGATTGCGTGCGGAAGCTTTCAACGAAGCAAGGATGAAGTAGTCGTACTCTTCACGTTCTTCGTCACCGATGATCTAGCGCCGAACGGACGGCACCTCCGCGTTCAACACACGTACGGTGCAGCAACGTCACCTCCTTCTTGATCCAGCAAGGGGGGAGGAGAAGTCGTCAGAGATCCGGCAGCACGACGGCGTGATGACGGATGCAGTGGAGATCGTAGCAGGGCTTCGCCGGGCGCCCTGCGTGGGAGTTGGGAGGTGTGACGGGAGGGGGACAGGCGCCAGGGCTGAGGTGCGGCTGCCCTCTCCCCCCCCCCCCCACATATATATAGGGGGGCAGGGGGGCGCCAGCCCCTTGCAGATCCAATCTGCAAGGGGGGGCGGCGGCCAGGGAGGAGTCCCCCTCCCCCAAGGCAAGTGGTGGCCCCCCTCCCCTTAGGGTTTTATCCCTAGGCGCATGGGGAGGTGGGGCCCCCTTGTGGTGCGCCAGCCCAGAGGGCTGCACACATCCCCTTGCGGCCTAGGGGCCCCACCGGGATGGGTGGCCCCACCCGGTGGACCCCCGGGGCCCCTCCGGTGGTCCCGGGACGCTCTCGGTGACCCCCGGAGATCACCCGTTGGCCGAAACTGGACTTCCCATATATCAATCTTTACCTCCGGACCATTCCGGAACTCCTCGTGACGTCCGGGATCTCATCCGGGACTCCGAACAACTTTCGGGTTTCCACGTGCATTTATCTCTACGACTCTAGCGTTACCGAACCTTAAGTGTGTAGACCCTACGGGTTCGGGAGACACGTAGACATGACCGAGACCACTCTCCGGTCAATAACCAACAGCGGGATCTGGATACCCATGTTGGTTCCCACGTGTTCCTCGATGATCTTCATCGGATGAACCACCATGTCAAGGATTCACTCAATCTCGTATGTTATTCCCTTTGTCCATCGGTACGGTACTTGCCCGAGATTCGATCGTCGGTATTCCCAATACCTTGTTCAATCTCGTTATGGCAAGTCTCTTTACTCGATCTGTAATCCATCATCCCATGACTAACTACTTAGTCACATTGAGCTCATTATGATGATGTCTTACCGAGTGGGCCCAGAGGTACCTCTCCGTCATACGGAGTGACAACATCCCAGTCTCGGTTCGTACCAACTCAACAGACACTTTCGGAGATACCCGATGCGTACCTTTATAGCCACCCAGTTACGTTGTGACGGTTGGCACACCCAAAGTACTCCTACGGTATCCGGGAGTTGTACAACCTCATGGTCTAAGGAATAAATACTTGACACTGAAAAGCTTATGCATTACGAACTATACGATCTCGTGTTATGCTCAAGTTTGGGTCTTGTCCATCACATCATTCTCCTAATGATGTGATCCCGTTATCACTGACATCTCATGTCCATGGTCAGGAAACCGTGACCATCTGTTGATCAACGAGCTGGTTACTAGAGGCCTACCAGGGACTCATTGTGGTCTATGTATTCACACATGTATCGCTGTTTCCGTACAATACAATTCAAGCATGAATAACAGACAATTATCATGAACAAGGAGATATAATAATAATGCTTTTATTATTGCCTCTAGGGCATATCTCCAACAGTCTCCCACTTGCACTAGAGTCAATAATCTAGTTACATTGTGATGAATCGAACACCCATAGCGTTCTGGTGTTGATCATGTTTTGCTCGTGAAAGAGGTTTAGTCAACGGGTCTGCTACATTCAGATCCGTATGCACTTCAAATATCTATATCTCCATCCTGAACATAATTCCGGATGGAGTTGAAATGGCGCTTGATGTGCTTGGTCTTCTTGTGAAACCTGGGCTCCTTGGTAATAGCAATAGCACCAGTGTTGTCACAGAAGAGAGTCATCGGGCTTGACGCGCTTGGAATGACTCCTAGGTCGGTGATGAACTCCTTCATCCAGACTCCTTCCTGCGCTGCTTCAGAAGCAGCTATGTACTCCGCTTCACATGTAGATGCTGCCACCACGCTTTGCTTGCAACTGCACCAGCTGACTGCCCCACCATTCAAAATATACACGTATCCGGTTTGTGACTTAGAGTCATCCAGATCTGTGTCGAAGCTAGCATCGACGTAACCCTTTACGACGAGCTCTTCGTCACCTCCATAAACGAGAAACATATCCTTAGTCCTTTTCAGGTACTTCAGGATGTTCTTGACCGCTGTCCAGTGTTCCGTACCGGGATCACTTTGGTACCTCCCTACCAAACTTATGGCAAGGTTCACATCAGGTCTGGTACACAGCATGGCATACATGATAGAACCTATTGCCGAGGCATAGGGAATGACACTCATCTTTTCTCTATCTTCTGTCGTGGTCGGCGACTGAGCTTTGCTCAATCTCATACCTTGCAAAACAGGCAAGAATCCTTTCTTTGACTGATCCATATTGAACTTCTTCAATATTTTGTCAAGGTATGTACTTTGTGAAAGACCAATGAGGCGTCTCGATCTATCTCTATAGATTTTGATGCCTAATATGTAAGCAGCTTCTCCAAGGTCCTTCATTGAAAAACTTTTATTCAAGTAGGCCTTTACATTTTCCAAGAATTCTATATCATTTCCCATCAGCAATATGTCATCCACATATAATATGAGAAATGCTACAGAGCTCCCACTCACTTTCTTGTAAATACAGGCTTCTCCATAAGTCTGTATAAAGCCAAACGCTTTGATCACCTCATCAAAGCGAATATTCCAACTCCGAGATGCTTGCACCAGCCCGTAAATCGAGCGCTGGAGCTTGCATACCTTGTTAGCGTTCTCTGGATCGACAAAACCTTCTGGTTGCATCATATACAACTCTTCCTTGAGGAAGCCATTAAGGAATGCTGTTTTGACGTCCATTTGCCATATCTCATAATCATAGAATGCGGCAATAGCTAACATGATTCTGACTGACTTCAGCATTGCTACGGGAGAGAAAGTCTCGTCGTAGTCAATCCCTTGAACTTGTCGATAACCCTTAGCAACAAGCCGAGCCTTATAGATGGTCACATTACCATCCGCGTCTGTCTTCTTCTTAAATATCCATTTGTTTTCTATGGCGTGCCTGTCATCAGGCAAGTCCACCAAAGTCCATACTTTGTTTTCATACATGGATTCTATCTCGGATTTCATGGCTCCAAGCCATTTATTGGAATCTGGGCCCGCCATCGCTTCTTCATAGTTCGAAGGTTCACCGTTGTCTAACAACATGATTTCCAGTACAGGGTTGCCGTACCACTCTGGTGCGGAACGTGCCCTTGTGGACCTTCGAAGTTCAGTAGTAACTTGATCTGTTTCTTCATGATCATTATCATCAACTTCCTCCCTTGTCGGTGCAGGCACCTCAGGAACAGTTTCCTGCGCTGCGCTACTTTCCGGTCCAGGAGGGGTGACTGTCACCTCATCAAGTTCTACTTTCCTCCCACTCACTTCTTACGAGAGAAACTCTTTCTCCAGAAAGCATCCATTCTTGGCAACAAAGACTTTGCCTTCGGATCTGTGGTAGAAGGTGTACCCAATTGTTTCCTTTGGGTATCCTATGAAGACGCATTTTTCCGATTTGGGTTCGAGCTTTTCAGGTTGAAGTTTCTTGACATAAGCATCGCAACCCCAAACTTTCAGAAACGACAGCTTCGGTTTCTTGCCAAACCAAAGTTCATACGGAGTCGTCTCAACGGATTTCGACGGAGCCCTATTTAAAGTGAATGCGGCAGTCTCTAAAGCATAACCCCAAAAAGATAGCGGTAAATCGGTAAGGGACATCATAGATCGCACCATGTCCAACAGAGTACGATTTCGACGTTCGGACACACCGTTACGTTGAGGTGTTCCGGGCGGTGTCAATTGTGAAACAATTCCACAGCTCCTAAGGTGTGTGCCAAATTCATGACTTAAATATTCACCCCCACGATCCGATCGCAAGAACTTTATTTTTCTGTCACGTTGATTCTCAACCTCATTCTGAAATTCCTTGAACCTTTCAAAGGTCTCAGACTTGTGTTTCATCAAATAGATATACCCATATCTACTCAAGTCATCTGTGAGGGTGAGAACATAACGGTAGCCTCCGCGAGCTTCAACACTCATTGGACCGCACACATCGGTATGTATGATTTCCAACAAGTTGGTTTCTCGCTCCATTGTTCCGGATAACGGAGTCTTGGTCATCTTGCCCAAGAGGCATGGTTCGCACGTGTCAAATGATTCATAATCAAGAGACTCTAGAAGTCCATCCGAATGGAGCTTCTTCATACGTTTGACACCAATATGACCAAGGCGGCAATGCCACAAGTATGTGGGACTATCATTATCAACTTTACATCTTTTGGCATCTACACTATGAATATGTGTATCACTATGTTCGAGATTCATCAAAAATAAACCATTGACCAGCGGGGCATGACCATAAAACATATCTCTCAAATAAATAGAACAACCATTATTCTCCGATTTGAAAGAATATCCATCTCGCATAAGACGAGATCCAGAAACAATGTTCATGCTCAAAGCTGGTACTAAATAACAATTATTCAGGTTCAAAACTAATCCCGAGGGTAGATGTAGAGGCAGCGTGCCGACGGCGATCACATCGACCTTGGAACCATTCCCGACGCGCATCGTCACCTCATCCTTCGCCAGTCTCCGTTTATTCCGCAGCTCCTGTTTTGAGTTACAAATGTGAGCAACTGCACCGGTATCGAATACCCAGGAGCTACTACGAGTGCTGGTAAGGTACACATCAATAACATGTATATCATATATACCTTTGACATTGCCGGCCTTCTTGTCTGCTAAGTATTTGGGGCAGTTCCGCTTCCATTGACCCGTTCCCTTGCAATAAAAACACTCAGTCTCTGGCTTGGGTCCATACTTTGGCTTCTTCCCAGCAACAGGCTTGCCAGGCGCGGCAACTTGCTTGCCGTCCTTCTTGAAGTTCTTCTTACCCTTGCCTTTCTTGAACTTAGTGGTTTTATTGACCATCAACACTTGATGTTCTTTCTTGATGTCTACCTCCGCTGATTTCAGCATCGAATACACCTCGGGAATGGACTTCTCCATCCCCTGCATATTGAAGTTCAACACGAAGCTCTTGAAGCTTGGTGGGAGCGACTGGAGGATTCTGTCAACGACCGCTTCATCTGGGAGATTCGTTCCCAGGTGAGACAAGCGGTTGTGCAATCCTGAAATCTTGAGGATGTGCTCACTGACAGAACTGTTCTCCTCCATCTTACAGCTGTAGAATGCGTCGGAGACATCATATCTCTTGACTCGGGCATGAGCTTGGAAAACCATTTTCAGCTCTTCGAACATCTCGTATGCTCCGTGGTGCTCAAAACGTTTTTGGAGCCCCGATTCTAAACTGTAAAGCATGCCGCACTGAACCAGGGAGTAATCATCACTACGCGACTGCCAGACGTTCAAAACGTCTTGGTCAGCATCGGGAGCAGGTGCATCACCTAGCGGTGCTTCTAGGACATAAGTTCTCTTGGCAGCTATGAGGATAATCCTCAGGTTACGGACCCAATCCGTATAGTTGCTACCATCGTCTTTCAGCTTGGTTTTCTCTAGGAACGCGTTGAAGTTGAGGGAAACCTGAGCGTGGGCCATTTGATCTACAAGAGATATTATAAAGAATTTAGACTAAGTTCATGATAATTAAGTTCATCTTAATCAAATTATAATGAACTCCCACTCAGAATGACATCTCTCAAGTCATCCAAGTGATACACGATCCGAATCGAGTAGTCCGTGTCCGATCATCACGTGAGACGGACTAGTCAAAAACGGTGAACATCTTCATGTTGATCGTATCTTCTATACGACTCGTGTTCGACCTTTCGGTCTTCCGTGTTCCGAGGCCATGTCTGTACATGCTAGGCTCGTCAAGTGAACCCTAAGTGTATTGCGTGTGTAAATCTGTCTTACACCCGTTGTATGCGAACGTTAGAACCTATCACACCCGATCATCACGTGGTGCTTCGGAGCAACGAGCTTTAGCAACGGTGCATAGTTAGGGGAAACACATTACTTGAAATTTTATTGAGAGATCATCTTATTTACTACCGTCGTTCTAAGTAAACAAGATGCAAAAACATGATAAACATCACATGCAATCAATTAAAGTGACATGATATGGCCAATATCATCTTGCTCCTTGGATCTCCATCTTCGGGGCACCATGATCATCTTGTCACCGGCTTGACACCATGATCTTCATCATCATGATCTCCATCATCGTGTCTTGAAGAAGTCGTCACGCCAACTATTACTTCTACTACTATAGCTAACGTTTAGCAACGAAGTAAAGTAATTACATGGCGTTATTCAGTGACACGCAGGTCATACAATAATAAAGACAACTCCTATGGCTCCTGCCGGTTGTCAAGTTCATCGACATGCAAGTCGTGATTCCCTATTACAAAAACATGATCAATCTCATACATCACATATATCATTCATCACATCTCCGTTCTTGGCCATACCACGTCACAAAACACATGCTGCAAAAACAAGTTAGACGTCCTCTAATTGTTGTTGCAAGTTTTACGTGGCTTCTATAGGATTTCTAGCAAGAACGTTTCTTACCTACGCCAAAACCACAACGTGATTTGTCAACTTCTATTTACCCTTCATAAGGACCCTTTTCATCGAATCCGATCCGACTAAAGTAGGAGAGACAGACACCCGCCAGCCACCTTATGCATCTAGTGCATGTCTGTCGGTGGAACCAGTCTCACGTAAGCGTACGTGTAAGGTCGGTCCGGGCCGCTTCATCCCACAATACCGCCGAATCAAGATTGACTAGTAACGGTAAGAAAGTTGAACAAGATCATACGCCCACAACTGCTTTGTGTTCTACTCGTGCAAGATGCTACGCATAAAACCTAGGCTCAGATGCCACTGTTGGGGAACGTAGCATAATTCAAAAAAATTCTACGTCTTCACCAAGATCCAACTATGGATGCATCTAGCAATGAGCAAGTAAGAGTGCATCTACATACCGTTATGAAGATTGCGTGCGGAAGCTTTCAACGAAGCAAGGATGAAGTAGTCGTACTCTTCACGTTCTTCGTCACCGATGATCTAGCGCCGAACGGACGGCACCTCCGCGTTCAACACACGTATGGTGCAGCAACGTCACCTCCTTCTTGATCCAGCAAGGGGGGAGGAGAAGTCGTCAGAGATCCGGCAGCACGACGGCGTGATGACGGATGCAGTGGAGATCGCAGCAGGGCTTCGCCGGGCGCCCTGCGTGGGAGTTGGGAGGTGTGACGGGAGGGGGAGAGGCGCCAGGGCTGAGGTGCGGCTGCCCTCTCCCCCCCCCCACATATATATAGGGGGCCAGGGGGGGCGCCAGCCCCTTGCAGATCCAATCTGCAAGGGGGGGCGGCGGCCAGGGAGGAGTCCCCCTCCCCCAAGGCAAGTGGTGGCCCCCCTCCCCTTAGGGTTTTATCCCTAGGCGCATGGGGAGGTGGGGCCCCCTTGTGGTGCGCCAGCCCAGAGGGCTGCACACATCCCCTTGCGGCCTAGGGGCCCCACCGGGATGGGTGGCCCCACCCGGTGGACCCCCGGGGCCCCTCCGGTGGTCCCGGGACGCTCCCGGTGACCCCCGGAGATCACCCGTTGGCCGAAACTGGACTTCCCATATATCAATCTTTACCTCCGGACCATTCCGGAACTCCTCGTGACGTCCGGGATCTCATCCGGGACTCCGAACAACTTTCGAGTTTCCACGTGCATTTATCTCTACGACTCTAGCGTTACCGAACCTTAAGTGTGTAGACCCTACGGGTTCGGGAGACACGTAGACATGACCGAGACCACTCTCCGGTCAATAACCAACAGCGGGATCTGGATACCCATGTTGGTTCCCACGTGTTCCTCGATGATCTTCATCGGATGAACCACCGTGTCAAGGATTCACTCAATCCCGTATGTTATTCCCTTTGTCCATCGGTACGGTACTTGCCCGAGATTCGATCGTCGGTATTCCCAATACCTTGTTCAATCTCGTTATGGCAAGTCTCTTTACTCGATCCGTAATCCATCATCCCGTGACTAACTACTTAGTCACATTGAGCTCATTATGATGATGTCTTACCGAGTGGGCCCAGAGGTACCTCTCCGTCATACGGAGTGACAACATCCCAGTCTCGGTTCGTACCAACTCAACAGACACTTTCGGAGATACCCGATGCGTACCTTTATAGCCACCCAGTTACGTTGTGACGGTTGGCACACCCAAAGTACTCCTACGGTATCCGGGAGTTGTACAACCTCATGGTCTAAGGAATAAATACTTGACACTGAAAAGCTTATGCATTACGAACTATACGATCTCGTGTTATGCTCAAGTTTGGGTCTTGTCCATCACATCATTCTCCTAATGATGTGATCCCGTTATCACTGACATCTCATGTCCATGGTCAGGAAACCGTGACCATCTGTTGAGCAACGAGCTGGTTACTAGAGGCCTACCAAGGACTCATTGTGGTCTATGTATTCACACATGTATCGCTGTTTCCGTACAATACAATTCAAGCATGAATAACAGACAATTATCATGAACAAGGAGATATAATAATAATGCTTTTATTATTGCCTCTAGGGCATATCTCCAACATGAAGCACATGGGTCCAACTGGAATACTCAACCAGGACCTGCACTTGGTCAACCCTAATGGTGCTATACTCTTCGAACCAAAGATTGTTCTAGAGAGAAAACTAATTCCCAAAATTCAGGGAGACATAAGCATCAATATGGTGCAATGACACATCAAATGGACATATATGTATCTTCCCATCAAAGAAGCTACCTAGGAGGATGCCACTTTTACTCGGTCATTTTTCCTCTAGATTCGGACTAGTGGGTAGGTCTAGTCTCAACTGGGGGGGAGGGCTGTGAGGCCCAAGTCTGTTCTTTGAAGAACTCGACAATTGATTGAGTTTCGGTTAATTTCAACTGAGTTGTCGTTTCAGTGCCAAAGACTAAGACGTCCATCTACGACCTACTGGCATACGTCCACTTACCGCTTTGTGGGGGCGGGTGAGCAAGATGACATGGATCTCCGATCTAATGGCTATGATTCGTCGACGGGCCACTGTTTAGCTTCCGGCACAACACTACTTGATTGTGTCTACCTGCTCACCTCATTTAATTGTTCTTGGATATGTAAGGCTATAAAGCAACTATTCTAGAATCTTGTATGGCATACTTGATGTGTAGGGTTCAACCCTGGCCACTAGTGTCACTGGTGCTTATAGGTATACCTGAGATTGCACCGAGTTCTTGCCATTGTACTCTGAAACAGCTACTTCCTTATTTGAATTTTGGTTAACTGGAGAAATAGACAGTTCAGCACCCTGAACCTGTCAATGTCTCATGCATCTTCATGACTGTGTGTATATAACAGGCAATCCATGCGACATTCTTTGACCAATCACCTCTCTCACGCTATTGTGCGTGGTGATGTTTCTATGACAGTTAGGGCTTATCAAATAGCGATTTATGTCCACAAACTTGTAATAAGCCAGCGCGTATGATTGGTAGCGGGCCTTGGTGCTTGGGAGACTCACCAAAGCCATCCTTTGTGTTTGACGATGTACCTCGTGCCATGGCCGACAATTTGGTCAAATCCATTTGTCTAATGGAATGCAAGGTGTTCCCGTTAAAAAGACAAATATAAATGAGTTTAGTGACCCAAATATATTAGGAGTTTGGCTCGGGTGGCTGAGTTAAACAAGTTTACTAGATTAGGGTGTAGGGGTCGTTTCGTTTGGTTCCTAACCATACTTTGTCACATATCAAGTTAGATAAGTTTGATCAAATTGGATGGATGTTTGGTTCAAGCCACACCTTAGACAAGATTCCTTTTGTGAAAAATAAACCCGGCATGCCATAGACACAAAAATATGACAATATTTTTGTAGTCAATCTGAAGTGTGGTTAAGAGTTTGTGAACCTAAAGTTAGACAAGTTTAGCAAAATTTGAGTGGCAAACTATGACAAAATTAGCCTCAAACCAAACAGGCCCGTAGTTTAAGAGTTCAATGACCGTCTAAAAGAAGTTGAGCAATTGGGTAGCACATAAGCTAAGTGTAATTTATCCTTCTTGGAGTATGGCATGCATATGCACATACTGTATATGTGGGTTTTTTATAATAGGTCGAAATGAAACAAGTGGGACCAAAACTTCCGATAGCCGGGCTAGAGACAGCATGCTGATTAATTAATCAAATATGACAAAAATTCCTACAACATGCGATTTCTCCTCTCGAAATACCAGAACCACCCAGCCAAACTAGAGTCGCTGTGCGGACGTCCACTTATTTCCATCGGAGAATCTGCGTGTCCACGCGGCAAGCGCCGATTGGCCACGACAGGATAGCCAATCTCCCGCCTCACCCAATCCTGGTGGTGCCAAGCGATCCGCGGCCTTGCTTATTGTCGATATTTTCACACATCGCCTTATTAAGGAAACACCGTGCGGACCAGCACACGCTAGCCAAGCAAGACCCGAGCAAGCCACACTCTCCAGCACCAGCAGGCCGGCGGCAAGCAGCGCAGCACAGCAACCAAATGGCCACCATCAGCGCCGCCGCGGCGACCACCGTCGTCGCCCGTGCCGCGATCACCAGGCCGCAGGCTCTAGGTACGTAGCCGTTGTGTGTGTGTCACATGTGCAACGTTCACAGCCCAGGCCTGAGCTGAGCTGAGCCGATTAACCGTGCAGGTCTGCCCCAGCTGAGGACGAGGAGCGAGAGGGTGAGGTGCAGCTACTCCAAGGACGCCAAGGAGGTGACCCCTGCCGCCGCCGTCCGCGGGGCTGGCGCGTCCCTGCTCGCCGCGGCGGGCGCGGTGACCGCGTCCGCGGGGCCGGCGCTGGCGCTGGTCGACGAGCGGATGTCGACGGAGGGCACCGGGCTGAGCCTGGGGCTGAGCAACAACCTGCTGGGGTGGATCCTCCTGGGCGTCTTCGGCCTCATCTGGTCGCTCTACACCGTCTACACCTCCGGCCTCGACGAGGACGAGGAGTCCGGCGGCCTCTCGCTCTAAGCTATACAGTCTTCTCGTCGTCTCATGTAATCCGCCCGCGAGCATCGCCATGCATGATCGGTGTAATGTAATTCCAGAGATGGATATTTGTATGATATCTAAGCGTTTCCATTCTGAGAGATGTTTCGCCGTCAGATGGTTTGCTTGTCCCCATGGGAGACTCTGCGTCTCGCGACTTGGATGAATAAAAAATCCAAGGAAAATTTCACGCACGCACAGATAGGTCCAAGTTCTCAGTAAAATTGCTGATCTGTGATGGTATGTGGCATTTTGGCCATATAGCTCTTTTGCTTCTAGTGTACATAACTTTACATCAGCTATTTGATCAAAACCATATAACTGAACATATATCAGATCGCTGCAACAGAACATATATTTTTTGATCTACAACAAAAACGGTTAACGATTGTTGATTCTCAAGGTGCTCCAAGTTAGGTGGAAAAACTGGTGCCTACTCTAATGGTCAGTTGGTACTATCTTCAATATGATTGTCCTGAGACGCAATCTCTTCAGCAGTAACTTCTATCTGTTCAGAGATGCTTAAGGTGACCTCGGAAAAAAATTCAGTGCTTCCTTCGGACGAGCCACCAGTAGCATCAGTAACTTCTATTGGGTCAGAATCGCCAGTTGCCACAATATTTTCGAGGTGTTGAGCTCTTGACCTGGTTTTCAAAGGCTCATCGGGTGGGCTTGTGGCTGGATGAGATATCAATATTACAGAACTTGATTGAATCTGTACACTAGATTGGTCCACATAAGATTCATCGGGGTGCTCATGACTTCTAGAATTCTGCGTGTTATCCTCTTCGTCATGGTACGATATGCCAAGTTTCTGTGCATGACTCAATCCTGGACAAACTCCCTAGCAAAAAGATATATCGCAGTCAGAAAAGAAAAACGCACCTTCAACTTCAAACCAACATGTATACTAGATTGAAGTGACAAAAGATCTTAAAATATCCTCTTGGTAAGTAGTGTGGTATTCCTGTAGAATAGCACAAGTACCATAATAAACCATAAAATACGGCCGTTCATCTTTAGTTCTTACATAATGAACACTCGAACAGATTGACACGGAAACCATGCATGGCATTCCGAAGTCCACTCCTAAACTGCTCAGATAAAATATACATTCCACTGTTGAATCTCATCATTCCTCACCTTCAGTGAAGGACCGATAACAAGTGGGACATTAACAACACAATTAAATATGTTCCATGCAAACGGTTAATATATCATTAAAGCAGATTCAATTTAAACGACATGTTCCATTATCGTCCATTTTCTTTCTGCAAGGCAGAGAAGGTGCCTAAGAAAAGTTAATCAGAAATGCAGCAGAGCATACCTTGATGTAACCTCTTGTTGTGAACAAAACATTGGACAATGAATTTTGACTGGAAACAGTCCGTCTTTCATCAAACTGAGCACATTTAGCACTTTGCTGTATACTGGAACCATCACCACTGCCGTAGCCACGGTCATCTACCAAGGCTATTTCGGGAGTAGCAGGTAACAAATGGCCTTCTGTGCTGAATATGTATCTGCAGAGTCAACGATACATGATAAGTTGGAATGTTACATCTGAATAAGCAACTGAACTCAATAACTCCACAGAGTCGTACTTACTTATATGGCCCATTTTCAACAATGTTATCAGGGCCTACAGCTAAATCAAAAAGAAGCCAGAGATATTTTACCTGCAATGTGTTCGTAGTTAGATTTAACTGGTACAGACATGAAATGACTGTTTTTTAATTCATGTCAATCATTCATACATATTATGATTCGGGAGAAGGGCTCGAGGAAATATAACGTGCACATAAATTTTAGCAGACACAACGTAGACGGAAAGTCAATTCGGCTCCCGGGTGCATTTGCACCCGGGGCCATTTTTGAATTTTTCAAATGCCAAAAAAATCGAGACAAAAATTGTTTATGATCTTTGACACATACAAATGGCAACTGGGAATTTTGAGACAAAAAAGTTAAGCATTTTGGCCTGTGCAAAAAAAAAAACAAATCAAAGACCAACTGTCACCCCAAAATGTAACCCAAAATTTGTTTTTTTCACCGACGAAACACCGCTGCTCCGTTCCGCATGAAATTTGTCAAGCATGTTTGCTACACCAACATGATCATCTACAATTTTTTTTCAGAATTTTTTGAAAACATTTAAATTGTTTTTTCGTGTTACTGTTCATCCGGGTGCGAGCCAAAACGCCTGCCCCCAAAGTAGATGGTTATATTTTGTAGTTCGCCAGATCTAATCAGAAATGTTAGGGTCTAGAGAAGAGATTGTTTTGAAGTTTATGGTTCACTCTCGTGTTATTAGACTAAGATACCCTACAAGAAAAATGACTAAATGTTTAGAACTGGTGTACTCCCTCCGTAAAGAAATATAAGAGCGTTTAGATCAATACTTCAGTGATTTAAACGCTCTTATATTTCTTTACGGAGGAAGTACTAGGTAGTTACCCATACGCATGCTAATCTCATTTGTAACAAACTGATCTAGGTGATGTGTGACGCTGGTCCATGAAAAAATTCATGCCAGCATTTTATCGGCAAAGAATATATTGCATATTTTGATATAAAATTACTTGCCGTTTCTGCAAGGAAAAAACTCTCCATGTGGTCATCCTGCTTGTGGGTTTCCACATCTGAAATGTGGCAGTAGCCGCAAGGACATTTAGCAGCATATTGAAGGCTTGCTAGTATATCCCTTCCAACATCAAGGTACCTGCAAATTTTTCATGGTAACAAAGTTATAGTTTTGCACTTAACTAAAAATCAACTGGTTCCCATCAATATTAGCGAAGGTGAACACTTCTTTTGTCCACATCAGCATCACATAAAAGAATCATACATGAAAAGCTTCACTCAGGTCTCATGTCCCTTTAAGTGGTAAGAGCAATTGAATCTATTAGATTGTTCTGTTTACACAAGAACAAACTACATCTTACTGGCAAAGAAACACACCTATGATCTCTGGTAGCCTTGAATAGCCAATATGTGCTTTCAATCAACTCAGGCCGCAGCGGGTAGCTCCTTTGTCCATTCTATGAAACATTGGAACATATGAAATGGTGAGAATAAGAAAGTGGTAAATACTCTCATTCCATACAGTTTTGCTAGGACCATATTTGTCCTTTAGAGTTGATAATTCCATTTGAAGTTCAAGGCTTGCGGTGTATCCGGCCAGAAGATTTGAGGACCAAAAATTATTAACCCATAAACGTATAAAATTTATTCGGTTATTCCATTACCTGAACAGTGGATGTAGCAAGATTAAACCCTTCTGGAGTGAACCCATATTTTTTCCAGACGCTAAAGAATGCAGCATGTGTTCGAATGGCAGGATCGACATCTCCAGCTAAAACCTTAAATCTAAGTAGCATAAGCAATTATCTAAAATATGTGCTGCAGAGCTGGTATATGTTCTGATATATGAAGAACCCAAACCTGAAGTCCTGGCCAGAATGCCTGCAGACTATTGAATAGTGGCCAAACAGTAGCACCAGAATTCATATTTACCTCAATATACCTAACATGGAATTTTGAAAATTAGACATCAAACTTGAACATTCAACAGGAAGCAGCTGAAAAACTTACAATAGCATGAAAACATAAACTATCTGACCGTATATGCTGAGCAAGAAAAACATGATTGAACTTATGTAGTTGTACGTTACAGTTTCATGTTATAGAGATCAAATTCCAACTTTGACCTTTAAAAAATACAACCTTGCAAAATAATCAAATATCCTCAAACAATGACATGATACTGGGACTTAACAGTGTTGAATACGATTTAAAAAGTGATAGCATTTTTACCAAGGATCATGGTGGAGGTAGTGCATGGCAGCCTTGTAAGCCTCTTGAAATACATACAAGTATTCTTCATCTCCGAACAATAAATATGCCTGTTGATACAAAATAATAACTGTTAAATTCCATGGTAGGGGGGTCAAGAAATAGATTAAGAGAGAAGCAACTAGACGATGAGTAGGGATTTGGTCAAGCTATAGAATAAACATGTATCAAGGATTATTCAAAAATATCTGGCACACCTATCTTATTACATTTGATTGTACAATACTTTTTCCAAAAAACAAATATCTATGTTCTAGTATTATTTAGAGTTTTGGACACCTTCAGAACATATTCGTAGAACGAGTCGATGCTTGTGCCAATTCCTGCATCCTGCATGATGGTAATGGTGAATCATCTTCAGAAACTAAGAATGCAAAGGGAAAAAATTGGAAGTAATTATGTTGGTATTGTTAGCACGGCCCCCAGACAAGCAAAAGCGATGATACAACGCAGAACAAACATGGTTCCACTCCACTGGCGTGACCAGTCATATCAATTTAATAAATAGACATTGTGAGTAGCATGGGACATGGTATTTATCCCAGACAGTGGTGCATGCCTACACAAATGCCATGAGCTAGCTTCTTGTACACCAAACCAAAGAGTTAAACGGCAAGAGAGTGCAGGAAAAAATATTTGGTGGCTCAAAAATTATCATACGAGGACAACAATTAATACCTTTTGTGTCCATTCACCAGTAAAGACATTTATATGGGCGCCGACAAGGTTGAGTTTCGACCTGCGTGCCCATATCCCACGCACTGAATTTTTTGCAACTTGCTCAAAAACTGCGATAGGAGTAGCAAATTTAATAAAGAATGATATAATGCACTAACAATAAGAAAGCGATACTACAAGATCAAAGCGCAACACTGATTCATATTGCCAATACTGACCAGTGTTATTAGTCAACCGACTCAAGACACCGAACTCCAATGTCAAAGTGCCACCACCAGCCGTCGATGTTATCTGAAGTAACATCCAGATGTCAACAACAAATCTAATGTATGTTCATGTCCACTTAATAGCCAGGTAACTTGCTCACGCTAGTTACAAGCATGAATACGAGAGATTAAGCAGGACATATGTGATGGTATTTATCGTCAAAAATTACTGAACATGAGTAGAGGAAATTCAAAAGTGATATAGAGGATTAGATGACACTCAGGTAATATGTTTAATGGTTACAAAATCAGTAGAATAACCATTCCAAAATTACTGAAGCAAAATGCATAAGCATTTTGGAACTCTCGGCAAATCTCAACATTATTGATAATTAACATGTTTCTAGAGACGTTTCTCTTTGCAAAACTTTACAACCAAGAGAAGGGAAGAAGAAAGAAGCTTGCCTTGCTTTCATCATCATCGACTCCATACAATAAATTAACAGATCCAAATGGAATACCTACAAGACAAATTGCACTAGTTAGGCAAACAATAGGAAATCAGAACACAATAAGAACTAAGAAACTTGAAAATACTTTTTGTTCAATCCATCATAAACGAGTGACCGAGAGAAGCAAGGGGAAATTTCTTATACCAAACCAATTTGGTATACATTTCTACCAGTGGCCATCGAAAGTGGCATTAAACACCAGTGATGCGGTGAAACCGGTTCAACAACAGCCAAACTCCAGTGGCAAATCCAGCACGTTGCCAAGTCACATATAAGATATTTTCCTTTTTATAAATTTGTGAAGTGTGTGTGCATACTCGCATTATGAGTGTGCCGTCCATGTGTTTTCACATGTATGTGAGTGTGTATTGTTAAAATGAACATGATTTTCCTTGTAATTACGTCTAGTACCACCACCCTGGCCAGTGAAAAATAGTCCAATGTCTGATGTACTGATGGGATACATAACTTATTCCATTACAAAAAGATACAAATAGACAAAGTAGTGAACCTGTAGGAGTGTCAAATGCAGGTAACAACCTCTGGGCCAAGTCAACGGACAAATGAAGTAACTGATCATCATAAGACTCGATCTTCATACCCTGTCAATGAATAGTTAATACTGGAATACTTGAGCCATATCTATGTTCAGTTTTTTTGCAAAGTAAAATAAAATAAGTAAAATTTCAGTCATTAAAACTGATGCAGGTATTTATTGGTAGATTGTAGCATTTGAAGCCATGCATGTGATGACAAAAAGGAAGTTGTATATATACTTTCTCGACAAGGCATGTTTCACACGCTGTCATGCTTCTTTGTGCTCCACCACTTAGAAATATGTATCCATTTATGGTCACACTTTTGTAGTTCAGACTGAGAAAGTTAAAGTGGAAGCACTATCTAACCTTGTTACATTTCTACTGGTTCCATGTCGTATTGACTCTGCACACTTGATAGTTGAACAAATAAGGTGAACAGAGTTCAGTATGATGAGGCATTCTTTCATCACTTTCTCCTCTTTTTACAGTAGACTATTTTTCTTTTTAATGAAAACATTTTCTTCTTTACATGTGGGTGCCTTTAGTGAAACGTGGCAAACTAAAGAAAAAACTGACACGCGACCACGCCTATTACTTAGTGCATCACATTCAGCCATTGTAATATTACAAAATAATCTCAAACAAAAAACCAAAGTGTTGAAATTGGGATACAGATGGTCTAGAGGGACTAAAACTAAAATATTCCGCATGATTATTCCCAAGTAATAAGTTACAGTTTGGGGTCAAAAGTAGGCATACATATTATCAATATGGTCTTGCAAATTTCAGTTCAAACACTGGTCTTACATTAGTAGCTTTGTTTTGCACCACGGTTGTTGCCTCAGTAAGATTTTTATGCTGTACTAAAGTATATATTATAGTTTATATCTATAAGTGTATACTTTTCATGTCATACTAAAAGTGATGTTATCAGGAAATGGGTAGAAACATAAACAGTCACAGCAAAGATGAGACAGGATCGAGCAGACATACAGTGGCATAGTCACTGGCAATCAGGTGAGCTGATAACAGACCCCCAAGTATACGTATATTGGTTTCAAAAACTGAGACAGTTTTGTTCTGCATGCACAGAGGAAACATGATTACTCAAATGGCATGAGTTCCAAACAACAATCAAGTGTTAATAAACAGACTCATAAATGCCATAAGGAAGAAACATTCTGATTTGTACACGCTGAAATTCAGACAAAAAAACAAGTACGCTGAGTAGAAGTAGAACAATCAAATATAATGAATTAACGGGGTACCTACATAATAGATATGGTATGTTTTTCATAATCAAATTGCAATGCCCCAAAAAGGGCATGCTACTTCACAGCACACTGATATGTTTTACATAATCAGAATGCAAGGCTCCAAAAAGGGTATTGCTACTTCATGTCATCTTTTGCGAAGTAGATCAACAAATTCATTGAGATAATAATAATTTAATCAGCAAGCAGTTGATCATTTTGCTGCCCAGCAGAAATTAAGATGTGAGAGTACTTCATTTTCTTTTGCTATTTACTGGATGCATTTTCTTAACTCAGAAACTAACAAGCAAAGAATAAAATGCACTTAGTTAGATCTGTAATTAGTGAAACCAGATTCATAAAATGTCACTCATGTTTACTTACGATATCAAAGCGGACGTTCTTACCAACCCACTCCACACCAGCAGCAAATCTCTCCTTATCACCTAGTAAAGCCAGAGTATCCAAAGAGTCGATCTGTTCAACAATGTTTGTTCGTGATTATTGATAATCCACTAAAGTAACAGATGTTTGCAAAAATACTGAGGAACCAGTTTGCTAGTTCTTACAAGAGTAAGTGCATAACCACCAAGGGAGTCTTCCCCTTGACAACTCAACGGTCGCAACTCATCAAGTGGAAAAGCATGTTGCATGTAGCCATCAAATGCATGATAAAACATATCTTTCACCTGCATAGAAATATATACTTCTGCCTGTTAGCATTTCAACAAAGTTTAGGTCAATACAGGGCATTAAAAACTATGCTAGCTTGTTCTCATCTATACCACCCAAACGGGCAGATCCAATTCATCACGGACATCAAACCATGTCAATCCAACAACCTAGATTGCTCCAATGGTTAGCTTTCAACATGTTTGGCGTGCAAATAATATTATACCAAATATCAACGCATGTGCTAATCACATAATTAACACCTAACTATATACTACCTATTAGTATCAATGTGCAATTAATTTTCGCCTAATATCAACGTGCATTGCACATAAACATTTACCAGTCCCATTTAGAGACTCTCGAGTTATTGCCACTACTGCCGGCCAGGGTAAGATACTGTTACAGACATGACCGGTTAACAAGTTAATACGCGATGTTATCTTGGTGGAGTACAAGAGTAAGACATATACGAGGAATCCTGGATAAATCAGATAACTGAACTGGCCTAAGCTGCAACTCGTAAAAAATGAGTTATAACTTGGATTATACCCCATATCCTACCATTGGGAACATCATCAAAATGTGCCTCGCACAAGGCACAAAAAATTCAGAGCCTTACCCCAGAAATGCTTCATTACAAGATAAATTTAAGAAGGCACAGAAAAAAAAGTGAAGTATTTTTCTCAAAACAAGGCAACCTCAAAAGCACCAGAAAATTGAGGCAACTTGAGGCCCGAAAATGGTGTGGTCCAGTGAAATTCACCAAATTATCTCGTCCAGTAAAATTCAACGGACATGCTCACAAGAATGCCATTGTAATTCGTAATTGGGGTAGGGTGTAGGGACAATTGCTTCAAGTCCCAAACAGTACCTCTGATGACACATTCTTTATAACTAGTAACATGTGCCAGTGTGTCTCGGGATTGCCAAATCCAAAACTGAGCTGTGGTCTTTTTTTTCAACTCAAATCTATATCTATATCTATACCTACTAATAAAGGGAGGTGATAGTCTTGGTTTGGTACCAATTTTCTTACATTTATTTGTCCGCCATACTGGTTTCGTCCGCTTTCATTTTCTATTTCTGTTTCGTCCACTCGCTTCGCCATATACGTGCACGTCGATCTATCCCCAGCTGGGCCCTGGGCCGCGCGCAGTTTTCACATGGACCGAGTTGGTAGCTGGGACAGCACGGAAGTAGCAAAAAAAAAATCGTTGTGGGTGGGGTTCGAACTCACGAACTTGCCTCCCATCCTAACCGCTGCAGCTACCTGAGCCAGCTAATGCTCGTGGTAGAGAGTTGGTTCGTTATAAAATTAAACAATACCACCTCGCTCATGTACACAAAACTTCACCAATTTATATACATCAATGAGTTACCTCAACATCAGCAAGCCATATAGATAAGAGGGTAAAGTGTGGCTCATTTATTCTAGGAACGAAGGAAAAGGAAAGAAAGAAAGACCCGATGGAGAAATTAACTCCACAAATTGTGATGCCCAATGAAGTCCACAAATGGTGATGTGTGGCTGCACAGGCCAATGAAAGAAAAGAGGTAAAGACCCGATGGTGAAACAGAAAAGAAAGAAAGACCTGATGGAGAAATTAACTCCAAAATTGTAATGTGTGGCTGCACATTGCCAATAAAAAAACCAGATGAAGAAATTAGCTCCACAAACTGTGATTCATGGCTGCACATGCCAATAAAAATAAAAAGACCCGATGAAGAAATTAGCTCCACAAATTGTGATGTGTGGTTGCACATGCCAATAAAAAAGATAAAGACCTGATAATGGCCACAACATTGCGGGAAGGTCTCAGTGGACATGCAATTAATATATGCATCGTCAATATACATTTCTGCTAGACCTCGGCATGCACGCTCCTGCTAGCGTCAGGTGTCACCATTCGGATGTTGTCGTGTTGTGCTGATGGACGTTTTGGTGGACACCTCCCTGCCTCCGGGTGGCACCGTTCGAATGTTGTCATGCCGCGCTGATGGACATTTTGAAAGACGCGCCAATTATCTCTCCCGGTGCATCGCACGGGCACGTTTGCTAGTAAGCTTAAATAGCAGACATGCTCACACAAGCACAATCGAACAATGATCTGGAGCGGGGGGATCTTTCACTAAAGGTGCCAGCAATACTCATGAATCCAAAAAAAATGTGCGCTGACAGGAACACTAACAGTGCCTTATGGCATCTCACATCAGGCATGAAAAGGCCGAAAGTGATGGTTATATGATACAGCTCTCAAATGCGGTGGTTTCATGTGGTTTACTCCGCCCCAAGTAGGTGAACTCTTGAAAGTCGATTCCTACAACACACATTCTCCTGGAACAAACAGTGGGCGCGACGGAAGCCAGGAATCTAACATTTTTTCCAGGAATAAACTGTGGGGTGCGGCAAAAACCATGAATCTAACAATTTAACTAGTCAAACCAAGTAAGGTGCTCGATCCGGGGAGCCTAGCACCAGATTACCAAACCAGCTAGCAATCGAACTGAAACAAACAACACCATTCAGCAAGCCGCAGGGAGCCGAACTGTAATGGAATCAGGGACTAGCTAACTAAGCTAGAAGCCTAGAACGGGCTGCGGCTACGAGTGGCGGATCTGAGGGAGGGGCGGGGTACCTCGTCGCGTAGCCGGCGCGCCTCGGAAGGCGTGACGCCGTCGGCGACGGCGGCGCCGGGGAGCAGAGCGGCCGCGAGGATGGCGGCGGAGAGGCAGAGGAGGGGGGAGGCGCGGCCTTGGCGCCGCAGCCGCAGCCGCATCGGCTGCATCATGTTCGAGTTTGGGGACGGGCCCGAGAGACGAGGGGGAGCCCGGGAGGAGGGAGATAGGACTGCCAGTGCCAGGACAGGGTACTCCGTCTCCAGGAGACGTGTTTTTTTTTTTTAAGATACGAGGAGACGTGTTCTGAAAAAAGAAAAACATGCCACCGTGCTATTGCTTGTTGATATTTGGTAGAATATTTAATTGCTCTTATATTTCTTGATACAGGGAGTAGAATATTAATAGCATGTTAATTAATATGATTAGCACTGGGTTTGTGAGGCCCGAGTGACTTTTCTCAGGTCGGCTTATGCGCGTCATTTTTTTGGTCAAGAGCATGACCTAGCGGCCAAGATCGTCTGGCACTGTCGAGCGCATTACGATGTAGGTTGTTTGCTTGGCTAACCTACAAGAATCAATGTCGGACTTCCGACAGCGTGGCCCGACGTGAATTCCCGCATCAAGACGTGTGCCCTCTTTGTTTTAGATGTCGAAAATCATCGATCATATGCTGGTACTATGTGTCTTTGCACGTGTAGTTTGGCACCCCGCTGTGACTGTCTAGGGACACGCGGAATTGTCTACTCTAGAGATAGATTGTCTTCTACATATGTGTGTTTCATTATGGCCGCTGCGCCAAGTAAGGAAGGACCTACATATTCTTTTGTGTTGCTGTTGAGTTTGGAAATGTGAAGCACTGCAATACAAATCGTGTTCGGCAATTATCCTTGTCTGTTGAAGCCGTCTTGGGATGGATTGTGGAGGAGGGAAGACGTGGTAACTTGCAAGGTTGTTTCACGAAGGCATCTCATTTTTCTTCCAAAGATTGTTAGGTGGAGGTCTAGATAGTAGTCGTTGTATCTCACGCTCTAAGCCAACAATATAGACCAGTGGACGGGTTTCTGAACCTTTCTTCTATGAACATATAATATTTGTGCTTCTATAACAAATATTTAGCGTCGATATTAATATTTGGTATGTTATTAATTGCACTTCAAATATTTTGAGTGTTTGCTTTTGGAGCAATCTAGAATGTTTGATTAATATGGTTCTGGGATTAGTTGAATTTGGCCCTTCGTTTTTTTATATTGGTATATAGATATAAATACTATGATAGTCTTGTTTTCATATTATTATTTTCCAGTTTCCTCACGATTTTTTATGTAGGACTTCTTTCGGTTTGTAGGGTCTGAAACTAGAAATTTCCTTTATAACGATCTACTTCACTTTGAACATGGTTTGTAGTGTTATTTTGAATCCTAAAAAAGGAATAGTTTGAAGCCCATGTCAATATCCTGACATAACGATTGAATAGAGTAGTAGGTAGCACATGGATTGTTGTCTTATAATGTCATTTCGTCCTCCCCATCCCTCGCCTGAAGATCCCGTTCATGTTGTAGTACACCTGGCACCTGAGAAGTGATATCGTCTTTCGTGAAGGGAAGTCCCCAATCAATAACTTTTGTGATTTTTATAAACAGTTATTGCTGGGGAACGTAGTAATAATTCAAAAAATTCCTACGTGTCACCAAGATCAATCTAGGAGATGCTGGCAACGAGAGAGAGGGAGTGCATCTTCATACCCTTAAAGATCGCTAAGCGGAAGCGTTGCAAAGAACGTGGTTGATGGAGTCGTACTCGCGGCGATTCAAATCGCGGAAGTTCCGATCTAGCGCCGAACGGACGACGCATCCGCGTTCAACACATGTACAACCCGAGGACGTCTCCTCCTTCTTGATCCAGCAAGGGGGGAGAAGTTGAGGGAGAGCTCCGGCAGCACGACGGCGTGGTGGCGGTGGAGCTCGTGGTTCTCCGGCAGGGCTTCGCTAAGCACCACGGAGGAGAATGAGGTGTAGGAAGGGGAAGGGATGCGCCAGGGGGAAGGGTGCACCTGCCCTCCCACCCCCTCACTATATATAGGGGAGGGGAGAGGGGGCGACCCCTCTAGATGGCGTCCAGGGGAAACTTTCCCCCAAGCTGGTGGGGGGCACACCAGCCCACTAAGGGGATGGTCCCCACCCATATTCAACCCATTAGGCCCCTCGGGGCAGGTGGCCCCTCCCAGTGTACCCCCGGAACCCTTTCGGTGGTCCCGGTACAATACCGATAACCCTCGAAACCATTCCAGCGACTGAAAATGGACTTCCCATATATAAATCTTCACCTCCGGACTATTTCGGAACTCCTCGTGATGTTCGGGATCTCATACAGGACTCCGAACAACTTTCTGTAACCACATACAATTCCCATCACAACTCTAGCGTCACCGAACCTTAAGTGTGTAGACCCTACGGGTTCGGGAACCATGCAGACATGACCGAGACACCTCTCCGACCAATAAGCAATAGCGGGATCTGGATACCCATATTGGCTCCCACATGTTCCATGATGATCTCATTGGACGAACCACGATGTCGGGGATTCAATCAATCCCGTTTACAATTCCCTTTATCCATCGATATGTTACTTGCCCGAGATTCGATTGTCGGTATCCCTATACCTTGTTAAATCTCGTTATCGGCAAGTCTCTTTACTCATTCCTTAACACATGATCTCGTGACTAACTCCCTAGTCACATTGAGCTCATTATGATGATGCATTACCGAGTGGGCCCAGAGATACCTCTCCGTCATACGGAGTGACAACTTCCAGTCCCGATTCGTGCCAACCCAACAAACACTTTCGGAGATACCTATAGTGCACCTTTATAGTCCCCAATTTATGTTGTGACGTTTGATACACCAAAAGCATTCCTACGGTGGCCAGGAGTTGTACAATCGCATGGTCTAAGGAAATGATACTTGACATTAGAAAAGGTCTAACAAACGAACTACTCAATCCTGTGTTGTGCTTAGGATTGGGTCTTGTCCATCACATCATTCTCCTAGTGATGTGATCCCGTTATCAACGACGTACAATGTCCATGGTCTGGAAACCTTGACCATATATTGATTAACGAGCTAGTCAACTAGAGGCTCTCTAGGGACATGTTATGGTCTATGTATTCACACATGCATGAGGGTTTCCGATTAATAGAATTATAACATGAACAATAGAAATTATCATGAATAAGGAAATATAATAATAACCATTTAATTTCATCTAGGGCATATTTCCAACAGTCTCCCACTTGTACTAGAGTCAATAATCTAGTTACATTGTTATGAATCGAACACACATAGAGTTCTGGTGCTTATCGTGTTTTGCTCGTGGAAGAGGTTTAGTCAACGGATCTGCGACATTCAGATCCGTATGTACTTTACAAATATCTATGTCTCCATCTTGAATATAACAACGAATGGAGTTGAAGCGGCGCTTGATGTGCTTGGTCTTTGGTACGTCTCCAACGTATCTACAATTTTTGATTGTTCCATGCTATTATATTATCTGTTTTGAATGTTTAATGGGCTTTAATATACACTTTTATATGATTTTTGGGACTAACCTATTAACCCAGACCCTAGTGCTAGTTTTTTGTTTTTTCCTTGTTTTAGAGTATCGCAGAAAAGGAATACCAAACGGAGTCCAATTGACCTGAAATTTCACGGAGGTTGCTTTTGGACCAGAAGAAGCCCACGGAGTACCGGAGATGGACCAGAAGAGTCTCGAGGCCACCACGAGGGTGGGGGCGCACCCTATGTTGGGGATCGTTGTAGAAATTCAAAAAAATTCTATGCATCACCAAGATCTATCTATGGAGTGACTAGCAACGAGAGGGGAGTGCATCTTCATACCTTTGAAGATCGCGATGCGGAAGCGTTGCAAGAACGTGATTGGTGGAGTCATACACGAAGCGATTCAGATCGCGGCCGAATCCGATCTAAGCACCGAACAACGGTGCATCCGCGTTCAACACACGTGCAGCCCGGTGACATCTCACGCGCCTTGATCCAGCAAGGAGAGAGGGAGAGGTTGGGGAAGACTCCGTCCAGCAGCAGCATGATAGCGTAGTGGTGGTGGAGGAGCGTGGTACTCCGGCAGGGCTTCGCCAAGCACTACAGAAGAAGAAGAGGAGTTGGGAGGGGGAGGGCTGCGCCAGGCAAAGGGTGCAGCTGCCCTCCCACCCCCCACTATATATAGGGGCAAGGGAGAGGGGGTCGGCCCCCTCGAATCCAATCTGAGGGGGGCGGCCAGGTGGGGTGGCTTGCCCCCCAAGCCAAGGGGGCGCCCCCCTTTAGGGTTTCCCCCAACCCTAGGCGCATGGGCCCTAGGGGGGAAGGCGCCCAGCCCACTTAGGGGCTGGTCCCTCTCCATATACAGCCCATAGGGCCCTCCGGGGCAGGTGAACCCCCGGAACCCCTTCGGTGGTCCCGGTAAAATAC
>LR738711.1:752326473-752337525 GCA_902687465.1 Secale cereale | reverse complement strand
CCCCCCCCCCCCCGAACCTTTCCGGTGACCGTATAGTGACTTCCCATATATAAATCTTTACCTCCGGACCATTCCGGAACTCCTCGTGACGTCCGGGATCTCATCCGGGACTCCGAACAACATTCAGTAACCACGTACATACACTCCCTATAACCCTAGTGTCATCGAACCTTAAGTGTGTAGACCCTACGGGTTCGGGAACCATGTAGACATGACCGAGACATCTCTCCGGCCAATAACCAAAAGCGGGATCTGGATACCCATGTTGGCTCCCACATGTTCCACGATGATCTTATCGGATGAACCACGATGTCAAGGATTCAATCAATCATGTATACGATTCCCTTTGTCTACCGGTATAGTGCTTGCCCGAGATGCGATCGTCGGTATACCGATACCTTGTTCAATCTCGTTACCAGTAAGTCTCTTTACTCGTTCCGTAACACATCATCCCGTGACCAACTCCTTAGTCTCATAGAGCTCATTACGATGATGTCTTATCGAGTGGGCTCAGAGATACCTCTCCGTCATACTGAGTGACAAATCCCAGTCTCGGTTCGTGCCAACCCAACAGATGCTTTCGGGGATACCCGTAGTGTACCTTTATAGCCACCCAATTACGTTGTGACGTTTGGCACACCCAAAGTATTCCTACGGCATCCGGGAGTTGCACAACCTCATTGTCTAAGGAACAGATACTTTACATTGGAAAAGCTTTAGCATATGAACTACACGATCTTGTGCTATGCTTAGGATTGGGTCGCTTGTCCATCGCATCATTCTCCTAATGATGTGATCCCGTTATCAATGACATCCAATGGCCATGGTCAGGAAACTGTAACCATCTATTGATCAACGAGCTAGCCAACTAGAGGCTCACCAGGGACATGTTGTGGTCTATGTATTCACACATGTATTACTGTTTCCGGACAATACAATTATAGCATGAACACTAGACAATTATCATGAACAAGGAAATATAATAATAATCATTTTATTATTGCCTCTAGGGCATATTTCAATAGTCTCCCACTTGCACTAGAGTCAATAATCTAGTTACATTGTGATGAAACGAACACCCATAGAGTTCTGGTGTTGATCATGTTTTGCTCGTGGAAGAGGTTTAGTCAATGGATCTGCGACATTCAGATCCATATGCACTTTAAAAATGTCTATGTCTCCATCTTGAATATAATTTCGGATGGAGTTGATACGACGCTTGATGTGCTTAGTCTTCTTGTGAAGCCTGGGCTCCTTGGCAATGGCAATAGCTCTAGTGTTGTCACCGAAGAGAGTCATCGGTCTCGACGCGCTTGGAATAACTCCTAGGTCGATGATGAACTCCTTCATCCAGACTCCTTCCTGCGCTGCTTCGGAAGTAGCTATGTACTCCGCTTCACATGTAGATGCCGCCACGATGCTTTGCTTGCAACTGCACCAGCTGACTGCCCCACCATTCAAAATATACATGTATCCGGTTTGTGACTTGGAGTCATCCGGATCTGTGTCGAAGCTAGCATCGACGTAACCCTTTACGACGAGCTCTTCGTCACCTCCATAAACGAGAAACATATCCTTAGTCCTTTTCAGGTACTTCAGGATGTTCTTGACCGATGTCTAGTGTTCCATTCCGGGATCACTTTGGTACCTCCCTACCAAACTTATGGCAAGGTTCACATCAGGTCTGGTACACAGCATGGCATACATAATAGAACCTATGGCCGAGGCATAGGGGATGAGACTCATCTTTTCTCTATCTTCTGCCGAGGTTGGGCATTGAGCTGTGCTCAATCTCATACCTTGCAACATAGGCAAGAACCCTTTCTTGGACTGATCCATATTGAACTTCTTCGATATCTTGTCAAGGTATGTTCTTTGTGAAAGACCAATGAGGCGTCTTGATCTATCTCTATAGATCTTGATGCCTAATATGTAAGCAACTTCTCCAAGGTCCTTCATTGAAAAACACTTATTCAAGTAGGCCTTTATGCTTTCCAGGAGTTCTACATCATTTCCCATCAACAATATGTCATTCACATATAATATGAGAAATGCTATAGAGCTCCCACTCACTTTCTTGTAACTACATGCTTCTCCCCAAGTCTGTATGAACCCAAACGCTTTGATCACCTCATCAAAGCCAATGTTCCAACTCCGAGATGCTTGCACTAGCCCATAGATGGAGCGCTGGAGCTTGCATACCTTGTTAGCATTCTTAGGGTCAACAACACCTTCCGGCTACATCATATACAATTCTTCCTTAAGGAAGCCGTTAAGGAATGTCGTTTTGACGTCCATTTGCCATATCTCATAATCATATAATGCGACAATTGCTAACATGATTCGGACGGAATTCAGCATTGCTATGAGAGAGAAAGTCTCATCATAGTCAATTCCTTGAACTTGTCGATAACCTTTAGCGACAAGCCGAGCCTTATAGATGGTCACATTTCCATCCGCGTCAGTCTTCTTCTTAAAGATCCATTTGTTTTCTATAGCTTGCCGATCATCGGGCAAGTCAACCAAAGTCCATACTTTGTTATCATACATGGATCCTATCTCGGATTTCATGGCTTCAAGCCATTTGTTGGAATCCGGGCCCGCCATCGCTTCTTCATAGTTTGAAGGTTCACCGTTGTTTAACAACATGATTTCCAGGACAGGGTTGCCGTACCACTCTGGTGCAGAACGTGTCCTCATGGACCTATGAAGTTTAGTAGTGACTTGATCCGAAGTTTCATGATCATCATCATTAACTTCCTCTCTAGTCGGTGCAGGCATCACAGAAACATTTTCCTGCGCTGCGCCACTTTCCGGTTCGAGAGGGGTGACAATCACCTCATCAAGTTCCACTTTCCTCCCACTTACTTCTTTCGAGAGAAACTCTTTCTCCAGAAAGGATCCATTCTTGGCAACAAAGACCTTGCCTTGGATCTGAGGTAGAAGGTATACCCAATAGTTCCTTAGGGTATCCTATGAAGACGCATTTTTCCGATTTGGGTTCGAGCTTTTCAGGTTGAAGTTTCTTGACATAAGCATCGCATCCCCAAACTTTTAGAAACGACAACTTAGGTTTCTTACCAAACCATAGTTCATACGGTGTCGTCTCAACGGATTTAGACGGTGCCCTATTTAAAGTGAATGCGACAGTCTCTAAAGCATAATCCCAAAATGATAGCGGTAAGTCAGTAAGAGACATCATAGATCGCACCATGTCCAACATAGTACAATTACGATGTTCGGACACACCCTTACGCTGAGGTGTTCCAGGCGGCGTCAGTCGTGAAACAATTCCACATTTCCTTAGGTGCGTGCCAAATTCGTGACTTAAATATTCTCCTCCACGATCTAATTGTAAGAACTTTATTTTTTTGTCACGTTGATTCTCAACCTCATTCTGAAATTCCTTGAACTTTTCAAAGGTCTCAGACTTGTGTTTCATCAAGTAGACATACCCATATCTACTTAAGTCATCAGTGAGGGTGAGAACATAACGATAGCCACCGCGAGCTTCAACACTCATTGGACCGCACACATCGGTATGTATGATTTCCAACAAGTTGGTTGCTCGCTCCATTGTTCCAGAGAACGGAGTCTTGGTCATCTTGCCCAAGAGGCATGGTTCACACGTGTCAAATGATTCATAATCAAGAGACTCCAAAAGTCCATCTGCATGGAGCTTCTTCATACGTTTGACACTAATATGACCAAGGCGGCAGTGTCACAAGTATGTGGGACTATCATTATCAACCTTACATCTTTTGGCATTCACACTATGAATATGTGTAACATCACGTTCGAGATTCAATAAGAATAAACCATTGACCAGCGGGGCATGACCATAAAACATTTCTCTCATATAAATAGAACAACCATTATTCTCAAATTTAAATGAGTGGCCATCTCGCATTAAACGAGATTCAGATACAATGTTCATGCTCAAAGCTGGCACTAAATAACAATTATTGAGGTTTAAATCTAACCCCGAAGGTAAATGTAGAGGTAGTGTGTCGACGACGATCACATCGACCTTGGAACCATTCCCGACGCGCATCGTCACCTCGTCCTTCGCCAGTCTTCGCTTATTCCGCAGCTCCTGCTTTGAGTTACAAATGTGAGCAACTGCACCGGTATCAAATACCCAGGAGCTACTACGAGTGCTGGTAAGGTACACATCTATAACATGTATATCACATATACCTTTGACGTTGCCGACCTTCTTATCCGCTAAGTATTTGGGGAAATTCCGCTTCCAGTGACCCGTTCCCTTGCAATAAAAGCACTCAGTCTCAGGCCTGGGTCCATTCTTTGTCTTCTTCCGGGCAACTGGCTTACCGGGAGCGACAACTCCCTTGCCGTCCTTCTTGAAGTTCTTCTTACCCTTGCCTTTCTTAAACTTAGTGGTTTTATTCACCATCAACACTTGATGTTCCTTTTTAATCTCCACCTCCGCTGATTTTAGCATTGAATATACCTCGGGAATGGACTTCTCCATCCCTTGCATATTGAAATTCATCACAAAGCTCTTGTAGCTAGGTGGGAGCGATTGGAGGATTCTGTCAACGACGGCGTCATCTGGGAGATTAATTCCCAGCTGAGACAAGCGGTTGTGCAACCCAGACATTTTGAGTATATGTTCGCTGACAGAACTATTCTCCTCCATCTTACAACTGTAGAAATTGTCGGAGACTTCATATCTCTCGACCCGGGCATGAGCTCGGAAAACCATTTTCAGCTCTTGGAACATCTCATATGCTCCGTGTTGCTCAAAACGCTTTTGGAGCCCCGATTCTAAACTATAAAGCATGCCACACTGAACCAGGGAGTAATCATCACTACGCGACTGCCAGGCATTCATAACGTCTTGAGTTGCTGGGAAAACGGGTGCGTCACCTAGCGGTGCTTCAAGGACATATGCTTTCTTGGTAGCTATGAGGATGATCCTCAAGTTACAGACCCAATCTGTATAGTTGCTACCATTGTCTTTCAGCTTGGTTTTCTCTAGGAACGCGTTGAAGTTGAGGGCAACATTAGCGTGGGCCATTTGATCTACAAGACATATTGTAAAGATTTTAGACTATGTTCATGATAACTAAGTCCATCTAAACAAATTTAATGAACTCCCACTCAGATAGACATCTCTCCATTCATCTAAGTGATACATGATCCGAATCGACTAGGCCGTGTCCGATCATCACGTGAGACAAACTAGTCATCAACGGTGAACATCTTCGTGTTGATCGTATCTTCTATATGACTCATGTTCGACATTTCGGTCTTCCGTGTTCCGAGGCCATGTCTGTACATGCTAGGCTCGTCAAGTCAACCCCAAGTGTATTGCGTATGTAAATCTGGCTTACACCCGTTGTATGCGAACGTTAGAGCCTATCACACCCGATCATCACGTGGTGCTTCGGAACAACGAACCTTAGCAACGGTGCACAGTTAGGGGGAACACAATTCTTGAAATTTCAGTGAGAGATAATCTTATTTATGCTACCGCGTTCTAAGCAAATAAGATGTAAAACATGATAAACATCACATGCAATCAAATAGTGACATGATATGGCCAATATCATTTTGCTCCTTTTGATCTCCATCTTCGGGGCTCCATGGTCATCATCGTCACCGGCATGAAACCATGATCTCCATCATCGTGTCTTCATGAAGTCATCTCGCCAAACGTTACTTCTACTACTATGGCTAACGGTTAGCAATAAAGTAAAGTAATTACATGGCGTTTTCAATGACACGCAGGTCATAAAAAATAAGACAACTCCTATGGATCCGGCCGGTTGTCATACTCATCGACATGCAAGTCGTGATTCCTATTACAAGAACATGATCAATCTCATACATAACATATATATCATTCATCACATCCTTTTGGCCATATCACATCACACGGCACATGCTGCAAGAACAAGTTAGACGTCCTCTAATTGTTGTTGCAAGTTTTACGTGGCTGCTATAGGTTTCTAGCAAGAACGTTTCTTACCTACGCCAAAACCACAACGTGATATGCCAATTTCTATTTACCCTTCATAAGGACCCTTTTCATCGAATCCGATACGACTAAAGTGGGAGAGACAGACACCCACTAGCCACCTTATGCAACTAGTGCATGTCAGTCGGTGGAACCTGTCTCACGTAAGCATACGTGTAAGGTCGGTCATGGCCGCTTCGTCCCACGATGCCGCTGAATCAAGATAAGACTAGTAGTGGCAAGCAAATTGACAAGATCTACGCCCACAACATCTTGTGTTCTACTCGTGCATAGTAACTACACATAGACCTAGCTCTGATACCACTATTGGGGATCGTTGCAGAAATTCAAAAAAATTCTACGCATCACCAAGATCAATCTATGGAGTGACTAGCAATGAGAGGGGAGTGCATCTTCATACCTTTGAAGATCGCGATGTGGAAGAGTTGCAAGAACGCGGTTGGTGGAGTCGTACACGAAGCGATACAGATCGCAGCCGAATCCGATCTAAGCACCAAACAATGGTGCCTCCGCGTTCAACACACGTCCAGCCCAGGGACGTCTCCCACGTCTTGATCCATCAAGGAGGGAGGGAGAGGTTGGGGAAGACTCCGTCCAGCAGCAGCACGGCGACGTGGTGGTGGTGGAGGAGCGTGGTACTCCGACAGGGCTTCGCCAAGCGCTACAGAAGAAGAGAAGGAGTTGGGAGGAGGAGGGCTGCGCCAGGCAATGGGTGCGGCTGCCCTCCCACCCCCACTGTATATAGGGGCAAGGGAGAGGGGGGCCGGCCCCCTCATATCCAATCTGAGGGGGGGGGGCACCCAGGTGGGGTGGCTTGTCGCCAAGCCAAGGGGGGCACCCCCTTTAGGGTTTCCCCTAACCCTAGGCGCATGGGCCCTAGGGGGGAAGGCGCCCAGCCCACTTAGGGGCTGGTCCCTCTCCATATACATCCCATAGGGCCCTCCGGGGCAGGTGGACCCTCCCGGTGGACCCCCGGAACCCCTTCGGTGGTCCTGGTACAATACCGGTACCCCCCCCCGAACCTTTTCGATGACCGTATAGTGACTGCCCATATATAAATCTTTACCTCCGGACCATTCCAGAACTCCTCGTGACGTCCGGGATCTCATCCGGCACTCCGAACAACATTCGGTAACCATGTACATACATTCCCTATAACCCTAGTGTCATCGAACCTTAAGTGTGTAGACCCCACGGGTTCGGGAACCATGCAGACATGACCGAGACATCTCGCCAGCCAATAACCAACAACGGGATCTGGATACCCATGTTGGCTCCCACATGTTCCACGATGATCTTATCGGATGAACCACGATGTCAAGGATTCAATCAATCCTGTATATGATTCCCTTTGTCTACCGGTATAGTACTTGCCCAAGATTCGATCGTCGGTATACCGATACCTTGTTCAATCTCGTTACCGGCAAGTCTCTTTACTCGTTCTGTAACACATCATCACGTGACCAACTCCTTAGTCTCATAGAGCTCATTACGATGATGTCTTACCGAGTGGGCCCAGAGATACCTCTCCATCATACGTAGTGACAAATCCCAGTCTCGGTTCGTGCCAACCCAACAAATGCTTTCGGGAATACCCGTAGTGTACCTTTATAGCCACCCAATTACGTTGTGAAGTTTGGCACACCCAAAGTATTCCTACGGCATCCGGGAGTTGCGCAACCTCATGGTCTAAGGTATAGATACTTGACATTGGAAAAGCTTTAGCATACGAACTACACGATCTTGTGCTATGCTTAGGATTGGGTCTCGTCCATCACATCATTCTCCTAATGATGTGATCCCGTTATCAATGACATCCAATGTCCATGGTCAGGAAACCGTAACCATCTATTGATCAACGAGCTAGTCAAATAGAGGCTCACTAGGGACTTGTTGTGGTCTATGTATTCACACATGTATTACTGTTTCCGGACAATACAATTATAGCATGAACACTAGACAATTATCATGAATAAAGAAATATAATAATAACCATTTTATTATTGACTCTAGGGCATATTTCCAACACCCTACCCCTGGGCGCCCCCCTATCTCGTGGCCGCCTCGGGGACCCCCTGACTTGTTCCCAACTCCAACACCTCTTATATATACCCAAACTTCCAGAAAGAAACCTAGATCGGGAGTTCCGCCGCCGCCAGCCTCTGTAGCCACCGAAAACCAATCTAGACCCATTCCGGCCCCCTGTTAGAGGGGGGGATCCCTCTCCGGTGGCCATCTTCATCATCCGGTGCTCTCTAGGACGAGGGGGGAGTACTTCACCCTCGGGAATGAGGGTATGTACCAGTAGCTATGTGTTTGATCACTCTCTCTCTCTCTCTCTCGTGTTCTTGAGATGGCACGATCTTGATGTACCGCGAGCTTTGCTACTATAGTTGGATCTTATGATGTTTCTCCCCCTCTACCTTCTTGTAATGGATTGAGTTTTCCCTTTGAAGTTATCTTATCGGATTGTGTCTTTAAGGATTTGAGAACACTTGATGTATGTTTTGGTGATCAACTTGCGGGTTCCGTGACCTTGGGAATCTATGCATAGGGGTTGGCACACGTTTTCGTCTTGACTCTCCGATAGAAACTTTGGGGCACTCTTTGAAGTTCTTTGTGTTGGTTGAATAGATGAATCTGAGATTGTGTGATGCATATCGTATAATCATGCCCACGGATACTTGAGGTGACAATGGAGTATCTAGGTGACATTAGGGTTTTGGTTGATGTGTGTCTTAAGGTGTTATTCTAGTATGAACTCTAGGATAGATCGAACGGAAAGAATAGCTTCGTGTTATTTTACTACGGACTCTTGAATACATCGATCAGAAAGAATAACTTTGAGGTGGTCTTGTACCCTACAATAATCTCTTCGTTTGTTCTCCACTATTAGTGACTTTGGAGTGACTCTTTGTTGCATGTTGAGGGATAGTTATATGATCCAGTTATGTTATTATTGTTGAGAGAACTTGCACTAGTGAAAGTATGAACCCTAGGCCTTGTTTCAAATCATTGCAATACCATTTGTGCTCACCTTTATCATTAGTTACCTTGCTATTTTTATATTTTTCAGATTACAAAAACCTATATCTACCATCCATATTACACTTGTATCACCATCTCTTCGCCGAACTAATGCACCTCTACAATTTACCATTGTATTGGGTGTGTTGGGGACACAAGAGACTCTTTGTTATTTGGTTGCAGGGTTGTTTGAGAGAGACCATCTTCATCCTACGCCTCCGACAGATTGATAAACCTTAGGTCATCCACTTGAGGGAAATTTGCTACTGTCTTACAAACCTCTGCACTTGGAGGCCCAACAACGTCTAGGATACATCTCCAACGTATCTGTAATTTTTGATTGTTCCACGCTATTATTTATGAAGTCTTGGATGTTTAATGGGCTTTATCATTCACTTTTATATCATTTTTGGGACTAACCTACTAACGCAAAGGCCCAGTCCAGATTGTTGTTTTTTTGCCTATTTCAGGGTTTTGTAGAAAAGGAATATCAAACGGAGTCCAAATGGAATGAAACCTTCGCGAGAGATATTTTTGGAGAAAATCACGCTTGGGAAACTTCAGGACCAAGTCACGGGATAGAGGGCCTGCCCTCGAGGGTGGGAGGCGCGCCCCCCTGCCTCGAGGCTGGCCCGTGTGGCCCTCGGTGCTCTCCTTCTTCCTATATATACCTACGTACCCCAAAAACTCCATACGCAGAGAGAAAACCCTAATTCCACCGCCGTAGCTTCTGTTCCCGTGGAGATCCCATATTGGAGCTTGTTCCGGGAGGGGGATCCATCACGGAGGCCTTCATCATCATCATCATCATTGCCCTCACCATGAGTTGTGAGTAGTTTACCACAAACCTTCGGGTCCATAGCTAGTATCTAGATGGCTTCTTGTCTCTCTCTGGATCTCAATACAAAGTTCTCCTCGGTCTTCGAGGAGATCTATTCGATGTAATCTCTTTTTGCGGTGTGTTTGTCGAGATCCGATGAATTGTGAGTTTATGATCAAGGTTATCTATGAAAGATATTTGGTTCTTCTCTGAACTTTTTATGTGTGCTCATAATATCCTTGCAAGTCTCTTCGAATTATTGGTTTGGTTTGGCCTACTAGATCTATAGTTCTTGCAATGGGAGAAGTGCTTGGCTTTGGGTTCAATCTTGCGGTGTCCTTTCCCAGTGATAGTAGGGGCAGCAAGGCACATATTGTATTGTTGCCATCGAGGATAAAAAGATGGGGTTTTCATCATATTGCTTGAGTTTATCCCTCTACATCATGTCATCTTTATTAAGGCGTTACTCTGTTCGTATGAACTCAATGCACTAGATGCATGCTGGATAGCGGTCAATGTGTGGAGTAATAGTAGTAGATGCAGAATCATTTCGGTCTACTTGTCTCGGACGTGATGCCTATATACAATGATCATGCCTAGATAGTATCATAATTATTCGCTTTTCTATCAATTGCTCGACAGTAATTTGTTTACCCCCCTGTGACGCCCGAGACCGACGTCCCAGAAGATTCCAGAAGTTTCCCGAAGATTCCAGATGTTCCGGGGTCGCCCGTGTGTTCTTTGTGCTTGTGCTATTTATTTTTTGCATTGCATCATGTCATCATGCCATCATGTCATATTTTTATTTTGCATCTCAACCTAATAAATCGTGTGGACCTTCGGTCCATTTAAATCGAGGGAAGGTAACTTCTCTTTATAACATATAAAAGCCTCCTAATAATTATGGAGCTATATTTAAAATATTCCATTTGTTGGAAATCACCGTAACACACTTGCATAATTTCTTCATGCCTTTTTCACCTCGAGTTTCTCCATCTAAACCCCCTATGTTCTTTTCTCAATTTTTCGAGGCTCCTCTAAAATCTAGACTCCTTTTAAACTCCTTTAAGACAAACTATTTATTTTAGTTTGCACTTCCCTTTTTGTTGGAACTATTTTTGTGAGGTTGGAATTATTCCGTAAAGCCTTACAAAAATGTTCATCATTTAATTCTTTCTTTCTTTGCCTCTTTTCTTTT
>LR738711.1:752133912-752318404 GCA_902687465.1 Secale cereale | reverse complement strand
CACACCGCCGCCACCCATCTCGCATCCCTCTGCCCGAAATCCCTCGCCCCTCTGCCTTTTTCCCCCGCAGGCCCGAGGCCTCCCGCAACCGCCGCACGCTCCCGTCTCCCGTTCCTCGCCACCCTCCGTCGCCCCGCGAGCCCGAACCTCGTCGGGCCTCCTCCAGCGACGCGGTGCCGCACCTCCGTCGCCTCGCGAGCGGTCGCCTCGACCCGTCCGCGCGCCTCGAGCCGGCCCCCTGGCCCCGAGCGCCGCACCCCAGCAGCCGTCGATCCGTCGCGGCTCCCTTCTCCAGCGCCAGGAGCTGCTGGCCCTCGCCTCGTCGTCCGCAAGAGCAGCACCAGCGCCGTGGCCCTCCCAGCTCCTCGAGCCGCCACCGCGTCCCAAGGCCAGGAGCCTCCCGACGTCTCCCCTCGCAGCTCGCCCGACCGCGGCGTCGAGCCTCTCCGTTTTCCCAGAGGCCGAGCCCCGCGCAGCTCCTCGCCGGCGCCTTCCCTCCGTTTTCCCAGCAGGCCCCGAGCGCCGTTTCCAGGACCTGCGCCCTCCGCGCCGTCCTTCTCCTCGTCGTCCACCCCAAGTCGCCCGTACCGTTCTGCTGCTGCAACCTCCTCGCCGTGGCTGAGACCGTTTTGTTGCTGCTGTCGTGGCCTTGTCTCCCTGATGTTGTAGTTTTGTTTTTTTGTTGTTGTTTTGTTGCTGGTGTTGTTAACCTGAACAGAGAACGTCTACGGAACGGTTACGGAACAAGTATACCGACGACCCGAACGACTACCGGCGACCCGACCAAGTACCTCGACGAACCGATCTTCTACGGGAAGACGAGCTCGTGAACGGCTACGGATATGAGTACATCTACAAAACGCCCCGTGTACGCCTACACGACACAAGACGATGCGGCGAGTACCCCTACGTCCAACGCCATGACAAGTACGACTACCGACGCCCGGAAACGCCAAGTACCACTACATCCGTGTACGACTACATGACCGACAAGTACCACGACGACCGGCTCGACAAGTACCACTACGATCGCGATGTAACAAGTACCCCGCCGGCGAGTACCTCTCCGATGAACGTGTACCACTACCGTCGCCCGAGTACAACTACCACTACGAGAACAACTACTTCCCTCTACGGCCGTGTACAACTACTTCCTCTACTTCCTCTACGTCCTGAACCGCCCCGAAACGATGGTTCCGAAGGTATAACCCCGTCGATGGCCCGTGCATGCTTGTTGTGGTTGTATGAAATGTTTCCTTGTGTGCATCGTGCCCGTTCCACCTTTTGTCATGTCCCTCGGTTGCCTCATCACCGACTCGTGGGAACCCGGCAACGGGATCGCCCACCTTTCATCCCGTTTGACTTGCTCACGTCGATTCTGTCTTTTGCACCGGTCTCTCAACGAGTTGCCGGAACCGATATGATGCGTTGCATCATTTTCGGAATCGTTACCGTGGCACTCTTTCTTTCCACCACGGTGACAAACACTTCATGTCTTCCTCTTAAGTCAACCCTTTTAATAAACTTGCATAAACTTGATCATGTCATCCGCATCATGTTAACAACATTATAATGTTTAATTGTTGTTTGCTTATAATTATTAAACATGCTCATGAGGATTTTCCGGATATGTTGTTGTTATTCTTCGGCCTCATTTAAAATGCCTAAATAGTATAGTTTCTTTATGCTTCACCTCTTGCCATGTTAACAAACATTAATCTTGTCTTGTAAATAATGAGAGTCAACTAAATAATTAAATGTGGTGTTTCTTCAATATGCAACTCGTTGCATATTGATCTCCACTTAACTTGTAGTGTTTGTTTGTGCACTTTGCCATGCCATGCCATGCATTTTAAACCGGACATGCATCATGCTTGCTTGTGCATTGTATGCCTTGTTTATGATTTGTGTGTTTACCGTGTTGTTTCTTTCTTTCCGGTTTGCTTCTCTTGTTAGCTTCGGTTTCGTTCCGGAGTTGTGAGGATCCGCTCGACTGTTGCTCCGTCTTCTTCTTGGATCCGTTCTTCTCCCTTGTGGAATCCCAGGCAAGATGACCGAACCCGGATACCATTACTATCTTTGCCTATTGCTAGTAGACTCGATCTTTAGTTTTGCCTCGATGCCCATGTTCTTCTTGTCAGCCTCCTACTTGTAACCAATTGCCATGTTTAACCAACCTACCTACGCAAACCGTTGCTTGGCTAAGTACGCTTCGCTCAGCCCTTCTTATAGCATTGTTAGTTGCAGGTGAAGATTGAAGATGCTTGCTTCATGTTGAAGTTTGGTTGGGTTATATCACACTATATAAATGCTTATAAATGAAATCATCTATATACTGGCAGGGTGGAAGGCTAAGCCTTTTGCTTGGTGATTTGTTCCACTCATGCCGTTAGGAACCGTATAAACCGGTGTTATGTTCCTTGATTTTGCGTTCCTAACACGGTTGGGGTGTATGGGACCCCCTTGATAAACCGCTAAGTGCTAAGTCTTTTCCAGCAAGTCCCAACATTGGTACTATTCGCCTAATAACTAATAAAACATGCATAAGGGTCTTGCAAACCCTCTTTTATTTAATTCAACCCCCTGGGCCAGTGCTCCACATGAGTGTTGGTCCGAACTGGGCAACCTGCGGGGCCACCTCGAGGAAACTCAAGGTTTGGTAAAAACCCGTAGCTTGTCCCATCCGGTCGTGGCCTGAGACGAGATACGCGCGGCTACTATCAGGGTGTCGGCACGCCGGGAGGATTTGCTGGATTAGCCTTACCTTAGTTCGGTTTAACTTGAGCACGGGATTCCGAGAATACTCGGGTCTTCCCAACTTGGAGTTGCGACTCCGCGGATCGTGGGCTTGTGATGGGCCAAGTTGGAACACCCCTGCAGGGTTTGAACTTTCGAAAGCCGTGCCCGCGGTTATGTGGCAGATGGGAGCTTGTTAATTCCGGTTGTAGATAACTTGACACAATGTTTCCAATACACTACCAGCGTGTGTTCCGTGACTGTCAATTTCCGAATAGGGATTCGGGAGTTGAACACGGTGGGGTTATGTTTGACCGGCTTTAGTTAGGATCACTTCGTGATCATCTTTCGACCGATGCTCTTCTCTTCTCGCTCTCTATTACGTAAGTTAGTGCTAGTTGTTGCTGCAGACTCTTGTTTGTTCCTTCACCTCTCGTTCTTTCTTCAGCCTTGTCCTCACCCAAGGCTTAAATAGTCGTGTTACCCGGGAACGGGATTGCTGAGTCCTCTGTGGCTCACAGTTACTTCACCACACCAGATGCAGGTTCAGCCGAGTTTGATGCAGGAGCTGGTCCAAGTTCTTCACCAGGAGTCCGATGAAGAGTGTGGCCTTTTGTTTGTGACGTTTCGATGTTCAGTAGTGGTTTCTACTAGGATTCGATCCTGACCTGTGGCTTTATGTTGTTTTGGTATCTTTCTTTTGGATCTTACCCGTAGTCGGGCTGTGATGTTCTGAATGATGTATTGCTTATGTATTGTATTGTGTGAAGTGGCGAGTGTAAGCCAACTATCTCCTTTTTACATTTTAATCCCTCTTTTACATGAGTTGTGCAAAGATACCAAACTTGAGATCATTCTAGGATGGATTTATGCCTTTAAGTCGTGCCTCGACACGTAGGAGGTATAACTCCATCCTGGGCATTACACCCCCGTAGAATATCGCTATCATGAGAGAAGCCACTAGAGAAAACTATGGCCCCCGGGTCTATTCTCAACATATCAATCTACATCTACTTTACTTTTCTTGCTTTTATTTGCTGTTTTATTAAACCAAAAATATCAAAAATATAATTATCATCTCTATCATATCTCACTCTCGTAAGTGACCGTAAAGGGATTGACAACCCCTTATCGCGTTGGCTGCGAAGTTCTTATTTGTTTGTGCAGGTGCGAGGGACTGGCGCGTGGTCTCCTACTGGATTGATACCTTGGTTCTCAAAAACTGAGGCAAATACTTACGCTACTGTGCTGCATCTCCCTTTCCTCTTCAAGGGAATACAACGCAAGCTCAAGAGGTAGCAAGAAGAATTTCTGGCGCCATTGCCGGGAAGGCTTACGCAAAAGTCATATACCAAGTACCTATCACAAACCCTTATCCTTCGCATTACATTTATTTGCCTCTCGTTTTCCTCTCCCCCACTTCACCCTTGCTGTTTTATTCGCCATTCTTCCGCCGTGTGTTTATCGTTCGCTTGCCTTTTTGTTTGCTTGTGTGTTGCTTGCTTGCTTGCCCTCATGTCTGAGATGGGGGATGATTTTATCGAGAAGGGTAGCAATGCCGAGGGAAACGTTCATGTTGACCCCCCAGATGAAGCCATCACTTTACATATTAAGAAGTTTCGGGTTGGTAGTGGTAATATTATTGGAAAAGGGGTTCTTCAAGACTTCTTTACTTGTGCCGGTGCTTTGCCCACTATGGGTGGCTCTATTCTTCACAGAACTAGTAGCCTTGCAGATGTTGTATCTATGCTCATAGTAGAAATTGAAAGGCAATTTATCCATATGCATCCCTGTATTCAGAGAGTATTTTTGGAGTTCTCCAATTTAGAGCATTCTTCCGTTAAGCGTGCAGCTGATATCTTTTTGGCCCATGAATTTCGATATATCATGAAAGAGGCCAGAGAAATCTTTGCTCATTACGGAGTAGATGCCAGTCGACCTTCTATAGAGGCTATCTTGTTCAATCAAGAAGACCTTATGCGGTTGCAATCTCCTGATCATGTTGCTTTTAATGAAAACCTTAGAAAAAAGGTTCCTGTTGAGATCTTGATTGATAGAATTTCTGAGATAAACGATGACTTTGCTGTTCAAAATAATGGGTTAGGCTTCTTCCTTGAGCGAAGGCTTATGAACTTCTGCCAAAAGAATGCCTATAATGATGAATTGGTTATCCAGTACAAGGGGCCAAAGGAGGAACTTGTTCCTCCCGAAATTGATGTAGGGGACTTTTGTCCTATTAAATTCAGCCCTTTTGATTACTTTTGCTTGCCACAAAGGAAGCTTGCTGCTGAACGTAGGGAATATGAGATGAGCGTTCGCGACATATCATACCACTATGGCAATCCCTAGATCTATCTTGTATCGTGCCTAGCTAGGGGCGTAAAACGATAACGCTTGTTGGGAGGCAACCCAATTCTGTGTTTTTTGCTTTTGTTGCCGTTAGGGAATAAATATTGCATCTAGCCTCTGATTAGATGTGGTTTCATGTTTTGTTTAGTGTTTGTGCCAAGTAGAACCTTTGGTAAGACTTATGTGAAGTTTATATGATCTTGCTGTGAAAAACAGAATCGTTAGCGCTCCCTAAAGTAGACTTCATATTTTACTGGAGCGTGCTTTTTAGTTGATTCTTTTTGCTGCTGATTGGTAGAAAAAATTCTCAAATTTACCAATTTAGTTTGAATTTTTTGGAGTTCCAGAAGTAGGCGAACCCTGCAGATTACTACAGACTGTTCTGTCTTTGACAGATTCTGTTTTTCGTGTGTTGTTTGCTTATTCTGATGCATCTATGAGTAATATTGGAGGATATGAACCATAGAGAACTTGGATTACAGTAGGTTTAATACCAATATAAACAAAGAATGAATTCATTGCTGTAACTTTGAGTAGTGGTTTGCTTTCTCTTACTAGCGGAGTTCACGAGAATTTTTGTCTAAGTTTTGTGTTGTGAAGTTTTCAAGTTTTGAGTATTGCTTTGATGGACTATGGAACAAGGAGTAGCAAAGGCCTAAGCTTGGGGATGCCCATGGCACCCCAAGTAAATTCAAGATAATCAAAAGCCTAAGCCTGGGGATGCCCCGGGAAGGCATCCCCTCTTTCGTCTTCATCCATCGATAACTATACTTGGAGCTATATTTTTATTCACAGCATGCTATGTGTTTTGCTTGGAGCGTCTTGTATAATTCGAGCCTTTGCTTGTTAGTTTGCCACAATCATCCTTGCTGGACACACCTATTTGAGAGAGTTAAATATGCCCTAGAAATTATTAGAACACTCTATGTGCTTCACTTATATCTTTTGAGTTGAATAGTTTTTGCTCTAGCGCTTCACTTATATCTTTTAGAGCACGGTGGTGGTAATATTTTGTAGAAATTTTTGAACTCTCATGCTTCACTTATATCTATTTGAGAGTCTATTAAAATAGCATGGTAAAGTGTTTAGGCTAAAGAAACTAGTCTTCACATGATAAACATCAAATGTCAATGTGGTAAAATTTTCATATCATGTGCATTGAATAGAAAGAGATGTTGGGTGCTTGATAATTGTTTTGAGACATGAGGATAGTGATATTAGAGTCATGCTAGTGGAGTTATTATGAAATTGAGAAATACTTGTGTTAAGGTTAGTGATTCCCGTAGCATGCACGTATGGTGAACCGTTGTGTGACTAAGTTAAAGCATGAGGTATTTGTAGAGTGCCAACCTTTGTGTGGAGGTCGGGGGGGCGCGATGGTTAACTCCTACCAACCTCCCCCCTAGGAGCATGCGTTGATTGCTTTGTTTTGATGACTCGTAAATTTTTGCAATAATTATATGAGTTCTTATGACTAATGTTGAGTCCATGGATTATACGCACTTTCACCCTTCCACCATTGCTAGCCTCTCTTGTACCGCGCAACTTTCGCCAGTGCCATAAACCCACTATATATCCTTCCTCAAAACAGCCACCATGTGACACCCCGAGACCGGTGCGCCAGGTGTCAGCCAGTTATTCGTCTTCGTTGCCATGTCATCTGCTTGCGTGTTGCATCTTGCCATGTCATCATGTGTGTTGCATCATCATGTTTTCAAAAACTTGCATCCGCCCGAGTCCCCTCGTCCTCTCCGTTGTTCGTTCTGAGCCCAGACACACTTGCACGCGCCCGCGGTGCCTCCGAATATTTATTTTGTGAGTGGCCGGAAAACGTTCTCGGAATGGGTTGAAACTTGGCGTGTGGTCTTATTATAGTGTAGACAGGCCGCCTGCCAAATTTCATCGCATTTGGAGCTCATTTGATAGCCCAACGGTTATATATAGCGGCACTAGTCGCCGGTTAATTCGTCGGACGCTTTCGGTCTCCGAAAACTCTCGCGGGCCTCTCCCTCTCTCCTCCCATCTTAGCCCACACCCCTCTACACAACCCACTAGGCCCAGCCTACTCCCCCCTCCGCTCGGAGCCGCACGATCGAGATCGTACGGCTCGAGACGGAGCTAAAACCCCCAAACCCTAGCCCCTATGCCTATATATAGGCCCCTTCCTTCCAAATTTGGGCATCCCTAGCCTTCCTCTTCCTCCCAGCCTCCTCCACCTCGAAATCTGAGCTCCTTCCTCAATTTCAGTGCCGGCCCGTCCCTCCTTCGCCACTTGGCGCCCTCCTAGTGGCCAGCGCCGCCACCTGGGCAGCTCCCGGCCAACAGCAGCCCGCCGCGTGGCCAAATCCACGTCGCCCTGTGCCACCTGGGCGTTCTCTGCCCCTCCAGCCGCGCGGCCCGTTCCCGGCCCGCCCCGGGCCGCGCCGGGCTCCACGGGCCCGAACCGCCCCTAGCGCCCGCCCGAGCGCCTGCCTTCCCGAGCTTCTGATCCCGTCGCTCCTCTTCGCCACCTCGCCGGCGAACCGGAGCCCTCGCCGCCAGCGACCACACGCCGCCTCCCGCTCGAGCTCACCCGAGGGGAGGAGCCCCCTCCGGCAAGCCCGCATCTGCACTCCGCCGCCGCCGTTCGTCGATCGGGCCGCCGCGGCCGTGCCTCACTCCGCCGCCATGGAGTTGCAGCTCCCCCATCCCGTCGCTCGGCCGCGTAGTCAGGCCTCTCCGGCCAGATCTGGGCCAGGGCGGCCGGATCCGTCCATTTCCTGGCGTCGCGGCTTCTCCTGTCGCCGGAGTTCGCTCTCCGGTGCTCCCGTTGACTGCGCCACCGGGTTTCGTTCCCGCCCGAGCACGTCGAGCCGCAGCGCTCCCGTTGACTTCCTGCCTCACCGTCAGGTGGGCCCCGGATGCCGCACCGACGGACATGTCCGGGAGGAGCCCGGACATGTCCGCTTCTTCCTCTTGTGACACTGCCACGCGGGCCCCGTTCATCAGGAGTGTCCGCCCCACTTCGGACATGTCCGTTTCCCGAGGTGCTGTTTTTTTTGCTAAGTCCCCTGAAAAACTGTTATAATGTTGCATCTTTGAGTTCCTGTAAATTATTGTGTGCATGTCCAAATTGAGTGAATGATATGTCAAAATGATCGTGGTGATATGCTCTACACTTTGTTCCATTGTGCCATGCTCATTTGAGTTCATCTAGATGCTTTAATCCCTGTTGCAAGAGTGCTACTTGTTATAAACTGCTGCTACTTGTTATTTTCATGCCATGTTTGAGATGTGATAACTTGGTGCATGTTTATCCAAATGATGCATATGATATGTCAAAATGTTCATCATGAGATGCTATACATGTTGGTTGCTATAGCATGCTTGTTTGAGTTCATATTGCCATGTTTATCTATGTTGCAAAAGTGCATTTGGCTGTTATGTTCTGTAACTTGTTACGGGATGCCTAGTTGAGGAGCTCGTTGCTATTGATGTGTTTGTCCCCATGTCACATGCCTAGATGTTTTAGAATCTCCGTGATGTGTTCTTTGCTGTGGTGCAAACCATTTGCCATGATATGCCTTGTGTTGACTTAAACATGCTTGTAAACATGCCATGTTGTTATTACTGTTTTAACACAGTGAAATTTCACTAAGTCTGGAATCTGTCATATCCTGATGCTATGTTTGCTTGATGCCCTAGGCAAATCCATGTTAGTTTTGGGGTGGCCATTGATCATTCCTTGCTGTATATGTTGTTGTCTATCCATTCATGTCCTCACTTGCTCATTTGACTTGTTGTAGCTTATTTAATTCTTGCTCCCAAGTTGCTATAAAATATTACTGCCAGGTTTTTAGTGTCATGATCAAAATGTTGTAACTTGTTGCTATTGATCCATGCCTCCTATGGAGATGCTCCAATGGAGTTGTTTGCTGTAGGATATGTCTACTTCATGTCCATGCTTCTTATCATCATGTTTGAGTGCTATAGAGTATATATTTTTTGCTCCAAAGTTGTTATGTGGCTGTTAACTTCAGTTTGTTGTTATATCTTGTTTCATGTGTATCTTTTAGCCCATTGCTCCGTTTTGGATGTGCCTTATATGAAACTTGTGTGATTTTGCATGTAGAATCATAATATCATCTTGTTAACATGTTTGGAGTATGTTTGCTTGGTGTTTGGGTGCATCTTGCACCGTTGCCATGCTTGTCTTGTTTTGCTCATATCTTCTAGGCCGTAGCTCCGAATTAAACAAACTTTACATGAAACTTGACTAGAATTTCATGTAGATCATCATGGTGCATGTTAAATTGCTGTTTAACAACTTTAACTTAAGGTTTGTGCAGATCTGTACTAATTTCAAACTATGCATATGAGGACTTACCGGATTTGTCTTAAGTAGCTTCCGGCCTCATTTAAACTTGTTGTTCTTATGTTGCTTCTTTGTGCTTCCTACCTTGTCATGTTTTGCATCCTATATGGATCTGTCTTGCATCCAACTTGCTTGAGCTTATTGTCTTGTTCTTGTGTTGTTCTGGTGTGCTTCCTACCTTGCCATGTATTGCTTCCTGTATAGACTTGTCATGCATCATACCTTGCCATGCAATGCATCATAAATAGACTTGTGTTGTTTTGCTGTGCTTCCTACCTTGCCATGTTTTGCTTCCTGTATAGACTTGCTGTGCATCATATGTAGACTTGTCGTGCATCCTACTTGGTTGAGCATATTGTCATGTTCTTGTGTTGTTTTTATGTGCTTCCTACCTTGCCATGTTATGCTTCCTGTATAGATTTGTAGTGCTTCCTAAATAGAACGGTCTTGCATCATACTTGGTTGAGCATATTGTAATGATCTTGTGTTGTGTGTTTACCGTGTTGCTTGCTTCTTCTCGTTAGTGCTTGTTCCGTTGCGTTCGTGAGGATTCGTTCGTCCCCCCGTGGTTCTTCTTCAAGGCTTCTTCTTCGTCTTCTTCATGGATCCGTTCTTCTTCCTTGCGGGACCTCAGGCAAGATGACCATACCCTTGGATACCTTTACTATCATTGCCATGCTTAGTGTCTCGATGCTATCGTTACATGTCACGCTACCCATCATTTATGTCAGCCTCTCCTTGTTGCCACGAAACCTCTAACCTTTGAAACCTTCCTAGCAAAACCATTGTTTGGCTATGTTACCCGCTTGCTCAGCCCCTCTTATAGCGTTGTTAGTTGCAGGTGAAGATGAAGATCGTTCCAGATGGGAACTTGTTGTTGGAATATCACAATATCTATTATTATTATTTAACACACCTATATACTGGGCATGGGTGGAAGGCTTGGCCTTTTGCTCGGTGTTTTGTTCCACTCATGCCACCTTAGGCGCCGATAAACCGACATTATGTTCCTTGGTTTTGCGTTCCTTACACGGTTGGGTATATGGGGACCCCTTGACACTTCGTCTTTGAATAAAACTCCTCCAGCAAGGCCCAACATTGGTTTTAATTTGCTCATAATAACAACTTAATTAATTAATTAAATTGCATAGGGAGTTAGCGCTACCCGAGGATTCTTCTACATAGCAGGGGGCCAGTGCTGATGGTGTTGGTCCCAAACGGGCAGACTGCGGAACTGCCTCGGGGAAACTCGAGGTATCTGGCTCCTGTAGGATGTCCCATCCGGTCGTGGCCTGAGACGAGATACGCGCGGCTACTATCAGGGTGTCGGCACGCCGAGAGGTCTTGCTGGACTTGTTTTACCATTGTCGAAATGTCTTGTGCACTGGGATGCCGAGCCTGATCGGATTTCCCTAAGATAAGGGGTGATGATATTATATTTATCACTTCAGCTGATCGTGAGAGCTTGTGATGGGCTAAGTTGGGACACCCCTGCAGGGTTATGATCTTTCGAAAGCCGTGCCCGCGGTTATGTGGCAGATTGGAATTTGTTAATGTCCGGTTGTAGAAAACTTGACAGAGGATCCGAAGTAAAACACACAACTGTGTGAGTAACCGTGACTGTCTCTTTTCACTTTGAGAAGAGAACACGGTGGGTTTATGTTTGACTTGTAGGTAGTTCAGGATCTTTAGCGATCACTACTAGTTGCGGCCGTTTACATAGAAGCTCCTCTTATTCTTGTACACGTAAGTTAGCCACCATATATTTGCTTAGCCGCTGCTGCAACCTCACCACTTTACCTCTTCCTACCTATTACGCATTGATAGTCTTGTTACCCATGGTTATGGGATTGCTGAGTCCTCGTGGCTCACAGATACTACAATAACAGTTGCAGGTGCAGGTTTCCGATGTCTTGACGTGAGAGCGTTGATCGTTGTGTTGGAGCTCTTTCTTCTTCTTCTTCAGTCTTGGGTTAGGTTCCGGGTCGGCAGCCTGGGATAGCAGATGGATGTCGTGTTGTTCTTTTCATGTTTGCATCCGTAGTCGGATGCCTTGTATTGATGTTGTTGTATTCATGTGACTGTATGTATTGTTGTATCCCCTATGTATGTATGTAATGGTATGATGTAATGATATCCATCTTGCTAAGCGCCCGAAATGCGGTTGTGCCCCAATCACGTAAGTGTCACGTGATCGGGATAGAATCGCATCTTGGGCCTGACACACCATATTGTTCCTCAAAACAGCCACCATACCTACCTATCATGGCATTTCCATAGCCATTCCGAGATATATTGCCATGCAACTTTCCACCGTTCCGTTTATATGACACGCATCATATTGTCATATTGCCATGCATGATCATGTAGTTGACATCGTATTTGTGGCAAAGCCACCATGCATAATTTTTATACATGTCACTCTTGTTTCATTGCACATACCGGTACACCGCCGGAGGCATTCATATAGAGTCATACTTTGTTGTTGTAGTATCGAGTTGTAATTTCGTGTTGTAATGAAAGTGTGATGATCATCATTTTTAGAGCATTGTCCCATGGGAGGAAAGGTTGAATCTATAAAGCCCCTCCGCAAAAAAAAGAAAAAAAGGGGGAAAGGCCAAAAAAAAGGCTCAAAAAAAAGAAAAAGAAAAAAAGGGACAATTGCTACTATCTTTTTCCACACTTGTGCTTCAAAGTAGCACCATGTTCTTCATTGTAGAGAGTCTCATGCTTAGTCACTTTCATATACTAGTGCGAATTTTTCATTATAGAACTTGGCTTGTATATTCCAACGATGGGCTTCCTCAAATGCCCTAGGTCTTCGTGAGCAAGCAAGTTGGATGCACACCCACTAGTTTCTTTTGAGCTTTCATTCATATTTAGCTCTAGTGCATCCGTTGCATGGCAATCCCTACTCACTCACATTGATATCTATTGATGGGCATCTCCATAGCCCGTTGATACGCCTAGTTGATGTGAGACTAGCTCCCTCTTTATGTCTTCTCCACAACCACCTCTTTTCCACCCATAGTGCTATGTACATGGCTCACGCTCATGTATTGCGTGAAAGTTGAAAGGTTTGAAAAGATAGAGCATGAAATCAAATGCTTGGCTGAAATCGGGGTTGTGCATGATATGAATATTTTTGTGTGATAACGAGGGAGCATAGCCAACACTATATGATTTTGTAGGGATAACTTTCTTTAGCCATAGTATTTTAAGAAGACATGATTGCTTTGTTAGTATGCTTGAAGTATTATTATTTCTTATTTCAATGTAGACTTTTGTCTTGAATCTTTCATATCTGAACATTCATGCCACAATAAAGATAATTACATTGAAAAACTATATTGGTTAGCATTCCACATCAAAAATTCTTTCTTTATCATTTACCTACTCGAGGACGAGCAGGAATTAAGCTTGGGGATGCTTGATACGTCTCCAACGTATCTATAATTTTTTATTGTTCCATGCTATTATTTATGAAGTCTTGGATGTTTAATGGGCTTTATCATTCACTTCTATATCATTTTTGGGACTAACCTACCAACCCAAAGGCCCAGTCCAGATTGCTGTTTTTTTGCCTATTTCAGGGTTTTGCAGAAAAATAATATCAAACGGAGTCCAAACGGAATGAAACCTTCACGAGAGATATTTTTGGAGAAAATCACGCTCGGGAAACTTCAGGACCAAGTCAGGGGACAGAGGGCGTGCCCTCGAGGGTGGGGGGCACGCCCCCTGCCTCGAGGCTGGCCCGTGTGGCCCCCGGTGCCCTCCTTCTTCCTATATATACCTACGTACCCCAGAAACTCCATACGCAGAGAGAATACCCTAATTCCACCGCCGTAGCTTCTGTTCCCGTGGAGATCCCATCTTGGAGCCTGTTCCGGGAGGGGGATCCATCACGGAGGCCTTCATCATCATCATCATCGCCCTCACCATGAGTTGTGAGTAGTTTACCACAGACCTTAGGGTCCATAGCTAGTATCTAGATGGCTTCTTGTCTCTCTCTGGATCTCAATACAAAGTTCTCCTTGGTCTTCGAGGAGATCTATTCGATGTAATCTCTTTTTGCGGTGTGTTTGTCGAGATCCGATGAATTATGAGTTTATGATCAAGGTTATCTATGAAAGATATTTGGTTCTTCTCTGAACTTTTTATGTGTGCTCATAATATCCTTGCAAGTCTCTTCGAATTATTGGTTTGGTTTGGCCTACTAGATCTATAGTTCTTGCAATGGGAGAAGTGCTTGGCTTTGGGTTCAATCTTGCGGTGTCCTTTCCCAGTGACAGTAGGGGCAGCAAGGCACGTATTGTATTGTTGCCATCGAGGATAAAAAGATGGGGTTTTCATCATATTGCTTGAGTTTATCCCTTTTACATCATGTCATCTTTCTTAAGGCGTTACTCTGTTCGTATGAACTCAATACACTAGATGCATGCTGGATAGCGGCCGATGCGTGGAGTAATAGTAGTAGACTCTACTTGTCTCGGACGTGATGCCTATATACAATGATCATGCCTAGATAGTCTCATAATTATTCGCTTTTCTATCAATTGCTCGACAGTAATTTGTTTACCCGCCGTAGAATATCGCTATCATGAGAGAAGCCACTAGAGAAAACTATGGCCCCCGGGTCTATTCTCAACATATCAATCTACATCTACTTTACTTTTCTTGCTTTTATTTGCTGTTTTATTAAACCAAAAATACCAAAAATATAATTATCATCTCTATCAGATCTCACTCTCATAAGTGACCGTAAAGGGATTGACAACCCCTTATCGGGTTGGCTGCGAAGTTCTTATTTGTTTGTGCAGGTGCGAGGGATTGGCGCGTGGTCTCCTACTGGATTGATACCTTGGTTCTCAAAAACTGAGGGAAATACTTACGCTACTGTGCTTCATCTCCCTTTCCTCTTCGAGGGAATACAACGCAAGCTCAAGAGGTAGCAGTCTACAAGAAGAAGGTTGCGTAGTAGATATCAAGCTAATTTCTGGCGTCGTTGCCGGGGAGGTTAGTGCTTGAAGGTATATCTTTAGATCTTGCAATCAAATCTTTTAGTTTCTTGTTTTATCACTAATTTAGTTTACAAAAGAAAACTACAAAAAAAAATGGAATTGAGGTTGCCTCATATGGTTCATCTTTTTAATATCTTTCGTGAAAATGATGGAAAGGAAAATTGTGCCCAAGTACTAGAAGAAGAATGCATTAAAATGTTTGGCACTAAATCTTTGAATGATGAGCATGATTGCAATGTTGTTAGTACGAGCTCCTTGAATATCCATAGTACTAATGATGATTGCACTAGTCATGATGAAAATATCTCATATAAGCATGTCAATTTTTGTGGAGTGCATAGAGTTTGCAAGTACACACCAAATAGGGAAGATAGATTTTGCAAGAGGCATAAGTATTTAGAAACTAAATGGTTGCAAGAAAGGCTAGGTGTTTGTGCTGAAAATTTAAATTTTCTTAGCCATCCTTGTGAACTTCGCAATGAATGTGATCATTTAAATATCCAATGCAAATTGTTTCATGATCGAATCATGTCCAAAAATTGTGATGACTTGATTTCCCATGCACATCATAATGAACTTAGTTTGCTTCTGGGTTATGAAGAAATGAAACGTATAACTAAGGATCTTCCAGAATTTGTCCTTGATAAAGTTCTTGATTTTGATCTAGAGGAAATTTATATGTATTGTGCGGTGAATTGCATTGAAAATCCTTATATTGCCAATTACATAAAGACAAGAAAACAAATAGAAGATGAAGAGAATACTAATGAAAGGGAAGAGATTTCCCAATATCCTCCTATTCTTTCTTATGATGAATCGGGTAACGAGGAGGAGCCTTCTATTCAACCAATCTCACTAATAAGGAGCTCCAAAAATAGGATTAAACCCACACATAATGTGAAGAAGAAAAAGAAAAGACGGAGAAGCAAAGGTAAAAAGGTATCCCTCCCAAATGATGTTGCTCCTATTACTCATTGTGATGATGATAATTGCTATACTATCGGTGCTATCCATACTATTAATGATGAGAGTGATTATGCTTATGATATGAAAAGGCCCAAGCTTGGGGATGCTATGTTTGATGAGAATGACATGTTTGAGAATTTATTTGCTGCAGTTAATGTTTGTCCCAAGCTTGGGGATGCTACGTTTGATGAAGATGATATTTTTAGCCTCCCAAGTTTTGATATGCAAATTTATTATGATAATAGCATGCCTCCTATTTATGATGATTATATTGATGAAAGTGGATTTGGAGAGGTCATGACTTTATTTAGTAATGATTCCACTGCCTTGGAAGAGGTTTCAATTGATTATGACGAGAACAAAGTTGCTACTTATGATGATTATTGTGATGACACTTATGCTATAAAAAGTAGTGATGATTATATTTATAAAACTTGTCATCATTATGAGTACCCTTTTTCTGAACATTACTCTTTTAATGTGGAAACAATCTATAGTATTCAAGTTTCTTATGATACTCTGTAGGATCGAAAGTAGGTCTAGAGGGGGGGGTGATTAGACTACTTGACAATATAAAAAATCTGCCTTTAGATCATGCAATGTTTTTGGCAGTTTCACAATTAAGATCAACACAAGTATCACCCTACACATGCAATTCTAGAGTATAAGCATCGGAAAGTAAATTGCACATGTAAAAGAGAGGTGGAGAAGATCAAACGCAGTTTGGTGACACGAAGATTTTTGTCGTGGTTCCGATAGGTGGTGCTATCGTACATCCACGTTGATGGAGACTTCAACCCACGGAGGGTAACGGCTGCGCGAGTCCACGGAGGGCTCCACCCACGAAGGGTCCACGAAGAAGCAACCTTGTCTATTCCATCATGGCCTACGCCCACGGAGGACTAGCCTTACTCGGGGTAGATCTTCACGAAGTAGGCAATCTCCTTGCCCTTACAAACTTCTTGGTTCAACTCCACATCTCAAGACGGAGGCTCCCAAGCGACACCTAACCAATCTAGGAGGCACCACCCCCCAAAAGGTAATAGACGGTGTTGATGATGATGAACTCCTTGCTCTTGTGCTTCAGATGATAATCTCCCCAACACTCAACTCTCCTCACTGATATGACTGTGGTGGAAGAAAGGTTTGAGTGGAAAGCAACTTGGGAAGGCTAGAAATCAAGTTTCATATGGTAGGAATGGAATGACTTGATCTCAACACAAGGGTAGGTGGTTCACTTCTCAGAAAGTGTATGGTAGAAGTGGTGGTACTTTCTGATGGCTCTCCTCACGAATGAAGAGGGGGTGGAGGGGTATATATAGCCTCCACACAAAATCCAACCGTTACACACACATTTGACCAATCTCGGTGAGACCGAAGTGAAAACTCGGTCAGACCGAAAGTTCAAATATAGTGAACATTGGGATTTTCGGTGGGACCGAAAATACCATCTCGGTGTGTCCGAAGTGAGTCAAAGGTTGGAGCTTGCCATCTCGGTGTGACCGAAAACAACAACTCGGATATTCCGAAATGATGTCAATTGGTTACAGAAGGTTGGCAGTCCATTTTCGGTGAGACCGAAACTCAGAATCGGATGGACCGAGAAATTAGGGTTTGGGGAAATAACTGAAGTGGTTCATCTCGGTGGGACTGAGTTTGCAGAATCGGTTTGTCCGAGATTACTTATGAGTGTGTTGAATAGTGAAGAGTGCTGATAGTTGAGGGAGCTAGATCACCAAGCACTTGAGCAACTAGATCATTAACACAACCTCATCCCCTTTTAATAGTATTGGCTTTCCTATGGACTCAATGTGATCTTTGATCACTAAACCAAAAATAGAGTCTTGAGCTTTTGCCAATGCTTGTCTTAGCATTTTGAGGGGTCCACTTCTTCAGACATTTCCATACCCATATCATCGAACTTTTCTGAAATGATTCTCAAGTAAATATTAGTTCAATGATATATATGTTGTTATTAATTACCAAAACCACCCGGGGATTAGTTGCACTTTCAATCTCCCCCTTTTTGGTAATTGATGACAACATATAGATCAAAGCTTCGACAAAAGATATAATCAAGGAATAATATCGTCGCTTTGAGAAGTATGTGATAAACAAGAGCTCCCCCTAAATTTGTGCATTATTTAAAATTTGTGTTTGAATGCAAATGCACAATCGATTAGGATTATGGGTCACTCTTCCATGTCACATACATCTTGGTGGAGCGCACAAAATGATAAGAATGAATAACATGCACTCAATCACCAAGACAAGAGTAAATAGCCATACAAAAAGGAATAGCATATGATAAGCAATAAGCACACATTAAAGCATAGTATGACTAAGCACTCATTAAGGTAGCATCAAACGTAGTAGCAAGCACACTTAAAGTATCAGGAACCAAAAGAAACCAATGTATCACAAAGAAAAACCGGCAAAAGAACGAAAGACGAAAGAGCACTCTCCCTCTCTCGAAGCCCTATGATCTATAACAATTTCTCCCCCTTTGGCAACAAGTTACCAAAAAGTTCGAAAAGGTATAGAGCTAAACGTCACTGCGGGCTCTGCTGGCGGCTCCCGTCTGGGTAGATGTCGGTGTAGAGATAGCTGCATCGGCGAAGACTTCTGCTGAAGTCTGCGGTGGAGGAGTGGATGCTGGAGCTGGAGGAACTGCTGGAGCTGTAGCTGGTGCTGAAGTGGTAGCCCTGGAGTCTGTCACTGGGATAGCTGCAGATCTGGATCCTCTGGGAACCTGAGCAGTCTGGCGATGAGAGTCCTGGACTAGATCATCCTGCATAAGCTCTGCTCTCTCCTGCCTTGTCTCCTCCATGTCTGCCTCAAGCTTGTTGATAGACACCTGAATCTCAGTCAGCTTCACGTCCAGAGCGTGGATCTTGTCCTCGACAATCCTCTCAAGGCTCTCCTGAGATTGCTCAATGCTGGCCAGGCGTTGTTCAATCCTCTGGGTAGCTTCAAGAATTTGTTCTCCAAAGCTCTTTGGCTTAGCTGCTGCTGCTGCTGCCTCTTTGTCAGCTTTAGCCTTCTTCGCAGCTTCGATTTTGGCTTGTCCTTCAACTGAGGTAGGATCCTCTTTATCCATCACAACTACGTTGTCCTCATGCTCTGGCTGCAGTGGCAAGTGCTTCCTATCCAACATGAATTTGCCCATGCCAAACTTGGCGTTGATGAGCATCTGTATCTGCGGTGCAAACCCACACGACCTCTTCTGGTCAGCTGCAGTCCTCTTAATGGTCTCTACCATCAAGTCCATCACCTTAAAAGGTGCCTTCTCATCGAGAATGTGCAGCATGTTGATAGAATAGCCTCGTATCATCCGGTGGTCTCCAGACTTAGGCATCAATGTATGCCTCAGAATAGTGTTAGTGGTGGTCAGACCTGCCTAGAGATAATACACTGAGCCAAGCTTCCATCCTTCCAAATTAGCAGCTGGGATCTCCTTGTACATATTCTTCATGGAATCATGACTCTTCTTAGGAATCCCATAGACATCAATGTCGTCCTCTCTCTGCACTGGAGCGTTCAGAAGTTCTGCCCATTCTTCAACAGTCGAAGAAAACCGTTGACCTTCGGTCATCCAGGTGATCTTGCCATCAGGATAGAAGTGGGCTGTGGCATAGAACTGCATGATCATCTCGTCATTCCAAGCTGTCAGCTCTTGACCCACAAAATCAGCAACTCCACATGCAGTAAAGCTCTCATGCACATGGGGAAAGAAGTCCCGGTGCTCTTCACTGTCAATATACTTCCAGTCAACATACCTGGTGTCAGCAACAATGGGCTTCTTATCCATTAGCACGGTCTCATAGAAATCCTGCTGCTCTCTGGTGTGGAATCTGGGGTCCACAGCAGTCCTTCTCCTTACAGCATATGGATCAGACTGTCTCCATAGCCTGAGACCTTTGTCCTTCCTTGCCTTCATGTCCTCAGCTTGAGGATGAGCATCATTGTGGAGTGGCAACTTGGGACGGAGCTTAAGCAACACATGCTCTTCATCTGATTCAGACGGTGGCATCTCACCTTTGTTCTTCTCAGAAGCTGGAATGCTTCTGGTTGTTCTCTTGGGCTTGACTGGAGCTGCCTTGGATGGAGCAGGCTTCTTGGGCTTAGAGGAGGCTTGAGCCCGAATAGCATCACCCATGAACTTAGCTTTCTGAGGAGGAGGCTGGGGTGCTTCTTCTTCTTCTTCTTCTGCAGCATCAACTTGAGGTTCAGCATATACTACCCTCTTCCTTTTGGAAGTCTTCTTCACCTTGCTTGGAGCAGGCTCTTCCAAGTTGAGCTTCTTAGCAACTGCTGACTGCTTCACTTTGCTTGTGCCTTTCCTTGGCTGCTGCCCTTGGTGCTCTTTGGCAACCACATTCCTCTTGGGCTTGGAGGTAACTTCCTCAGCAACAAAGTCAGAGTCCTCATCATCAGAAGTTCTCTTCTTCCTGGTTCTAGTGGCTGCAGGAGGCAAACCACTAGGGGTGCTCCTCTCACCATCATCACAAGAGCTGCTCGCAGGACTTGTATCTGCCTCTGGAATTTCAGCAAACGGTGATTCAGACCTGTTCTGGCTGTCACTGACATCTGACATGGCTGAAAAAACCTGTGAAAAGATAAGGTATAGGCAGAGTAGAAGAGTTATCACAACTGCAGAAGTTTTTGAAAAAAAAAATGAGTTCAAAACTTAGTTTTGAGTTTTCACAGAATGTATTTCGGTCAAACCGATTTCAGGTTTCGGTGCAACCGAAGTGCTCAACAGAAACCTACACACCACTTTCGGTCAGACCGAAATGGGTTTCGGTTCTACCGAAAACTTAGGGTTTCACTGAAACTACTTTTCGGTCGTTCCGATTGGCACAACTCGGTTAAACCGAATTACGCAGTGCAATGGCCAGAGGCCAAATCGGTCATTCCGAGTTTCAAAAATCGGCTTCACCGAGATGCATTCCGTGGAAACCTAAACCTAAGAATTTTCCTCGAAACTGGGAGATCTGAACTATTGTATAGGGAACATATCAAACGTGGATTGAATCATGGCAACCTATCGTGCAAGAATCAGAAGTGGAGCACGAAAAGGGATCGGGACACACCCTAACTTGGTGGTGTCCCTCTACGGCGGCAACGGTGGAGGTGATTACCGTTGACGGCGGCGGAGACCTGCGGCGAGGGCGCACAGGCGACGAAGGCGACGATCCGTAGACCAGGGCGGCGGCAGCAGGGGTCTTGGGGGCGAACGGTTTGAAGAAAGAAATCGCGCGCAGCCCCTCAGGTATATATAACCCCATGCTGTCGGTGGGACCGAGTTGAAAAACTCGGTGTCACCGAGATGTATAACTGCTGTGCAGTTACACATATCGGTCAGACCGAGAGTTTGAACTCGGTTTCACCGAGATGAAACCTAGATCAGTATAAGCGTTTCGGTTGGACCGAGATTGAGAAACCGGTCAGACCGAAATGGACTTAGAAGGTTTTGGAAGTCAGCCTTAGACGAATCGGTGGTTCCGAGTGCTCCTCACTCGGACTGTCCGAAAAAGACTTGTTCAAAGTTGTGATATGAGCATGAATAGAATTTGAGACAAGAAAGCATAGATAGCTAGGGAAGGTGCTTAGGCATTCTTGTCCATCCATTTGGCCAGAAAAAGAAACCAAAACAATCAAAACAACAAATGGATGTCCTTGAATGGATAAAATCATGCATTCAACATGCTCACACAATAAGATAGCAACTGAAATATGTGTCAAACATGCACAACCAACACTCTAGCTACTAGCACACAATTTGTCGATGACTAGGTCATCTATATATGAGTATATTGACTTAGGAGCCAAATGAGAACATTTGATCATAGGTCATACTCATCGTTTAAGCACAAGTGGGGTTACCACTTTTACATAAAGCATTTATGTGTTCACATCATTTGGAGATGCTTTTGCTCAATTTTTAGAGCAAAGCTCCCCCTAGATGTGAGAACCCCTTTTAAAGGGTCAAACTAACCTTGGGTTGTCGTAGAAGACTTCATGTAGATGTTGAAGATGTGGATGCTCAATGTTGATGTAGATCATCAAGAGTTGGGAGCAATCCTTTGGATTAGGGCACTTTCAATACCTACATGGGTTAGTCCCACAAGGAACAAACAAGAATATCCATAGACATAGAGTGAAGTACACAAAAGATGATGTCCATGAAAGCAATGATTACCTTGTCCCTTGACTTACCAACAAGAGGGTTTGTGACTCCATGAACAAGTGCATGATGTGGAAGTTGATTGCACAAGTTCTTGCCAAAATGAATATGAGTGAAGTTTGTTGGCGGAGTCACCCTCAAGAACCTATTAGTTCTTCTTCTTTGGGATCCACATCATCTTGATGGGAATCCTTGGTGTTGTAGTTGAGCTTGACGAAGTAGAACTTGATGTGTCCTTGGGAACCCACTTGACCATGGCTTGAGGTGCTTCAATGAATGCATCAATCTCCTCTTGAAGCTTGTCCTTGGCCTTTAGCTTGTGGTCTTGTGGTGGAAGGTCATCTTGAGCTTGTTCCACATTGGAAGAAGTAGGATCATACTTCTCCTTTTGTGAGACAAACTGTGGAGTAGGGTATTGACCTTCTTCCCACTCAACACCTTCGGCGTTGAACTTTCGCTCAAAACCAATCCCTTGATTCTTCCGGTGTCTTCCTTGTTTGCGAACAATCTCCTCAAAGTTCTTGCTTCCGGCAAGACTCTTGTAGACACCTTTCTCTATGATTTCCTTCAATAAGCTATTTTCTTGCTCAAGTGTAACTTGGCTTGAAACATTGTTAGTGGAATCAAGAGAACTACTAGAAGCAACAATATTGGATTTAACATTGTTATTGTTACTACTAGAGGAAGAATTTTTCTTATGCTTGTCATGCTTAGTCTTAATAGGTGGCAAGAAATTAGACAAGAGAAGTCGTTTGGCAAGATATGAAGAACTCTTCTTTCGAAGATCGTCATTGATCGCTTTTAGAAACTCATGCTCATGTTCTTGCTCTAGAGTGAAGTACACAAGAGATGATGTCCATGAAAGCAATGATTACCTTGTCCCTTGACTTACCAACAAGAGGGTTTGTGACTCCATGAACTAGTGCATGATGTGGAAGTTGATTGCACAAGTTCTTGCCAAAATGAATATGAGTGAAGTTTGTTGGCGGAGTCACCCTCAAGAACCTACTAGTTCTTCTTCTTTGGGATCCACATCATCTTGATGGGAATCCTTGGTGTTGTAGTTGAGCTTGACGAAGTAGAACTTGATGTGTCCTTGGGAACCCACTTGACCATGGCTTGAGGTGCTTCAATGAATGCATCAATCTCCTCTTGAAGCTTGTCCTTGGCCTTTAGCTTGTGGTCTTGTGGTGGAAGGTCATCTTGAGCTTGTTCCACATTGGAAGAAGTAGGATCATACTTCTCCTTTTGTGAGACAAACTGTGGAGTAGGGTATTGACCTTCTTCCCACTCAACACCTTTGGCGTTGAACTTTCGCTCAAAACCAATCCCTTGATTCTTCCGGTGTCTTCCTTGTTTGCGAACAATCTCCTCAAAGTTCTTGCTTCCGGCAAGACTCTTATAGACACCTTTCTCTATGATTTCCTTCAATAAGCTATTTTCTTGCTCAAGTGTAACTTGGCTTGAAACATTGTTAGTGGAATCAAGAGAACTACTAGAAGTAACAACATTGGATTTAACATTGTTATTGTTACTACTAGAGGAAGAATTTTTCTTATGCTTGTCATGCCTAGTCTTAATAGGTGGCAAGAAATTAGACAAGAGAAGTCGTTTGGCAAGATATGAAGAACTCTTCTTTCGAAGATCGTCATTGATCGCTTTTAGAAACTCATGTTCTTGCTATAGAGTGAGCTTCTCGAAGCGTAGCTTCTCATGAGATCTTAGGAGCTCTCTATGATCTTCTTGAGTTGTTTCATGAGCTAACTTAAGAGTGTTTAGTTCTTTAGTTAGACGCTCAATCTCCTTCATAGCATTGTCATTCGACTCTTCTCGACTATAAAGACTACTAGCATTTTCATCATTACTAAGCTCACTAGATTTATCATGCAAGAGCTCATCTTCACCAAGCAAGTCATCCTCATCACTATCAAAGTCAATGAATTCAGGGTGTGTTACCTTGGGGCCTTTAGCCATGAAGCATCTTCCAATTCCCTCATTTGGTGAATCAAATAAGTCATAGGAGTTGGAGTTGGAGGATACGAGTGCAAGTCCGGCAACACCTTCATCTTGACTATAGTCGGAGTCGGAGTGATAGCTTCCATCGGATTGATTGTCGGAGTCGGAGCCGGAGACCCATTCACCTACATGAGCTTGATGTCTTCTTCTTGTGTAGCTCCTTGATGACTTGTCTTTCCTCTCCGAATCCTTGCTTCTCCGAGAGGGTCTTCGTTCATAACGATCATCTCTACTCCTTCTCTCTTTCCGAGGTGACTCATCTCTTGCTCTTCTTCTTGGAGATTCTTCTCTTCTCTTGTGGGGAGCCGTACACTCATTTGAGAAGTGTCCGGGTCTTCCACAATTGTAGCAGTTTCGATCACGACTAGAAGATCTCTTTCCATCATATGATCTAGACTTTGAGCTTCTTTCTTTGCCTCTATTCTTGTAGAACTTGTTGAAGTTCCTGACCATTAGGCTTATGTCTTCATTGGAAACTAACTTGTCACTTGAGGTAGTAGGAGCATCACTTGTAGCTTTGTAAGCACCACTTGACTTGTTGTGAAGCTCTTCCTTATCCTTAAGAGTCATCTCATGAGCAACAATCCTTCCAATGACTTCAGTTGGCTTGAGAGTCTTGTAGTTTGGCATCATTTGGATCAAAGTGCACACGGTGTCATACTTTCCATCCAAAGCTCTGAGAATCTTCTTAATGATGAATCGGTCGGTCATTTCTTCGCTTCCTAAGCCTGCAATCTCATTTGTGATGAGAGCAAGCCTAGAGTACATTTCAGCGACTCCTTCACCATCCTTCATCTTGAACTTGTCAAGTTGACCTTGAAGAATATCTAGCTTTGATTCCTTCACAGATTCAGTACCTTCGTGCATTTCAACCAAAGTATCCCAAATCTCTTTAGCATTCTCAAGACGGCTGATTTTGTTGAACTCTTCGGGACACAAAGCATTGAAGAGAATGTCACAAGCTTGAGCATTGTTTTGCAACATCCGCAATTCTTCGGGTGTAGCTTCGCGATCCGGAACTTTTCCTTCTTCATAGAAATCACCTTGCATGCCAACACAAATAATGCCCCATGCGGCAGGGTTATGACCAAGAATATGCATTTTCATTTTATGCTTCCAACTAGCAAAATTTGTACCATCAAAGTAAGGACCTCTACGATAATTACCCTCACTAGACGCCATACTCTCCTAGGTTGTGAAACCAAGCTTATGGAGTCCAATGCAATGGAAACCAAGGCAATGGAGACCAAAGCTCTGATACCATTTGTAGGATCGAAGTAGGTCTAGAGGGGGGGTGATTAGACTACTTGACAATATAAAAAATCTGCCTTTAGATCATGCAAAGTTTTTGGCAGTTTCACAAACAAGATCAATTCAAGTAACACCCTACACATGCAATTCTAGAGTATATGCAGCGGAAAGTAAATTGCACATGTATAAAGGAGGTGGAGAAGATCAAACGCAGTTTGGTGACACGGAGATTTTTGTCGTGGTTCCGATAGGTGGTGCTATCGTACATCCACGTTGATGGAGACTTCAACCCACGGAGGGTAACGGCTGCGCGAGTCCACGGAGGGCTCCACCCACGAAGGGTCCACGAAGAAGCAACCTTGTCTATTCCATCACGGCCTACGCCCACGGAGGACTAGCCTTACTCGGGGTAGATCTTCACGAAGTAGGCGATCTCCTTGCCCTTACAAACTTCTTGGTTCAACTCCACATCTCAAGACGGAGGCTCCCAAGCGACACCTAACCAATCTAGGAGGCACCACCCCCCAAAAGGTAATAGACGGTGTTGATGATGATGAACTCCTTGCTCTTGTGCTTCAAATGATAATCTCCCCAACACTCAACTCTCCTCACTGATATGGCTGTGGTGGAAGAAAGGTTTGAGTGGAAAGCAACTTGGGAAGACTAGAGATCAAGTTTCATATGGTAGGAATGGAATGGCTTGATCTCAACACAAGGGTAGGTGGTTCACTTCTCAGAAAGTGTATGGTAGAAGTGGTGGTACTTTCTGATGGCTCTCCTCACGAATGAAGAGGGGGTGGAGGGGTATATATAGCCTCCACACAAAATCCAACCGTTACACACACATTTGACCAATCTCGGTGAGACCGAAGTGAAAACTCGGTCAGACCGAAAGTTCAAATATAGTGAACGTTGGGATTTTCGGTGGGACCGAAAATACCATCTCGGTGTGTCCGAAGTGAGTCAAAGGTTAGGGTTTGCCATCTCGGTGTGACCGAAAACAACAACTCGGATATTCCGAAATGCTGTCAATTGGTTACAGAAGGTTGGCAGACCATTTTCGGTGAGACCGAAACTCAGAATCGGATGGACCGAGAAATTAGGGTTTGGGGAAATAACTGAAGTGGTTCATCTCGGTGGGACTGAGTTTGCAGAATCGGTTTGTCCGAGATTACTTATGAGTGTGTTGAATAGTGAAGAGTGCTGATAGTTGAGGGAGCTAGATCACCAAGCACTTGAGCAACAAGAACATTAACACAACCTCATCCCCTTTTAATAGTATTGGCTTTTCCTATGGACTCAATGTGATCTTTGATCACTAAACCAAAAATAGAGTCTTGAGCTTTTGCCAATGCTTGTCTTAGCATTTTGAGGGGTCCACTTCTTCAGACATTTCCATACCCATATCATCGAACTTTTCTGAAATGATTCTCAAGTAAATATTAGTTCAATGATATATATGTTGTTATTAATTACCAAAACCACCCGGGGATTAGTTGCACTTTCATACTCCCACTATTCGGAATGAGAAGAATTTTGCTTATGTGGAGAGTAATAAAATTTATATGCTTGTGGATCATGGAAAGAATGCTTTATGTGATGTTTATATTGTTAAATTCATTCATGATGCTACTAAAAATTATTATGGGAGAGGAACATATGTTTCTACCTATTGCAATAATATCAAGTTTCCTCTCTATATGTTGAAAGTTTTGAAGCTATGCTTGCTTTGCCCTTCTTTGCTAGTTAATTATCGTTCCCATAAGTTGTTTGCTCACAAAATCCATATGCATAGGAAGTGGGTTAGACTTAAATGTTCTAGTTATATTCTTCATGATGCTCTCTTTATGTTTCAATTCTTATCTTTTATACGAGCATCGTTGAAATCATCATGCCTAGCTAAAAGACATTAAAGAAAAGTGCTTGTTGGGAGACAACCCAATATTTACCCCTACTGTTTTTGTGTGTTCACATGATTAAGCTACTGTAGTAATCATGTTTTATAGCTTTTGTTTTAATAAAGTGCCAATTAGAACCTTTGGGAAGACTTGGGTGAAAGTTAATGTGATCTTGCTGTAAAAAACATAAACTATGTGCTCACGAGATTAGCTGCCATGTTTTACTGGAGAGTGCTTTTAAGTTGATTATTTTTGAAAAAGATTAATAGACAAATTCCTCACGTCCACCAATTTATTTCAGAATTTTTTGAGTTACAGAAGTATTCGAAAGTTACAGATTGCTACAGACTGTTCTGTTTTTAATAGATTCTGTTGTCTATGTGTTGTTTGCTTATTTTGATGAATCTATGAGTAGTATCGGAGGGTATGAACCATAGAGAAGTTGGAATACAGTAGATATTACACAAATATTAATTTATAATGAGTTCACAACAGTACCTAAGTGGTGGTTTTATTTTCTTATACTAACGGAGCTTACGAGTTTTCTGTTCAGTTTTGTGTTGTGAAGTTTTCAAGTTTTGGCTAACGATTCGATGGACTATGGAATAAGGAGTGGCAAGATCCTAAGCTTGGGGATGCCCAAGGCACCCCAAGGTAATATTCAAGGACAACCAAGAGCCTAAGCTTGGGGATGCCCCGGGAAGGCGTCCCCTCTTTCGTCTTCGTCTATCGGTAACTTTACTTGAGGCTATATTTTTATTCACCACATGATATGTGTTTTGATTGGAGCGTCAATTTATTTTATTTTGCTTTGCTTGATTTTTGAATAATATCCCAATACATGAAACTCTTAAATGTTAGAGATTCTTCACATAGTTACATAATTATTCAACTACTCATTGATCTTCACTTATATCTTTCGGAGTAGTTTGTCGTTTGCTCTAGTGCTTCACTTATATCTTTTTAGAGCACGGCGGTGGTTTTATTTTGAAGAAATAGATGAACTCTCATGCTTCACTTATATTATTTTGATAGTCTTTTAGAACAGCATGGTAATTAACTTAGGTTATGAAACTAGTCCTAATATGATGGGCATCCAAGAGGGATATAATAAAAACTTTCATATAAAGTGCGTTGAATACTATGGGAAGTTTGATTCTTGATGATTGTTTTGAGATATGAAGATGGTGATATTAGAGTCATGCTAGTGGAGTAATTGTGAATTTGAGGAATACTTGTGTTAAAGTTTGTGATTCCCGTAGTAGGCACGTATGGTGAACCGTTATGTGATGAAGTTGGAGCATGATTTATTTATTGATTATCTCCTTTTGTGTGGAGGTCGGGATCGTGCGATGGTTAACTCCTACCAACCCTTATCCTAGGAGCATGCGTGTAGTACTTTGTTTTGATGACTTGTTGATTTTTGTAATAGGTATATGAGTTCTTTATGACTAATGTTGAGTCCATGGATTACACGCACTCTCACCCTTCCACCATTGCTAGCCTCTCTTGTGCCGCACAACTTTCGCCGGTAGCATACACCCACCATACCTACCTATTATGGCATTTCCATAGCCATTCCGAGATATATTGACATGCAACTTTCCACCATTCAGTTTATTATGACACGCTCCATCATTGTCATATTGCCTTGCATGATCATGTAGTTGACATCGTATTTGTGGCAAAGCCACCGTTCATAATTCTTTCATACATGTCACTCTTGATTCATTGCACATCCCGGCACACCGCTGGAGACATTCACATAGAGTCATATTTTGTTCTAAGCATCGAGTTGTCATTCTTGAGTTGTAAGTAAATAAAAGTGTGATGATCTTCATTATTAGAGCATTGTCCCATTGAGGAAAGGATGATGGAGACTATGATTCCCCCCACAAGTCGGGATGAGACTCCGGACAAAAAAAAGAGAAAAAAATAGGCCATAAAAAAGGCCCAAATAAAAAAAAAATTAAAAAAAAACAAAAAAAGAGAGAACAAAGAGAGAAGGGACAATGCGTCTATCCTTTTACCACACTTGTGCTTCAAAGTAGCACCATGATCTTCATGATAGAGAGTCTCCTATGTTGTCACTTTCATATACTAGTGGGAATTTTCAGTATAGAACTTGGCTTGTATATTCCAATCATGGACTTCCTCAAATGCCCTAGGTCTTCGTGAGCAAGCAAGTTGGATGCACACCCACTTAGTTTCCTTTTGAGCTTTCATACACTTATAGCTCTAGTGCATCCGTTGCATGGCAATCCCTACTCACTCACATTGATATCTATTGATGGGCATCTCCATAGCCCATTGATACCCCTAGTTGATGTGAGACTATCTTCCTCCTTTTGTCTTCTCCACAACCACCACTCTATTCCATCTATAGTGCTATATCCATGGGTCACGCTCATGTATTGCGTGAAAGTTGAAAAGGTTTGAAAACATTAAAGTATGAAACAATTGCTTGGCTGAAACCAGGGTTGTGCATGATTTAAATATTTTGTGTGATGAAGATAGAGCATAGCCAGACTATATGATTTTGTAGGGATAGCTTTCTTTGGCCATGCTATTTTGAGAAGACATGATTACTTTGTTATTATGCTTGAAGTATTATTATTCTTATGTCAATATTAAATTTTTGTCTTGAATCTTTCGGATCTGAACATTCATGCCACAATAAAGAAAATTACATTGATAATTATGTTAGGTAGCATTCCACTTAAAAATTTCTGTTTTTATCATTTACCTACTCGAGGATGAGCAGGAATTAAGCTTGGGGATGCTTGATACGTCTCCAACGTATCTATAATTTTTGATTGTTCTATGCTATTATATTATTTGTTTTGGATGTTTAATAGGCTTTAATATACACTTTTATATGATTTTTGGGACTAACCTATTAACCCAGAGCCCAGAGCCCAGTGTCAGTTTCTCTCTTTTCTCTTTTTTAGAGTATCGCACAAAAGGAATACCAAACGGAGTCCAATTGACCTAAAATTTCACGGAGGTTGTTTTTGGACCAGAAGAAGCCCACAGAGTACCGGAGATGGACCAGAAGAGTCCCGAGGCCGCCACGAGGGTGGGGGCGCGCCCTACCCCCCTGGGCGCGCCCCCTATATCATGGCCACCTTGGGGACCCTCCTGACTTGCTCTCGACTTCAACACCTCTTATATATACCCAAACTTCCATAAAGAAACCTAGATCAGGAGTTCCGCCGCCGCAAGCCTTTGTAGCCACCGAAAACCAATCTAGACCCGTTTCGGCACCCTGCCGGAGGGGGGGAATCCCTCTCCGGTGGCCATCTTCATCATCCCGGCGCTCTCCATGACGAGGGGGGAGTAGTTCACCCTCGGGGCTGAGGGTATATACCAGTAGCTATGTGTTTGATCTCTCTCTCTCTCTCTCTCTCTCTCTCTCTCTCTCTCTCTCTCGTGTTCTTGAGATGGCACGATCTTGATGTATCGCGAGCTTTGCTACTATAGTTGGATCTTATGATGTTTCTTCCCCTCTACCTTGTTGTAATGGATTGTGTTTTCCCTTTGAAGTTATCTTATCGGATTGAGTCTTTAAGGATTTGAGAACACTTGATGTATGTTTTGGTGATCAACTTGCGGGTTCTGTGACCTTGGGAATCTATGCATAGTGGTTGGCACATGTTTTCGTCTTCACTCTCCGATAGAAACTTTGGGGCACTCTTTGAAGTTCTTTGTGTTGGTTGAATAGATGAATCTGAGATTGTGTGATGCAAATCGTATAATCATGCCCACGGATACTTGAGGTGACAATGGAGTATCTAAGTGACATTAGGGTTTTGGTTGATGTGTTTCTTAAGGTGTTATTCTAGTATGAACTCTAGGATAGATCGAATGGAAAGAATAGCTTCGTGTTATTTTACTACGGACTCTTGAATAGATCGATGAGAAAGAATAACTTTGAGGTGGTTTTGTTCCCTACAATAATCTCTTCATTTGTTCTCCGCTATTAGTGACTTTGGAGTGACTCTTTGTTGCATGTTGAAGGATAGTTATATGATCCAGTTATGTTATTATTGTTGAGAGAACTTGCACTAGTGAAAGTATGAAACCTAGGCCTTGTTTCAAAGCATTGCAATACCGTTTGGGCTCACTTTTATCGTTAGTTACCTTGCTGTTTTTATATTTTTAGATTACATAAACCTACATCTACCATCCATATTGCACTTGTATCACCATCTCTTCGCCGAACTAGTGCACCTATACAATTTACCATTGTATTGGGTGTGTTGGGGACACATGAGACTCTTTGTTATTTGGTTGCAGGGTTGTTTGAGAGAGACCATCTTCATCCCACGCCTCCCACGGATTGATAAACCTTAGGTCATCCACTTGAGGGAAATTTGCAACTGTTCTACAAACCTGTGCACTTGGAGGCCCTACAACGTCTACAAGAAGAAGGTTGCGTAGTGGCTCACCCATAGTGGAGTATGGGGGAGCAATCTACTAGTCTTCACCGAGCCAACACAATCAAGAAAGGTGGTACAACTTGAGGAAGTCAAGATCGTCTACATCCAGCTCAAGTAGACTTTGTGCAAGGCAAAGGTTTGCCCTTGATAGTTTTTCTATTTTACCGGTCTCATGGTGGTAGTTGGGAGACCGGATTATAGGATCGATTGTCGTACTATCAAGGGGGGATCTGTTTGTCAGGACCCCGATCCTAAGTCACACCGATCTAGCTGTAACACGTCATATCACTTTGCGGCCTCACGCACGGTAACCCCACGGGTGCCACCTTACCTGGCCCGGGACCATTTGCGCATTTTGGCACACGTATATGACAGTGTCGCTAGCATCCATATGACAGAGAACCCGGGCCGACATGGCTAGTTATAAACCAAAAGTGGCACTAAATTACAGAGACAGGCATCCATGACCCAGCAACGAACGTGTCGATCATCAACGTATGAACCCAAGTCGTAGCAAGCTACATGAACTTAAAGGAACAACGCGTGACATTTCCCCTAAGGGATAGACACAGGAAAGAAGAAGGACACATGCCAGCCAGCCTACGTGTTCCGAGCAGTAGCAAGCTACCAAGGCTCATTGGAATCACTAGGAGGCATTTCCCTGTAAGGTAGGCTACCAAAGGAAAACAACTAGGTGTCGGATCCCACACGTACCAAGCATTTCAACCATACACACAATATGCTCAATATGTGCAAATACAACATTGCATCACAACAGAACTCTATGACTCAAAGTACTTTATTTAAGAGGCTCCAAGAGCCATACATAACATATCCATACAGGTAGGGGTCACATGACCCAACACTCAAGTCATACAGTCATACAAGCACAAGCGGAAGCTACATGTCTGAGTACAGACAACTTAGAAAATAAAACAGGCTTGGTGTAGCCTGACTATCTACAAGGCCCTTCACAAGCTCCAGATCTCCGTCTGGGTGTCAAGCTACTCGTCGACGTCAACGTCTATGTAGAACCCATCAGCAGGGGCAGGGTTCTCCTCTGCAACAGTTATTGAGCAAACATGAGTACAAAGGTACTCAGCAAGTCTTACCGCAGAACCTATCATACATGCAACATTATCAAAGGGGGTAGTGGAGTTCCTAGCAGAAAGCCAGCTTTGACTCTTGGCTAACCTATACTACAACTCTCAACGGTATGCAAGATGTTATTACGAACACGAGTCCTCTACTCACCACAACAATACACCACCGAGGATCCTCTTCCTTCATCCTACGAAAGGGCCATCCACGGTACTCACACTTATCTTGAGGCTTTTAGTAGTAACCATCAACTTGTCTATGAACTGTAAGAGTAACCAAGTAGTCCGTACCGCGAACAACGGCTATTCGAATAGATTGATAACCCTGCAGGGGTGTACCTCTTCACACACGCTCCCACCACTTACCGCCGTTTACTCGACGTGTACTCGGCAACCTTCAAGCGGAAGCCCAGCGTGGGTGTCGGCCACGACCTGACTAACTACTCAAGTCTCTCGTCCAGGTTTATCGCCTATTTGGGTTCCATCCGTGGGGAGATCCGGCCGGGGTGTCGCTCACGGCCCCAAACGATGTGTACAGGGTTCCCGAGTCACCAAACGGGCAACCGGTACACCGTGCCACGTACCTGTCGCATCACAACCCACCCCGAGGGTCAGCACTGTGCACGACCTCCAGTAAACTATAAACACCACAAACTAGTTGCAACTCCTGGACAGAGATCGAGGTAATTAATAAGCCGAGAGGGTCCATTGGTTTCGGGCCCAATGCATGGTAGTAACTGGAACTTGAACCACACATATAGATCTCGGGTCCTATGTACGGTTCCAATGAAACAACCCACCACGTACTCCTACATGGCCTTTCATCGATACCTTAACCAAACGTGTTCCACACTTCTTTCTCTTTATCGAAATGATTGTTTCACTCTGATCCATCACCCAGATGAACCAGACCAGACACAACTCTAAGCATAGCAGGCAACGTAAGCAAATAGCATGGTGGATCACACATCACATGGCTCAATCAACTCCTACACATGCTAGTGGGTTTCAACTATTTACTGTGGCAATGACAGGTCATGCAAGGGAATAGGGTTCAACTACCGCAGCAAGTAGCAGTTCACACGCTGTTGCCTTAATGCAGTAAAAGAGAGCAGGAGCGAGAAGATTGGGTTTGTATCGGAATGATCAATGATTGCTTGCCTGACAAAGTGGTTGTCGGGTACTGCTCTTCAACTAGATACGCAGCAGTATCCTCGGGAGCAGGACCTAACACAGAGAATACCGGCGATACAATCATTAAACAAACAAATGCAACAATATGATGCATGCTCATGACATGGCAAGATGCATGTGTGTTGGGCTAATGCAACTATAACGAGAAGGGTTTGAGCCTATTTGAATCAAAGATTCAAATTGGCACTTTAGCTATTATTTAATTAAGTGCATTATCATGTTTTAATGTATACAACAAGGTTAACTTGCTCAAACATGCATGAAACCAGTGCCATTGGAAAGATTGGATTTTTCTGATCAATTTTCATATATAAATCTTTTCCATCTGAGCTACTGTTGAATTTATATGATTTTTTGAAATTTAGGCATTTTCTGGAATTTCCTGAATTATTTTTAAATCTAAAAATCCCAGAAAATCCTTTACTGCGTCAGCATGACATCATGCTGACGTTAGTCAGTCAACAGGGCGGCCCAAGTCAAACCTGACTAGTGGGACCCACTGGTCAGTGTCACAGTTAACTAATTAGAATTAAATTAACACCTAAACTAGGTTTGACTAGCAGGCAGGGCCTACATGTCAGTGACCCAGGGGGGTCAAACCCGTGGTCAAACAGGCCCAACTCGCCGGCGTTTAGCCGCCGGCGAGGCGAAACACGGCGGTGAGGTGCGGATTTTGTGCTCCGGCTGCCAAAACGACGGCGGAGCACACCTACGGGTAGCTGGAGGCAAACCGCATCGAATGGAGGTGGTGGCTGGCCTCAGGGTCGCCGGAGATGACGCCGACGACGAGTCCAGCGGCTGCCGGAGTTCGGCGAAGTCGAAAACGACGGTGTGGTGCTCGTAGAGGAGCGTGGAGTGGTCCTACAACACCTACGCGTGACAGTGAAGCTGATAGGCACGGTGGCCGGACCATTGGATGGCCAGAGCCTCGTCGGCGACGAGCTCCGCGGCGGTGCGTGCAGGTGAGCTTTGTGCGGTGCGTTCCGGGGTAGTAGAGAGCCAACGGAGAGGGGGAGGACGAAGCTGGGCTCACAGAGGTTGCAGCAGACACCGGAGCGAGCTTGGGGGTGGTCGGAGCTGAGCGGGACGGCGAGGGGATCTCCGCGGCCGGAGTTGGGGAAGAAGGGGTCGGGGGCGTCTCCAGGGCGGGCGAGCGCTCGGGGCTCGGCCTGCTTGAAGTAGTCGAGGACGGCGGAGACGACGGACACGGCGACGGGGCTGAGGGACGACGGTGGGCGCGGCTACTGCGACGGTGCGAGCACGGCAGCGTCGGCCATGGTGCGGGGAGGGCGAAGGAGAGGAGCTGGGGAGAGTGGAGAGTGTCTGCGAGGTCGGGGGCGAGGTGGACGTTCGATCCAGGCCTCCAGGGCGGCGAGGGAAGGAAGCAGGGCGGCGGGCTGCTGCGTGGCGCGCGCTGCGGCCGCCGTCGAGCACCTGCCTGCCTGCCTGGCCGAGCCAAGCAGCTCGCTGGAGCGGCAGCTGGGCTGGGCCGGCAGGTGGGCCGGTTGGGCGCCAGGTAACTCCTTTTCTCTCTCCTTTTTCTATTTCTTTTCTGTTTCATTTCTTTTGCAACTTTGTTCAATTATGAAAAATGCCAGAACATTTTTATAACTCATAAAACTTGTCATGCCCACTGTATATAATATGAACAACATGGAACATTATAGTTTATGATTATTTGGGCACATAATATATTTTATAGCATTTAAATGCCCAAATGCAAATACCATATGATTTAATCCAGAGACCTTAGATGTCCTAGAAAATTGTGCACCATTTTTGGTAGAGGTTTAGGACCAAGGCAGAAATGATGAACATTTTTGAAGGGAATTTTGGGTACATTGGAAAAGATTTTATCAAACCCTAGTTATTAGAAGAGGGGTGCTGGGGTTTCTGTCATTCCCATTTCAAGTTTCTTTGATAAGTAGACATGATGCACACTCTAGCTAGTCCTAATGCAAGTGCTAACTAGGGATGTGACAACTCACCCCCACTTAAAAGAATCGCGTCCCGAGATTCGGGTTCCTCCGGAAAGAGGGTGGGGTACTCAAGTCGAAGACGATCCTCCCTTTCCCAAGTAGCTTCACTCTCGGAATGATGTGACCATTGAACCTTGAGAAACTTGATATTGTGGCGTCGAGTGGTGCGCTCGGTTTGATCAAGAATACGAACGGGGTATTCTCGATATGTGAGATTGTCCTGGAGATCAAGCGTTTCGTGATCCACTCCGCGGATAGGATCCGAGAAGCAACGCCTGAGTTGAGAAACGTGGAACACGTCATGAACTCTGGATAGGTGCGGAGGTAGTTCCAATTGGTAGGCAACTTCTCCTCGTTTGGCAAGAATGCGAAAAGGACCGATGTAACGAGGGGCCAATTTTCCTTTGATACCGAAGCGATGGGTTCCCTTAAGAGGAGTAACCTGAAGGTAAGCCTTATCGCCGACTTCAAAAGTCACAGCCTTATGATGACTATCATATTGGCTCTTCTGGCGAGACTGGGCTGTTTTCAATTTCTCACGAACGATGCGAACTTGCTCTTCTGCTTCCTGGATCATATCCGGGCCAAAGAATTGTCTTTCCCCGGTTTCTGACCAGTTAAGAGGTGTTCGACACCTTCGTCCATATAGAACTTCGAAGGGAGCTTTGCCCAAGCTGGCTTGATAACTATTGTTATAAGCGAATTCGGCAAATGAAAGGCACTTCTCCCAATCCATACCGAAAGAGATGACAGAGGCTCGAAGCATGTCTTCCAGAATTTGATTGACTCGTTCCACTTGACCACTTGACTGGGGATGGAAGGCAGTACTGAAAGAGAGATGAGTTCCCATAGCATTCTGGAAACTTTCCCAAAATCATGAAGTGAAAAGACTTCCACGGTCTGAGTTAATCTCCAATGGCACACCATGAAGTGATACTATCCGAGAGACATACAAGTCTGCTAGCTGGCTAGCGGTAATACTCTCTCGAACAGGCAGGAAATGAGCTACTTTAGAGAGGCGGTCGATAACGACGAAGATAGCATTATTCCCTTTCCTGGTCGTGGGAAACCCGGTAATGAAGTCCATACTGACTTTGTCCCATTTCCATTCAGGAATAGCTAAAGGTTGAAGGGTGCCAGCAGGCCGTTGATGCTCTGCTTTGACTCGACGACAAACGTCGCAGTTAGCAATGAATTGAGTGATTTCTCTCTTCATCCTAGTCCACCAAAATCTCTGACGTAGGTCCTGACACATTTTGGTACTACCGGGATGAATTGTGAGAGGAGATTCATGAGCCTCATTAAGGATCAAACGTCTCAGGTTTCGTACTTTAGGAACCACTAAACGGTTGCCAAAGAGTACGGCTCCTTGATCATCAATTGAGAAACATCCCGCAACTCCTTTCTTGATGTTCCTCTTAATACGGGAAATTCCCGGGTCAACCTTCTGTGCTTTGATGACCTGATCCGTAAGGGTAGGTTCCGCCACCAAGGTGGAAAGGAATCCTCGAGGAACAATGTGAAGGTTAAGCTTACGAAATTCCTCGTGGAGAAGTGGTTGTCCTTGTTGTAACATCAAGTTGTTACAATAAGATTTACGACTTAGTGCACCAGCAATGACATTGGCCTTTCCAGGGATATAAGTGATTCCTAAATCGTAATCTGTGAGCAACTTAACCCAACGTCTTTGCGTGAGATTTAGATCCGGTTGGGTGAAGATGTACTTCAAACTTTGGTGATCAGTGAAGATTTCACAGCGATTACCCAGGAGGTAATGTCGCCATGTTTTGAGTGCATGGACTACAGCTGCAAGCTCTAGATCATGAGTAGGATAGTTATCCTCATGTGGACGCAACTGTCGAGATGCGTATGCAATCACTTGACGATCTTGCATGAGTATGCAATCTAGTCCTTGTCGCGAGGCGTCGCAGTAGATTATAAAATCCTTGGAAAAGTCTGGTGGTACCAGTACAGGTGCAGATGTCAGGCGTCTTTTCAGTTCCTGAAAACTGGACTCGCACTATGGGGTCCACTCAAACTTTTTATCCTTTTTGAGGAGCTCAGTTAGAGGTTTAGCAACCTTGGAGAAATTTTCGACGAAGCGTCGGCAATAGCTCGCTAAGCCAAGAAAACTCCTAACTTGCTTGACCGATTCAGGGGGAGTCCAATCAAGGACGGCTTGAACTCGCTCGGGATTGACAGCAATACCCTTGCCAGAGATCACATGACCTAGATAGGTTACTTCCGGCAACCAAAATTCACATTTAGAGAATTTGGCATAAAGGCGGTGCTCTCGAAGTTTTGTCAATACCAGCCTTAAATGCTCGGCATGATCTTCCTTGTTCTTGGAGTAAATGAGTATATCATCGAGGTATACCACGACGAATTTATCCAAGTACTCCATGAATATAGAATTCATTAGCTGGGAAAAGGTGGCTGGGGCATTGGTTAATCCGAAGGACATGACGGTGTACTCATATTGGCCATAACGAGTAACAAAAGCCGTTTTAGGAATGTCCCCGTTCTTGATTTTGATTTGATGGTAACCCAACCTCAAATCCATCTTAGAGAAGACTGAGGATCCAGCGAGCTGATCATACAGGTCATTGATCCTGGGAAGCGGATACTTGTTCTTTATGGTGACCAGATTGACAGGTCGGTAATCTACAACCATCCGCTCCGTTCCATCCTTCTTCTTGACGAAGAGGACGGGGCAAGCCCAAGGGGAAGAACTAGGACGGATGAAACCTTTTTGCAAGGACTCATCGAGTTGTTTCTTAAGCTCAGCTAATTCTAGGGGTGCCATCTTATAAGGTCTCCTAGAGATTGGGATAGTTCATGGAATAAGATCTATCACGAACTCGACATCTCTGTCAGGTGGAATTCCTGGCAGTTCTTCTGGAAAAACATCCGGAAAGTTACGGACTACCGGGATATCTTCGAGTTCTGGTAGAGGGCTGGCATTAAGAGAGTAGAGCTGACACTCAGCCATTCGGGTCAAGACATTCACTATCTTGCCGGATGGGTGTGTAAGTTGAACGGTCCTAGTAAAGCAATCAATCTTGGCATAATGAGTTGTCATCCAATCCATACCCAAAATGATGTTTATGTCCGAGGACTTGAGAGCGGTTATAGATGCTAGGAAAACAAGTCTATCGACAAGGATTTCATTTCCATGGCTTACCCTAGAGGTTTGTCACTTTGAACCAGGAGTTTGAATAACCATGGAAGTAGGCATGTCACAAAAAGTCATGTTGTGCATTCGAGCATAGCTCTCAGATATGAACGAATGGGATGCTCCAGTATCGAACAGAACAGATGTCGGATGGCAGTTAACGAGAAGCGTACCAAGGACGACGTTAAGATCCTCATAAGCTTCCTCAGCAGAGACATAGTTGACATGACCACATGCAGTGGGGATTGGCTTGACATAATTCACCTTGCCGGTTGGCTTACCACGGCCAGCGGGTTTTCCTGGTTGGTTCTGAGGACACTCACGCATGTAGTGTCCCGGTTCTCCACACTTGAAGCAGGTCACAGAGCTAGTGCATGGAGCAAAGTTGGTAGGTGGTCCTCCATAGGTCTTAGCAGGAGCAAACTGTTGAGCTGGGCGAGGCGCCTCATAGGATGGACTCGGTGTGTACTTGGGTGGCAGAGCAGTGTTAGGAACCCACACACGGCACTTGTGAGAGCCAGAGCCAGATGAGGAACCAAAGTCTCGAGTATGCTGATGGGCCTCTAACCCCTCGTTGGTTACCCCAAGTGGAAGGTGAAAGATGCAGTGTTGTGGAAGTGTTTTCCCTTAGCAAAGATGCCAAGGATCGAATCCCCAGAGACTCCTAGGTTCAACAAGTAGGTGTCAACTGCTAACGGCGCAGATTAGCAATCAACGTGGACCTGCACACAGATACAAATAACTTTGCTCCCAACGAGTACAGAGAGGTTTTCAATCCCTCCGGCCTTGTAGTTCACAAAGGATTAAACGCAAAATGATAGTAGTGATAGATAGTGTTTTGCAATAGTAAGTAAAAGCGAAAAGGTAAATAGCGGATGTGATCAATGATGGTAATATGGACCGGAGTCTCATGATGTTCACTAGTGATGTCTCTCTCCCAAAAGACGATAAAACAACTATGTGAGGTAAATGAATTACAGCTGGGCAATTTACAGGACCACGAACGCAAACCAATGCTGACTACATTGCAAGAAAGGTTGAGGTTCAAAGCATGGGCGGTACGTCAAAGTAAGTAGACCGAAATCCATCAATATCTACTACTAATCATCCACCTTGAGATATCTATCCAGAACATCTCGCTGGTATTAAGTTGCGAGCCCCACCCATAGTGTAAACTCAAAGCAACAGACAACTGCATTAAAAGCACTTTGCGTAAAGTAAACAATCCTTGCACCCGCGGGCACAAGCACCGTTGTTTTCCCCCTTGTGGCAACAGCACATCCCCTAGACTCATGTTTCTGTCACTCAAGCTAGTCATCGAGGGGCATGAACCCACAATCGAGCATAATGTTCCCTCTTGGAGTCACTACGTATTACTTGGCCAAAGCAATAAATAACAACGGAGAGCATGCAAGAATTACTTATGAACATAAATATAAAAGAGGTAGATCAAATATATTACTCAATCACAATCTGAACATAATCTCATAATCCATCGGATCCCAGCAAACTCATCATAGCAACAACATAAGGATTACATATGTGCCTCGATCATGTAGGGCAGCTCACGAGGACTAATTAGTGAAGCACAAGAACGGGAGGAGAACATCACATAGCTACTGGTCATGGACTCATGGTCCAAGGGAGACTACTCACAAGTCATCCAGGAGGCGTCCATGGTGGTGGAGAAGCTCCCGGTGGTGATCCTCCCCTCCGGCAGGGTGCCGGGAAGAGTTCTCCTGGTGCTCCCGATCTTGGAAGCGGCGGCGGCGGCGGAACAGAGATGAGATCGCGAAAAAGAGTTCCCGTCCCGAGGGTTTCGAGGGATGCTCTAAATATATGCCAAAGGGGGGCACCGGACGGGCTTCGGGGGGCCCAGGCGCCCCCCCGGCGCGACCCGGGGGGGGGGGGGGGCGCCCACAGGGCGCCCCGAGCCCTGGTGGCCCCCCCGGCTATACTTCGGGTGCAAGGTCGGTTCCAGAACGCTGATTTTTTATATAATTTTTCTGGATTTTTCCTGGCAGTTCTCGTAACGTGAAAACCTGAAATACAAAATCAGCCGAAAATAGAAACTGGCACCGGGGTGCACTGGATTAGTAGGTTAGTCCAAATATGATCAAAAGTGTATGGAAGTGTATGAATATCATAGCAATATCACCCAAAAGTGGCATGGAGCAAGCAGAAATTATAGATACGTTTTGGACGTATCATATGCTTGCGTGTGGCCTCGAAGTCGGTCTGGCCCGTTTCAGCACTGATAGCCTTGTTTACCAACTTCTGGAAGGAGGTGCACTCGTGTAGACGTAGATCTCAGCGGAGTTCAGGGCTGAGTCCCTTGCGGAACCTCGCCTGCTTCTTGACATCGGTGGATACTTCCTCAGGTGCATAGCGTGCCAAGTTGCCAAACTTGCGACTATAGCCATCCATAGTTAACCGGCCCTGGGTGAAGTTGCAGAATTCCTCCCGCTTGCGATCCATGAGACCTTCCGGAATGTGATGTTCACGGAATGCCTCACTGAATTCAACCCAAGTAGTGATTTGGCCAGCAGGACGCATAGCTTCAAAGTTTTCCCACCAGAGACTGGCAGGGCCCTCAAGATGGTAGGCGGCGTAGGTAACCTTGTCAGCTTCGGCCACACGGGCAGAGTGTAGCTTGTGGGTGATACTACGTAGCCAGTCATCCGCATCCAGAGGTTCAGTGGAGTGATGGAACTTCGGTGGACACATCTTGATAAAGTCATTGATTGACACCACGTCATTCCTCTGGCGGAACCCAGAGTTCTGCTCTATGCATTCTAGCAGACGGTTGGTCTCTCTCTTGTTCCGTTCTGCCTCGAGCATAACTTCCGCCAAGGTGGGTGGCTGGGGCAGATTCCCATCTCTAGCCCCACTAGCCTCACCCTGCTCCTGGGCAGCAGGAGTGTTGCGAGTGTTGACCATCCTAAGAAAACAAAACAACGGTTTAGACAAGGATGGCAAAGATTTGACATAGAAGTGCAGAATGTAATGGATGACACGGAATGCAGAGATGTTCATCCGTACGACATGGTAATATAGAAACTGCTATATATACACCAGTGGTCATACACACCATACATAGTTTAGTATAAGCCAAGGCTAAAGTACAACTGCGGTGAAAGATGATACATCCCATCAGAGGCATTCCAAGCTCCTATACATTATTTAACTACACCTCCGGAACTCAGTACACACTAAGCCATATTCCACAAGACGCACAGGACTGTGGAAATACAACTACTACAATACTACTACTACCACGGTCTAGCTCAGACATTCCCGTAGTAATCTTCGTAAAGATTACCACCGTAGCCTGGAAGTGGAACAGACGGATCTTGAAACTCGCGAGCACTCAAAGGCTGTGGACCATAGGGACATGGATGTGGCCTCGGTCCTGATGCTGGTGGTAACCGACGCCCACGTGGAGGTGTAATACCCCCAACGTCACGCCAATCCATGCGATCAGGCAGACGAGTCCGCACGGGGTACAAATCCCGCATGTCCAGATATCCGGCGTGCACAGCAGGTGCAAGACGTGTCAAAGTAGTCCAGTGGGCGGCTCGAGTGTTATACAGTTCCATTCGGAGGGCACGGACCTCACGGTCCCTATCCTCCAGCATCTGAACAGTAATCTGAAGCAGTGGCTCTTCATGAGCAGCATCAGTATACAGACCAGTGTAGTAGCCTTCCTCTCCGGGAAGTGAGGCTGGCATGTAACAGAACTCAGTGTTCAGCAACAGGGCATGCCTAGCCCGGAGAATGGTCATCATCGAATAGGCGGCATCCTGTACTGCCATCTCGATGGTAACCCCGAGTCCATAAGACCAATGGATGGGGTCGTTAGCTCCGGGATATGAGGGGTATATCCGGACTGTGCAGAAATACTGACTCTGATTGAAATCCCGGTACTGTTCCTCCACGGCGTACTCAGGATACCAGCGATAACCGGTCTCAGTCAGCACACGGACTAGCATGGCCGTGTGACCGGGCACATTAATGCACCGAGTCAAACGAACCACTTGGTGAGGGGTGCGGCCAGACATCTGAAACACGAAGTAATGCAAATGCATTAGTGTTTCTGGAAGAAATCGGGCAGCATAACAACTGTAAATGCTCAAACAAAGATTTGAGACATCATACAAATGATAGCATAGCCACTCAACAATTCCATATCAAGGTTCCGGTCCAACAATCATCATACTAAAAGGATAGAAACTGAACTGAGGCTTGAAACCAACAATCCTAAGAGTCTACGGATTAGTAACACGTGAACCTAGTAAGGAAAAGAGGCCTAGTCCTAAATCCCCGTAGAAAGAATAGACTGACTCAGATCAGAAGGGCATAAGGTAAGGAGTAAAAAGAGCCTTACGTTCCCTTCCACAATCAATTCCCCTACATATAACTAAGAATTTTTCTACACTCAACATCGACCAGTTTGGCTTGAGAAACCTATAGGCAGTCCAGCTCTGATGCCAACGCTGTCAGGACCCCGATCCTAAGTCACACCGATCTAGCTGTAACACGTCATATCACTTTGCGGCCTCACGCACGGTAACCCCACGGGTGCCACCTTACCTGGCCCGGGACCGTTTGCGCATTTTGGCACACGTATATGACAGTGTCGCTAGCATCCATATGACAGAGAACCCGGGCCGACATGGCTAGTTATAAACGAAAAGTGGCACTAAATTACAGAGACAGGCATCCATGACCCAGCAACGAACGTGTCGATCATCAACGTATGAACCCAAGTCGTAGCAAGCTACATGGACTTAAAGGAACAACGCGTGACATTTCCCCTAAGGGACAGACACAAGAACGAAGAAGGACACATGCCGGCCAGCCTACGTGTTCCGAGCAGTAGCAAGCTACCAAGGCTCATTGGAATCACTAGGAAGCATTTCCCTGTAAGGTAGGCTACCAAAGGAAAACAACTAGGTGTCGGATCCCACACATACCAAGCATTTCAACCATACACACAATATGCTCAATATGTGCAAATACAACATTGCATCACAACAGAACTCTATGACTCAAAGTACTTTATTTAAGAGGCTCCAAGAGCCATACATAACATATCCATACAGGTAGGGGTCACATGACCCAACACTCAAGTCATACAGTCATACAAGCACAAGCGGAAGCTACATGTCTGAGTACAGACAACTTAGAAAATAAAACATGCTTGGTGTAGCCTGACTATCTACAAGGCCCTTCACAAGCTCCAGATCTCCGTCTGGGTGTCAAGCTACTCGTCGACATCAACGTCTATGTAGAACCCATCAGCAGGGGCAGGGTTCTCCTCTGCAACAGTTATTAAGCAAACATGAGTACAAAGGTACTCAGCAAGTCTTACCACAGAATCTATCATACATGCAACATTATCAAAGGGGGTAGTGGAGTTCATAGCAGAAAGCCAGCTTTGACTCTTGGCTAACCTATACTACAACTCTCAACGGAATGCAAGATGTTATTATGAACACGAGTCCTCTACTCACCACAACAATACACCACCGAGGATCCTCTTCCGTCATCCTACGAAAGGGCCATCCACGGTACTCACACTTATCTTGAGGCTTTTAGTAGTAACCATCAACTTGTCTATGAACTGTAAGAGTAACCAAGTAGTCCGTACCACGAACAACGGCTATTCGAATAGATTGATAACCCTGCAGGGGTGTACCTCTTCACACACGCTCCCACCACTTACCGCCGTTTACTCGACGTGTACTCGGCAACCTTCAAGCGGAAGCCCAACGTGGGTGTCGGCCACGACCTGACTAACTACTCAAGTCTCTCGTCTAGGTTTACCGCCTATTTGGGTTCCATCCGTGGGGAGATCCGGCCGGGGTGTCGCTCACGGCCCCAAACGATGTGTGCAGGGTTCCCGAGTCACCAAACGGGCAACTGGTAGACCGTGCCACGTACCTGTCGCATCACAACCCACCCCGAGGGTTAGCGCTGTGCACGACCTCCAGTAAACTATAAACACCAGAAACTAGTTGCAACTCCTCGACAGAGATCGAGGGTAATTAATAAGCCGAGAGGGTCCATTGGTTTCGGGCCCAATGCATGGTAGTAACTGGAACTTGAACCACACATATAGATCTCGGGTCCTATGTACGGTTCCAATGAAACAACCCACCACGTACTCCTACATGGCCTTTCATCGATACCTTAACCAAACGTGTTCCACACTTCTTTCTCTTTATCGAAATGATTGTTTCACTCTGATCCATCACCCAGATGAACCAGACCAGACACAACTGTAAGCATAGCAGGCAACGTAAGCAAATAGCATGCTTGATCACACATCACATGGCTCAATCAACTCCTACACATGCTAGTGGGTTTCAACTATTTACTGTGGCAATGACAGGTCATGCAAGGGAATAGGGTTCAACTACCGCAGCAAGTAGCAGTTCACACGCTGTTGCCTTAATGCAGTAAAAGAGAGCAGGAGCGAGAAGATTGGGTTTGTATCGGAATGATCAATGATTGCTTGCCTGACAAAGTGGTTGTCGGGTACTGCTCTTCAACTGGATACGCAGCAGTATCCTCGGGAGCAGGACCTAACACAGAGAATACCGGCGATACAATCATTAAACAAACAAATGCAACAATATGATGCATGCTCATGACATGGCAAGATGCATGTGTGTTGGGCTAATGCAACTATAACGAGAAGGGTTTGAGCCTATTTGAATCAAAGATTCAAATTGGCACTTTAGCTATTATTTAATTAAGTGCATTATCATGTTTTAATATATACATCAAGGTTAACTTGCTCAAACATGCATGAAACCAGTGCCATTGGAAAGATTGGATTTTTCTGATCAATTTTCATATATAAATCTTTTCCATCTGAGCTACTGTTGAATTTATATGATTTTTTGAAGTTTAGGCATTTTCTGGAATTTCCTGAATTATTTTTAAATCTAAAAATCACAGAAAATCCTTTACTACGTCAGCATGACATCATGCTGACGTCAGTCAGTCAACAGGGCGACCCAAGTCAAACCTGACCAGTGGGACCCACTGGTTAGTGTCACAGTTAACTAATTAACTAATTAGAATTAAATTAACACCTAAACTAGGTTTGACTAGCAGGCAGGGCCCACATGTCAGTGACCCAGGGGGGTCAAACCCGTGGTCAAACAGGCCCAACTCGCCGGCGTTTAGCCGCCGGCGAGGCCAAACACGGCGGTGAGGTGTGGATTTTGTGCTCCGGCTGCCAAAACGACAGCAGAGCACACCTACGGGTAGCTGGAGGCAAACTGCATCGAATGGAGGTGGTGGCTGGCCTTGGGTCGCCAGAGATGACGCCGGCGACGAGTCCAGCGGCTGCCGGAGTTCGGCGAAGTCGAAAACGACGGTGCGGTGCTCGTAGAGGAGCGTGGAGTGGTCCTACAGCACCTACGCGTGACAGTGAAGCTGATAGGCACGGTGGCCGGACCATTGGATGGCCGGAGCCTCGTCGGCGACGAGCTCCGCGGCGGTGCGTGCAGGTGAGCTTCGTGCGGTGCGTTCCAGGGTAGTAGAGAGCCAACGGAGAGGGGGAGGACGAAGCTGGGCTCACAGAGGTTGCAGCAGACGCCGGAGCGAGCTTGGGGGTGGTCGGAGCTGAGCGAGACGGCGAGGGGGATCTCCGCGGCCGGAGTTGGGGAAGAAGGGGTCGGGGACGTCTCCAGGGCGGGCGAGCGCTCGGGGCTCGGCCTGCTCGAAGTAGTCGAGGACGGCGGAGACGACGGACACGGCGACGGGGCTCAGGGACTACGGTGGGCGCGGCTAATGCGACGGTGCGAGCATGGCGGCGTCGGCCATGGTGCGGGGAGGGCAAAGGAGAGGAGCTGGGGAGAGTGGAGAGTGTCTACAAGGTCGGGGGCGAGGTGGACGTTCGATCCAGGCCTCCAGGGTGGCGAGGGGAGGAAGCAGGGCGGCGGGCAGCTGCGTGGCGCGCGCTGCGGCCGCCGTCGAGCACCTGCCTGCCTGCCTGGCCGAGCCAAGCAGCTCGCTGGAGCGGCAGCTGGGCTGGGCCGGCAGGTGGGCCGGTTGGGCGCCAGGTAACTCCTTTTCTCTCTCTTTTTTCTATTTCTTTTCTGTTTCATTTCTTTTGCAGCTTTGTTCAATTATTTAAAATGCCAGAACATTTTTATAACTCATAAAACTTGTCATGCCCACTGTATATAATATGAACAGCATGGAACATTATAGTTTATGATTATTTGGGCACATAATATATTTTATAGCATTTAAATGCCCAAATGCAAATACCATATGATTTAATCCAGAGACCTTAGATGTCCTAGAAAATTGTGCACCATTTTTGGCAGTGGTTTAGGACCAAGGCAGAAATGATGAACATTTTTGAAGGGCATTTTGGGTACATTGGAAAAGATTTTATCAAACCCTAGTTGTTAGAAGAGGGGTGCTGGGGTTTCTGTCATTCCCATTTCAAGTTTCTTTATAAGTAGACATGATGCACACTCTAGCTAGTCCTAATGCAAGTGCTAACTAGGGATGTGACACTGTTAGGCCCAAGATGCGATTCTATCCCGATCACGTGACACTTACGTGATTGGGGCACAACCGCATTTCGGACGCTTAGCAAGATGGATATCATTACATCGTACCAATACATACATACATGGGGGATACAACAATACATACAAGTCACATGAATACAGCAACATCAATACAAGTCATCCCACTACGGATACAAACAAGAAAGCACAAAGACATCCATCTGCTATCCCAGGCTGCCGACCCGGAACCTAACCCAAGACTGAAGAAGAAGAAGAAGAAAGAACTCCAACACAACAAACATCGCTCTCGCGTCAAGTCATCGGAAACCTGCACCTGCAACTGTTGTTGTAGTATCTGTGAGCCACGAGGACTCAGCAATCCCATAACCATGGGTAACGAGACTATCAAAGCTTAATGGGTAGGAAGACGTAAAGTGGTGAGGTTGCAACAGCGGCTAAGCATAATATGGTGGCTAACTTACGAGTACAAGAATAAGATGAGCATCTACACAAATGGTCGCAAACTAGTAATGATCGCTAAAGATCCTGAACTACCTACGAGTCAAACATAACCCCACCGTGTTCTCTTCTCAAAGTGAAAAGAGACAGTCACGGTTACTCACACAGTTGTGTGTTTTACTTCGGATCCTCTGTCAAGTTTTCTACAACCGGACATTAACAAATTCCAATCTGCCACATAACCGCGGGCGCGGCTTTCGAAAGATCATAACCCTGCAGGGGTGTCCCAACTTAGCCCATCACAAGCTCTCATGATCAGCAGAAGTAATAATAATATTATCACCCCCTATCTTAGGGACAATCCGATCAGGCTCGGAATCCCGGTGCACAAGACATTTCGACAATGGTAAAACAAGTCCAACAAGACCTCCCAGCGTGCCGACACCCTGATAGTAGCCGTGCGTATCTCGTCTCAGGCCACGTCCGGATAGGTGATCCTAAGGGAGCCAGATACCTCGAGTTTCCCCGTGGCGGCCCCGCAGTCTCCCCGTTTGGGACCAACACCATCAGCACTGGCCTCCCCTGCTATGTAGAAGAATCCTCGGGGACGCGACCCCCTATGCAAATTTAATTAATTAATTAAGTTGTTATTATGAGGCAAATTAAAATCAATGTTGGGCCTTGCTGGAGGAGTTTTATTCAAAGACGAAGTGTCAAGGGGTCCCCATATACCCAACCATGTAAGGAATGCAAAATCAGGGAACATAATGCCGGTTTATCAGCTCCTAAGGTGGCATGAGTGGAACAAAACACCGAGCAAAAGGCCAAGCCTTCCACCCATTGCCAAGTATATAGGTGTGTTAATATAATAATAGATATTGTGATATTCCGTCAACAAGTTCCAACATGGAACGATCTTCATCTTCACCTGCAACTAACAATGCTATAAGAGGGGCTGAGCAAGCGGGTAACATAGCCAAACAACGGTTTTGCTGGGAAGGTATCAAAGGTTAGATGTTTCATGGCAACAAGGAGAGGGCTGACAATAAAAGATGGGTAGCGTGACATATAACGATAGCATCGAGGCAACCAAGCATGGCAATGGTAGTAAAGGTATCCAAGGTGATGGTCATCTTGCCTGAGATCCCGCAAGGAAGAAGAACGGGTCCATGAAGTAGACGAAGAAGAAGCCTCGAAGACGAACCACGTGTAGACGAACGAATCCTCACGATCGCAACGGAAAAGAACTAGCGAGAACAAAGCACACAACAAGGTAAACACACAACACGAGAACATGACAAGATGCTCAACCAAGTATGATGCAAGACAAGTCTATATGATGCAAGACATGGCAAGGGATGAAGCACACAAGAACAACACAAGCCAACAAGTTTAAATGAGGCCGGAATCAACACATAACAAATCTAGTAAGTCCTCATATGCACATTTTTAAATTTGGTCCAGATCTGAACAAACCTTAAGTTAAAGTTGTTAAACAGCAGGTTAACATGCACCATGATGATCTACACGAAATTCTAGTCAAGTTTCATATAAAGTTTGTTTAATTCGGAGCTACGGCCTAGAAGATATGAGCAAAACAAGACAAGCATGGCAACGATGCAAAATGCACCCAAACATCAAGCGAACACACTCCAAACATATAAACAACATGATATTATTCTTCTACATGTGAAATCACACAAGTTTCATATATAGCACACTCAAAACGGAGCAACGGGCTAAAAGATACGAGCAAAACAAGTTACAATGCAAAGCTGAAGTTAACAGCCACATACCAACTTTGGAGCAAGGTAAATATATGCTACAACACCCAAACATGATAACAGGAAGCATGGATGTGAAATAGACATGATACTTAACAAGCATGAACTTAGAACACACCCAAAATCTTGCTGGAACACATTTAAACAAGCATGACAAGTTGCAATAAAATTATCCAGACTTAGCCAAAATCTGGGAAGGCAAAAACAACAAGCATATCAACTCCACTAAGTATATAAAGATCATGGACATGTAATAGACATAGCCTACATCAAACAACTCCATTGGAGGCATGGATCAATAACAACAAGCTTCACCAAATTGATCATGCTGATAAAAACCTGACAGGTAAATTTATAGCAACTTAGAGCAAGAAATAAATAAGCTACATCATGCCATATGTGCAAACAAGGGCATGGATGGATATACAATAACATGGAAAACAATACATGATCATTGGACACTCCAAAACATGCAAGGATTTGAGTGGGGCATCAAGCAAACATAGCATCAGGTTAAACAGATTCCAGACTTAGCAGTTTTTTCACTAAGTATAAAACAACAACATTGGCATGGCATGTTTACAAGCTTGTTTAAGTCACCTCAAGGCATATCATGAAAAGTAGATTGCACCACAGCAAAGACCATATGATGGTGTTTCTAAAACATATAGACATGTGGCATGAAGACAAACACATCAATAGCAATGAGCAAGTGAAAACAACATCTCATAACAAGTTTCAGCACTTAACAGCCACATGCACTTTTGCAACAGAGATTAACATGGCAATATGAACTCAAACAAGCATGCTACAGCAACCATCATGTAGATTACTTCACAATGAACATTTTGACATATCATATGCTCCATTTGGATAAACATGCACAAAGTTACAAGCATCACAAGCATGCAACAAAATTACAGTTAACAGCAGTTTTAAACTTATAGCACTCTTGCAACGAGGATTAGGGCATCAAGATGAAGTCAAACAAGCATGGCACAATGGAACAAAGTGAAGAGCATATCACCACGATCATTTTGACATATCATACACTCAAATTGGATAAGCACACAAAAAGTTACAGCCATGCAAAGATGCAACATATTTAAAGACAGAGAAAGGACTTAGTAGAAAATAGACCTCGAAGGGGCGGACGTGTCCGGGTCAGATCCGACATGTCCGGTGGCTGGGCCCACGGGGCAGTGGCACAGTAGAGGGAGGCAGACATGTCCGGGCACCAGGCGGACATGTCCGTCGGTGCGACTAGACGCGGGTCCCATCGGTCAGGGACACAAAGAGGAGGAGGCTCGGACATGTCCACGCCGACTGGACATGTCCAGCCCGCGGCGAGGAAAACGAGGCCATGGCGGGGTGGTTGCCACACCAGCGAGGTGCCCCGGACGGCGGGGTGGTCGGAGAAGGCCGGGACGCCGAGGGGCACCGGATCTGGCCTGGCCCGGCCGGATCCTGCCGTCGGCGAGGTGAAGGTGGCGCGGGTCAGCGAGCCTCCTGGCTGGCGAGATCGAGCAGAAGGAGCGGCGACCTGGCGAACGGCGGCGAATGACGAGGGCGCGCGAGCGACGCCGAGGTGGCCGACGAGGTCGGCGGCGACCCGGGCTGGCCGGAGGCACGCGGAGGCGGATGGGGCCCGGCGGCGGAGCCGCGGGAGGCGGGGCACTCGGCGATGGGGACGGAGACGCGGGCGGCTCGGGCGGATCCGGGCCCGGCACGGGCTCCAGGCGGGCCGAGCGGGCCTGCGGCAGGGCTGGAGAGAGAGAGGGGCGCGGGGCAACGTGGCTTTGGCCACGTGGAGGCGCGGGATTGGCCGCGGGCGCAGCCAGGGCGGTGGCTGGCCAACCAGGGCGCGCCAAGTGGCGGAGGAGGGCTGGTGTGCGCCAGTTTTGGAGGGGGAGGTGGCGGCGCGGCCCTCGAGGTGGGAGGAGGTGCTGAAAACGAGAGGGGAGAGAGGGTAGGCTGCCAAAAATGGAATATGGGGGTGTTTATATAGGGTAGGTGCTAGGGTTTGAGGGTTTTTGGAGCGTTTCGGACCCTCAGATGACGATCGGACGACTCCAGTCACTAGGAGGGGTAGGTTGGGCCTAGAGGAGGTTAGTGGGCTGTGTAGGAGAGGTCTTGGGGTGAGAGAAGAGAGGCCCGACGGCAGTTTCGGAGACCGAAACGTCCGACGATTTAACCGGCGACTAGTGATGCTATATATATCCGTTGGGCTAACAATCGAGCTCCGAATGCGATGAAATTTGGCAGGCGACCTGTCTACACTATAATAAGACCACATGCCAAGTTTCATCCCATTCCGAGAACATTTTCCGACCACTCATAAAATAAATATTCGGAGATGCCGCGGGCGCGTGCAAGTGTGTTTGGGCTCAGAACGGACAACGGAAAGGACGTGCGGACTCGGACGGATGCAAGTTTTGAAAACATGATGATGCAACACACATGATGACATGGCAAAATGCAACACGCAAGCAGAAGACATGGCAACGACGACGAATAACTAGCTGACACCTGGCGCACCGGTCTCGGGGTGTCACAGGCTCTTGATGTGTAGCTTGATCGTATCGTTCGTAGAGAGCTCAAACCATTGCATCCTTGCATCATCTTTGTTGGTTCTTGTTTGGTTCTTCTCCTTGTGAGATTTGGAGCTTATGGTCATTTTCATGACAAGCTCGAGTTCATCAAAAACAGAGTTCACATTCATCTTCTATGATGTTTTCGATGTTGGGGTTTTTGCCGGTTCTCTTTGTGAGTCTTAGAGCTTATGGTCATCTTGATGACAAGCTCAAGTTCATCGAAAACGGAGTTCACATGCATCTCATATGATGTTTTCGATGATTGGAGGTTATGTCGGGTCTTCTATGTTGGAGGTTTTGTTCCCATATATCTTAGGCATACCTCCCCTGCCTCTTCTTATTATAACCAGTCGCTATTGGATAGTATTTGTCGTTATGTATCCAACAAGCTTGAGTTTGATCAATTCGGAGCTCATTTGCAGAAATTATGGCAGTTCTGATTTTATTGTATCCTTTTGTTGTCTTTAGCTATGATATGAAGGCAGCCAAGTGCTAAAGCCTATGTGGCGTGCGGTAGTACTGCTCAAGGGAGCGGTAGTACCGTAGGGTCCAGCGGTAGTATCGCTCCTTGTGAGCGGTAGTACCGCTACCTCTAGCCCTAATGCTGATGCATGCGGAAGTAGGCGTGGATGTAATTTTTACATCCGCCCTTACACGGTAGTACCGCGATGTCTGTCCGGTACTACCATGCCGGATTTTTGCTCGAAGCTAGCTCCAACAGATGTAGACCAGCAATAATTTTTTAATCCATGGACGCGTGGTAGTACCGCTATCCATAGTGGTAGTACCACTGCCTCACTGCGAATACTGTCGTGTGCTGCACCTGTGTGGCCGTTGAATACTACCCCTGCGATAGTACCGCAAGGGTAGGCGGAAGTACCGCTCCAGTAGTACTACCACCCTGTTGCCCCGTTGCAGTAGTGTTTCGTTTGGCTACTGCCGCCCTAACGGTAGTACTGTCGTGGAATTAACACGGCAGATGTCCGGTTTAGCGGACTTGATGATGGAACCATCGCACGGGTTAGCTTGAAAGGGTTCATGGCACACAAAGGACACAAAGGATTTTATACTAGTTCGGCCCCTTGGAGAAGGTAAAAGCCTACGTCTAGTTGGTTTGGTATTGCTTGGGCGTCGGTTTACAGGGAGCGGAATCGCTTGCCTGCGTCTCGACAGATTGATTGTTGCTTATCCCTGAACCGATACCGGGTCGTCCCTTTATATAGAGGTGATGCCTGGTCCGGTTTACAGAGTCCCGAGGCCGGCTCATAATCGTGTCCGCCTCGGTCTCTGCCCTTTCTTTCTTATCTCTCAAGTTACATCTCTTTGGCGGTTTACAAACCGTATTTCTATACATGAGCCTTGAAATCTCATGGGCCGTAATCTCTACTAAAATAATAAACCAAGTACGATATAACTAAGCCGGTTTACAATATCCGGTTTATATCTATTAACCGTATCCCTGACATTAGGCCCCAGAATGATTTGAACTTGTTCATATCAGTCTCCATCATATCCTGTAGTTTTTCTTCTGTCTTCATCTTTTGTAAACCGGCTCTGACGTCATCCTCCGAAATCATTAAAGTCTGATAATGACATCATCTCCGCATTTAACGCTGCGAGCTGTACTGTAGTTTGTTTTTAATGGTTATCCCGAGAATCGAGGCGTTTAAAGGATCTTTATCCGATTTTGCTCCCTTGATTATCGCACCTGTCGCTTCGCGTCTGCCTCTCTGCCTATAAATAATACCGCCCCCTTTCATTCTTCCTTCTCGCGTCTTCTTCCTCCTTCCGCTTCCTAACTCACAAGAACTCCATTAGAGCTCGAGCTCGGAGCGCCGCCATCATCTTGTCGGATCAAGAGCTCGCGGACCGCTGCATCAACCTGATTTGTCCAGATAAACTCCGTCGCTGCCCTCCATTTTTCTGGTACGTTTTTCTTTCCTCGTTTCCGATCTGCATCTGCCCGTGCTCCTCCTAGTCCTTCCACCATTAGGGCTCCTAGCAAAGCTTTCCTTCTGTTCTTGTAGATTCGTTCCGCCTGTAGGATCCGTAATCTTTAGGCCTGGCCAATAGACCTTCCGCTCAATACTAGCCTTAGATCTTGTTATCTATAATGCTACAATTATATCTGTTCCGCCATTATAACTCCGCCATTAGAACTCCGCCATTAGAACTCCACCAGGTCTGAATCGCCTAGGCACTTAACCCGGCTTAAATTCATCTCCTTTGCCAACCGCAAACCATGAAGAAGTGCTTCATATTCTGCTGCATTATTAGTACAAGGGAATAACAACCGGAGGACATAACAAAATTTATCACCTCTGGGGGAAGTTAAAACAACTCCGGCTCCCGAGCCCTCCAACTGCTTCGAACCGTCGAAGTGAATCGTCCAATAAGTGAGATCCGGCTTCTCCTCCGGAGTCTGTAACTCTGTCCAGTCGTTGATGAAGTCCACCAGTGCCTGAGATTTTATAGCAGTACGTGGTACATATTTCAATTCATGTGGACTGAGCTCAATGGCCCACTTGGCTATTCTGCCTGTTGCCTCTCTATTCTGGATTATATCTCCCAACGGAGCTGAACTAACCACAGTTATCGGATGCCCTTGGAAATAATGCTTCAATTTCCGGTTTGCCATGAACACCCCATATACCAATTTCTGCCAATGAGGGTATCGTTGCTTGGACTCGATGAGTACTTCACTCACATAGTAAACCGGGCGCTGAACCGGATGTTCCTTCCCTGCTTCCTTGCGCTCAACCACAATCGCAACGCTGACTGCCCGTGTGTTTGCAGCAACATATAATAGCAAAGGCTCCTTATCGATCGGAGCAGCTAAAACCGGCGGCTTCGCTAGTTGCTGTTTCAGATTCTCAAACGCTGTATTCGCTTCATCACTCCAAATGAACCGGTCCGTTTTCTTCAACATTTGATAAAGCGGGATCGCCTTTTCTCCTAAACGACTGATAAACCGGCTTAACGCCGTGATCCGGCCAGCTATGCGCTGAACATCATTAATGCAAGCCGGTTTCGCCAAAGATGTGATGGCCTTGATCTTCTCCGGGTTGGCCTCTATTCCCCGGTTCGAGACCAGAAATCCTAAAAGCTTACCAGCCGGGACACCAAAGGCACATTTCTCCGGATTGAGCATCATCCTGTAAATCCGAAGATTATCAAAGGTTTCTCTGAGGTCTTCTATCATTGTCCTTTCCTCGTTTGACTTAACCACAATGTCATCCACGTAAGCATGTACGTTCCTCCCTATCTGCCCCTTCAAACAATTCTGAACACAACGCTGATAAGTTGCCTGCGCACACTTGAGCCCAAAAGGCATAGACACATAGCAAAAAGCACCAAAAGGGGTTATGAATGCTGTCTTCTCTTGATCTTCAACTGCCATTTTAATCTGGTGATAACCTGAGTACGCATCTAGAAAACTCAGCCGCTCACACCCTGCTGTAGCATCAATAATCTGGTCAATGCGAGGTAGAGCAAAAGGATCAGTTGGGCAAGCTTTATTGAGGTCTGTGTAGTCCACACACATCCTCCACTTCCCATTCTTCTTTAGAACTAGCACCGGATTAGCCAACCATTCCGGATGAAACACTTCCACTATGAACCCTGCCGCCAAAAGCTTGGCCACTTCTTCTCCTATAGCCTTGCGCCTCTCTTCGTTAAAGCGACGCAAATACTGTTTTACCGGTTTAAATTTTGGATCAATATTTAACTTGTGCTCAGCGAGTTCCCTCGGTATACCTGGCATGTCAGAAGGTTTCCATGCAAAAATATCCCGGTTCTCACGGATGAACTCGATGAGCGCGCTTTCCTATTTAGGATCCAGGTTAGCACTGATGGTGAATTGCTTAGACGAATCTCCAGGCACAAAATCGACCTGCTTAGTCTCTTCCGCTGATTTGAACTTCAAAGCCGGATCATGCTCGGTGGTTGGCTTCTTCAGCGGAGTCATGTCTGCCGGATCAACATTATCCTTATAAAATTTTAACTCTTCCGTGGCACATACCGCTTCTGCATAAGCCGCATCACCTTCCTCACATTCCACTGCTATCTTACGACTGCCATGCACCGTGATTGTGCCTTTATGACCTGGCATCTTGAGCTGCAGATAAATATAACATGGCCTAGCCATAAATTTAGCATAAACCGTCCTCCCGAACAGAGCATGATACGGACTTTTAATTTTGACAACTTCAAAGGTGATCATCTCCGATCTGGAATCATGCTCATCCCCAAAGGTAACTTCTAAGTCAATCTTACCAACTGGATAAGCTGACTTACCTGGGACCACCCCGTGAAACACTGTGTTTGATGTCCTTAACTGTTTATCTGTCAGACCCATACGGCGAAAAGTCTCGTAATATAATATATTGATACTGCTACCTCCATCCATGAGGACTTTAGTGAACCTGTATCCTCCCACCTGAGGTGCCACCACCAAGGCTAAATGTCCCGGATTATCTACCCGTAACGGGTGGTCCTCTCTGCTCCAAACAATGGGCTGCTCTGACCATCGTAGAAACTGTGGCGTCGCCGGTTCTACCGCATTAACAGTCCGCTTTAAAACCTTCTGGTCTCTCTTGCATAAACTCGTGGTGAAAACATGATATTGACCGCTGCTCAACTCCTTCGGATTACTCTGGTATCCGGATTGCTGTTGTTGCTGCGGACGCTGCTGCTGCTGCTGATTTCCTTGGTTATTGTGACTCCCTTGGCCCTGCTGCTGATTATTCTGATTGTTGTAACCACCTTGATGATACGATTGATTTCCCTGACCATGATAACCGCCTTGATAATGTGATTGATTTCCTTGACCGTTGTAGTTTCCTTGACTACCTTGGCCGCCTGGTCGGGATTGATAACCACCGTTGTTCCCTTGATAACCGCTGTTGCCCCTATATCCTGAACCGGAGTTGTTCCCTTGGTAAACCGGGCCATAAAACCCGGGCCCTGAACCGCCATTCGGGGGCCGGCTATGAGGATTAAAACGGCCGTTCCCTGCTATCATAGGGTTCAGGCATTCTCTTGCCGTGTGCCATGCAGGCCCCTTTCTTCCGCTATGCTTTATACAGGGTTGATCCAAATCCTGCTCCCAACCCGGGTTTCCTCCACCGGTCTGGCGAGTGGGACCTTGCTGACTACCCTGAAAGCCGCCTTGAACCTGTGTATTAGCCACAAAATCGGAGCTGTTTTCCGGTTTCCGTTTGCCCAAAATACTTGAAGTAATCGGATTAGCTGGCGCCGGTTTGCCAGTCTTGCTGGCCTTTCCCGCTTTATCTCCTTCTGGCTCCGGATACTTGGTATTATCTGAGTCTTCGTACTTCACCAAGGCGCTCATCAAGGTCCCCATGTCATTGCATTCCCGTTTAAGCCGTCCGAGTTTTAATTTCAAAGATTCAAACCGGCAATTATTCTCCAATGTTACAATTGCTGTGCTCGGATTAATGCCGTTTGAGGAGTGCAAGATCTCTGCCACTCGGCGTACCCAAGCTGCTGTAGACTCCTGCTCTCCTTGCACGCATGCTGCTAAATCTATCACCGACATAGGTTGCTTGCACGTATCCTTAAAATTTTTGATGAACTGACTGCGCAGCTCCCCCCATGATCCGATAGAATTCGGAGGTAGTCCCTTTAGCCAAGTCCGGGCCGTTCCTTCAAGCATCATAGTGAAATATTTGGCACAAGCCGATTCATCCACGTCCAGCATCTCCATGGCCATCTCGTAACTTTCCACCCAAGCTTCGGGCGGTAAATCGGCTATGTAATTAGGCACCTTGCGAGGTCCTTTGAAATCCTTGGGCAACTTAACGCTCCGCAGGGCGGGGACGAGACATTGTATCCCAAAACCGCTCGCCGTCGCTCCTGTCCCTGTAGTGCCTGTGTGAACCGGCGTCGACTGACGAACTTCCTCTCTGGCCTCCGATCTAGGCCGGTTTCGATCCGGGGCTGGCATCTCTGCCCTTGCCGGATTATCTTGCCTGTGCTGATGTCTCCTCCGTTCACTGCTAGACACTTCGGGCTCCTCCCAATGTCTAGAGTAACTTCGGTTGGGACGTGGTGTCGAATGTAACCTTTCCCTGCTATGAGAGTACGCTTGCTGCTGTATTAATGCCGTATTGAGTAGCTTCTGGGCCCTGCGCGCCTCTATCGCTACAGGGGATGTTTCTTCCACAGGTAAAGCGGCCAACCGCGCTGCCGCTGCAGCGATATTATCCACAGGGTTTGAATAGTGCCCCGGGGGGACCGGAACATAAGGCGCCGATGTAATCCGTCGCTCCCGCTCTGCGGCGGGTTGCTGAACCGGCTCATCTCGAGCCGGTGGGCTTCTCCGGTTTAAGATCGGATTATTACTGGCCCCAGCCCCAGGTGTTCTGAACAAATTTGCAGATTCGTAACCCGGCGGTAGGCGGGATCGATATTTTCGCCCTCTTACTCCTTCCATAGAAGCCTGTTCCATCCTTAAGTGAAAAGCTTGATCATCCAACTCTGCTTGCCTTATGGCTAACATCTCTCCTTCTGCCTTTAAATCCTCCTTTAACTGATCGATCCGGGCCTTCAACTGAAGAAGCTCTACATCATGTTGTGCCTTGTCTGCTGGAGCTACGGCCTCTACTGCCTTAGCTGAGAACTCCTCGATCAAGGTGGATAGAACTGCAGTAATGGAGGGATTTGAACCGCTTCCCCCTGCACCAGCCTCCGCTGTTGTTCCATTCGTCGGGGGTTGTGAACCGGCCATGAAGACCGCCACCCGGTTTGGCGGGCCGGAGGGGTCCGGAATACTGTTTCCATCGGACTCGCCCTCAGACCGGCCGTCCCGCAACTGATACAGAGATTCGGTTTCCCCGGATAAAGACTCGTCATCTGAATAGACGACGGTTGCACCATCAGATTCCGACCCATCCTCGGCTTGGCTTCCGTGAATCGCTCCAACGAACACATGCTTCCTGGCAGGCTGAATCCGGGCCGATCGCGCACGCTGAGCCGGCTCGACGATGTTGGGGAAGGCGTCCGGCTCAGGTCCCGGTTCTCCAATTTTGCCGATGAAGACTTGGATGCTGCCGAAGGGGACCCGGTACCCGTATTCGATCGAATCGGCCTCCGGTCCCCAACCCGCGTCGTCGATGTAGATCCGGCCACGACGACTCTTGGTCATCCGGCCGACTGTGTAACCCTTTAACCCTTCGAAACCGCCTTTCAAGAACTCGAAACCATCGTGCGCAGGCCCCACGGTGGGCGCCAACTGTCGTGGAATTAACACGGCAGATGTCCGGTTTAGCGGACTTGATGATAGAACCATCGCACGGGTTAGCTTGAAAGGGTTCATGGCACACAAAGGACACAAAGGATTTTATACTAGTTCGGCCCCTTGGAGAAGGTAAAAGCCTACGTCTAGTTGGTTTGGTATTGCTTGGGCGTCGGTGTACAGGGAGCGGAATCGCTTGCCTGCGTCTCGACAGATTGATTGTTGCTTATCCCTGAACCGATACCGGGTCGTCCCTTTATATAGAGGTGACGCCTGGTCCGGTTTACAGAGTCCCGAGGCCGGCTCATAATCGTGTCCGCCTCGGTCTCTGCCCTTTCTTTCTTATCTCTCAAGTTACATCTCTTTGGCGGTTTACAAACCGTATTTCTATACATGAGCCTTGAAATCTCATGGGCCGTAATCTCTACTAAAATAATAAACCAAGTACGATATAACTAAGCCGGTTTACAATATCCGGTTTATATCTATTAACCGTATCCCTGACAAGTACCGCTCCTTGGAGCGGTAGCACCACTCAGTGCGGTATGTGAGCATAACGATTGCATATTTCCCCACCTATAAAAGGGGGTCTTATTCCCCAATGAACCTTCTCTTGAGCTCATGTTCTTCCCCCATTGTTGACCTTCTTCGAGCTTGCTATCTCTCAATCCCCCCATGGATTCTTGCTAGTTTTTTGGAGAAAGAGAGAGGAGATCTAGATCTACGTTTCCACCAATCACTTTCTCCTCTATGTGAGGGGAACGCTTTCGATCTAGATCTTGGAGTTCTTCATGTTCTCTTCTTCATTCTTCCTCTCATTTTCCTCCCTAGCATTAGTTGCTTTGGTGGGATTTGGGAGAGAAGGACTTGGGCACTCCGTGTGCCCTTGCCATTGCATTTGATGCATTGGTTTCAGTTCTCCACGGTGATACGTGGAAGTGAAGTTGAGAAGCTTATTACTCTTGGGTGCCTGTTACCCTTGAGCTTGTTCCTCTTGGGTGCTTGGGTGCCCTAGACGGTTGAGGTCACTACGGAGCCATATTCCATTGTGGTGAATCTTCGTGGTGTCGTTGGGAGCCTCCAATTAAGTTGTGGAGATAGCCCCAACCTTGATGGTGTTCGGAGCTCAATCATTGTGGTGTAAAGCTCCGGGCAATCGTCGGGGTCTCCAATTAGGTTGTGGTGATCGCCCCGAGCAATTGTACGGGTTCGGTGATCGCCCTCAAGGGTCCCTTAGTGGAATCATGGCATCTTGCATTGTGCGAGGGCTTGAGGAGATTACGATGGCCCTAGTGGTTTCTTGGGGAGAATTGTGCCTCCACACCGCTCCAAACGGAGATTAGCATCCGCAAGGGTGTGAACTTCGGGATACATCGTCGTCTCCGTGTGCCTCAGTTATCTCTTACTCGAGCCTTTTACTTATGCACTTTACTTTGTGATAGCCTTATTGTTTCTTGCTATATATCTTGTTATCACCAAGTAGTTTATCTTGCTTAGCATAAGTTGTTGGTGCACATAGGTGAGCCTAGTTGTCGTAGGTTTTGTGTTTGTCAAATTAACCGCTAGGTTTATTCCACATTTTTTCAAGCCTTAATCGTAATTATTTTAAAATGCCTATTCACCCCCTCTAGGCGACATCCACGGTCTTTTAAACTCTTTCTCCAGAAAGGATCCATTCTTGGCAACAAAGATCTTGCCTTCAGATCTGAGGTAGAAGGTATACCCAATAGTTTCCTCAGGGTATCCTATGAAGACGCACTTTTCCGATTTGGGTTCAAGCTTTTAGGTTGAAGTTTCTTGACATAAGCATTGCATCCCCAAACTTTCAGAAATGACAGCTTAGGTTTCTTCGCAAACCATAATTCATACGGTGTCGTCTCAACGGATTTAGACGGTGCCATATTTAAAGTGAATGCAACAGTCTCTAAAGCATAACCCCAAAATGATAGCCGTAGATCGGTAAGAGACATCATAGATTGCACCATATCCAATAGAGTGCGATTATGATGTTCGGACACACCATTACGCCGAGGTGCTCCAGGTTGCGTGTGCTACCTCTTGAGCATGTGTTGGCTTTCCCTTGAAGAGGAAAGGGTGATACAACAAAGTAGCGTAAGTATTTCCCTCAGTTTTTGAGAACCAATGTATCAATCCATTAGGAGACTACACGCAAATCCCTAGTACTTGCACAAACAATTAAGAACCTTGCAACCAAGGTGATAAAGGGGTTGTCAATCCCTTCACGGTCACTTGCAAAAGTGAGATCTGATAGAGATAATAAGATAATTTTTTGGTATTTTTGTTGTATAGATTGAAAAGTAAAGATTGCAAAATAAACTACGATAAAAATAGCTACTTGATGGGATATTAATATGATGAAAAATAGACCCGAGGGCCATAGGTTTCACTAGTGGCTTCTCTCAAGATAGCATATTTTACAGTGGGTGAACAAATTATTGCCGAGCAATTGATAGAAAAGCGCATAATTATGATAATATCTAGGCATGATCATGTATATAGGCATCACGTCCGTGATAAGTAGACCGAAATGATTTTGCATCTACTACTATTACTCCACACATCGACTGCTATCCAGCATGCATCTAGAGTATTAAGTTCATAAGAATAGAGTAACACATTAAGCAAGATGACATGATGTAGAGGGATAAACTCAAGCAATATGATATAAACCCCATCTTTTTATCCTCGATGGCAACAATACAATACGTGCCTTGCTGCCCCTGCTGTCACTGGGAAAGGACACCGCAAGATTGAACCCAAAGCTAAGCACTTCTCCCATTGCAAGAAAGATCAATCTACTAGGCCAAGCCAAACTAATAATTCAAAGAGACTTGCAAAGATATTAAATCATGCATATAAGAATTCAGAGAAGAATCAAATATTGTTCATAGATAATCTTGATCATAAACCCACAATTCATCGGATCTCGACAAACACACCGCAAAAAGTATTACGTCGAATAGATCTCCAAGCAGATCGAGGAGAAATTTGTATTGAGATCCAAAGAGAGAGAAGAAGCCATCTAGCTAATAACTATGGACCTGAAGGTCTATGGTAAACTACTCAAACATCATTGGAGAGGCTATGGTGTTGATGTAGAAGCCCTCCGTGATCGATTCCCCCTCCGGCGGAGCACCGGAAAAGGCCCCAAGATGGGATCTCACGGGTACCGAAGGTTGTGGCGGTGGAAATAGGGTTTCGTGGTGGCCCTCGATGTTTTCAGTGTATATATATAGGCGGAAGAAGTACGTCGGTGAGGTACGAGGGGCCCACGAGGGTGGGGGACGCGGCTACCCCTGGGCGCGCCCTCCTGCCTCGTGGCCGCCTCGTTGCTTCCTAGACGTCCACTCCAAGTCTCCTGGATTGCGTTTGTTCCAAAAATGATTCGCGCGAAGGTTTCATTCCGTTTGGATTCCGTTTGATATTCCTTTTCTGTGAAACACCGAAATAGGCAAAAAACAACAATTTGCACTGGGCCTCCGGTAATAGGGTAGTCCCAAAAATAATATGAAAGTGCATATTAGAGCCCATTAATCATCCAAAACAGATAATATAATAGCATGGAACAATCAAAAATTATAGATACGTTGGAGACGTATCAGAGTGAGTTGTGAAACAATTCCACATTTCCTTAAGTGCGTGCCAAACTCGTGACTCAAATATTCTCCTCCACGATCAGATCGTAAGAACTTTATTTTCCTGTCATGTTGATTCTCTACCTCGCTCTGAAATTCCTTGAACTTTTCAAAGGTCTCAGACTTGTGTTTCATTAAGTAGACATACCCATATCTACTTAAATCATCTATGAGGGTGAGAACATAACGATAGCCACCGCGAGCCTCAACGCTCATTGGACCGCATACATTAGTATGTATTATTTCCAACAAGTTGGTTGCTCGCTCCATTGTTCTGAAGAACGAAGTCTTAGTCATCTTGCCCATGAGGCATGGTTCACATGTGTCAAACGATTCATAATCAAGAGACTCCAAAAGTCCATCTGCATGGAGTTTCTTCATGCGTTTGACACCAATATGACCAAGGTGGCAGTGCCACAAGTATGTGGGACTATCATTATCAACCTTACATCTTTTGGCATTCACACTATGAATACGTGTAACATCACGTTCTAGATTCAATAAAAATAAACCATTGACCAGCGGGGCATGACCATAAAACATATCTCTCATATAAATAGAACAACCATTATTCTCGGATTTAAATGAGTAGCCATCTCGCATCAAACAAGATCTAGATACAATGTTCATGCTCAAAGCTGGTACTAAATAATAATTATCGAGGTTTAAAACTAATCTCGAAGGTAGATGCAGAGGTAGCGTGATGACGGCGATCACATCGACCTTGGAACCATTCCCGACGCGCATCGTCACCTCGTCCTTTGCGAGTCTCCGCTTATTTCGCAGCTCCTGTTTTGAGTTACAAATGTGAGCAACTGCACCGGTATCAAATACCCAGGAGCTACTATGAGCGCTGGTAAGGTACACATCAATAACATGTATATCATATATACCTTTGATGTTGTTGGTCTTCTTATCTGCTAAGTAGTTGGGGCAGTTCCGCTTCCAGTGACCATTTCCCTTGCAAAAAAAGCACTCAGTCTCAAGCTTGGGTCCATTCTTTGGCTTCTTCCCGGCAACTGGCTTACCGGGCGTGACAACTCCCTTGCCGTCCTTCTTGAAGTTCTTCTTACCCTTGCATTAATTTTTTGAACTTAGTGGTCTTATTCACCATCAACACTTGATGTTCCTTTTTGATCTCCACCTCCACTGATTTCAGCATCGAATATAACTCAGGAATGGACTTCTCCATCCTTGGCATATTGTAGTTCATCAGAAAGCTCTTGTAGCTAGGTGGAAGCGACTGGGGGATTATGTCAATGACCGAGTCATCTAGAAGATTAACTCCCAGCTGAGACAAGCGGTTGTGCAACCCAGACAATTTGAGTATATGCTCGCTGACAGAACTATTTTCCTCCATCTTACAACTGAAGAACTTGTCGGAGACTTCATATCTCTCGACTCGGGCATGAGCTTGCAAAACCATTCTCAGCTCTTGTAACATCTCATATGCTCCGTGTTGCTCAAAACACTTTTTGAGCCCCAGTTCTAAGCTGTAAGGCATGCCGCACTCAACCAGGGAGTGATCATCACTACGTGACTGCCAGGCGTTCATAACATCTTAAGTTGCTGGGAAATGGGTGCGTCACCTAGCGGTGCTTCAAGGACATATGCTTTCTTGGAAGCTATGAGGATGATCCTCAAGTTACGGACCCAATCCATATAGTTGCTTCCATCGTCTTTCAGTTTGGTTTTTTCTAGGAACGTGTTGAAGTTGAGGGCAACATTAGCATGGGCCATTGGATCTACGGGATAGATTGTAAAGACAATTTTAGACTAAGTTCATCTAATCAAATTATTTAATGAAATCCCACTCAGATAGACATCCCTCTAGTCATCTAAGCAATACATGATCCAAATCGACTAGGTCGTGTCCGATCATCATGTGATACAGACTAGTCATCAATGGTGAACATCTCAATGTTGATCGCATCTACTATACAACTCATGTTCGACCTTTCGGTCTCTCTTGTTCTGAGGCCATGTTTGTACATGCTAGGCTCGTCAAGTCAACCTAAGTGTTTTGCATGCGTAAATCTGGCTTACACCCGTTGTGTGTGAATGTTAGAATCTATCACACCCGATCATCACGTGGTGCTTCGAAACAATGAACCTTCACAACGGTGCACATTTAGGGGGAACACATTTCTTGAAATTTAAGTGAGGGGTCATCTTATTTATGCTACCGTCGTTCTAAGCAAATAAGATAGAAACATGACAAACATCACATGCAGATCATAAAGTGACATGATATGGCCAATATCATTTTGTGCCTTTGATCTCCATCTTCGAGGCGCGGCATGATCACCATAGTCACCAGCATGACACCATGATATCCATCATCATGATCTCCATCATCGTGTCTTCATGAAGTTGTCTCGCCAACTATTACTTCTACCACAATGGCTAATGGTTAGCAATAAAGTAAAGTAATTACATGGCATTTTATATTGACTCGCAGGTCATACAATAAATTAAGACAACTCCTATGGCTCCTGTCGGTTGTCATACTCATCGACATGCAAGTCGTGATTTCTATTACAAGAACATGATCAATCTCATACATCACATATATAATTCATCACATCCTTTTGGCCATATCACATCACATAGCATACCCTGCAAAAAGAAGTTAGACGTCCTCTAATTGTTGTTGCATGTTTTACGTGGCTGCTATGGGTTTCTAGCAAGAACGTTTCTTACCTACGTAAAAGCCACAACGGTGATTTGTCAATTTCTATTTACCCTTCATAAGGACCCAGTTCATCGAACTGGATCCGACTAAAGTGGGAGAGACACACACCCGCTAGCCACCTTATGCAACAAGTGCATGTCCGTCGGTGGAACCTGTCTCACGTAAGCATACGTGTAAGGTGGGTCCACGCTGCTTCATCCCACAATGTTGTCGAATCAAGATAGGACTAGAACGGTAAGCAAATTGACCAAATCATCGCCCACAACTACGTGTGTCCTACTCGTGCATAGAATCATCACCCACAACTACTTGGGTCCTAGCTGATGTGCCACTGTTGGGGAATGTAGTAATAATTCAAAAAATCCTACGTGTCACCAAGATCAATCTAGGAGATGCTAGCAACGAGAGGGAGGGCGTGCATCTTTGTACCCTTGAAGATCGCTAAGCGGAAGCATTGCAAAGAACGCGGTTGATGGAGTCGTACTCGCGGCGATTCAAATCGCGGAAGATCAGATCTAGCGCCGAACGGACGGCTGATACGTCTCCAATGTATCTATAATTTTTGATTATTCCATGCTATTATATTATCTTTCTTGGATGTTTTATTGCATTTATATGCTATTTTATATGATCTTTGGGACTAACCTATTAACCCAGAGCCCAGTGCCAGTTTCTGTATTTTCCTTGTTTTTGAGTTTCGCAAAAAAGGAATATCAAACGGAGTTCAATTGACCTGAAAATTTACGGTGAATTCTTATGGACCAAAAGAAGCCCACGGAGCGTCGGAGGTGGACCAGAAGAGCCACGAGTCATTCATAGGGGTGGAGGGCGCGCCCCCTACCTTGTGGTTGACTCGTGGGTCCCCGTGACTTGTTCTCAACGCCAAAAATTCTTATAAATGCCGTAACCCCCAGAAATAAACCTAGATCGAGAGTTTTGCCGCCGCAAGCCTCTGTAGCCACGAAAAACCAATCGGGAGCCCGTTCCGACACCCTACCGGAGGGGGAAACCATCACCGGTGGCCATCTTCATCACCCCGGTGCTCTCCATGACGAGGAGGGAGTAGTTCACCCTAGGGGCTGAGGGTATGTACTAGTAGCTATGTGTTTGATCTCTCTCTCTCTCTCTCTCTCTCTCTCTCTCTCGTGTTCTTGATATGGCACAATCTTGATGTACCGCGAGCTTTGCTATTATAATTGGATCTTATGATGTTTCTCCCCCTCTACCTCTTGTAATGGATTGGGTTTTCCCTTTGAAGTTATCTTATCGGATTGAGTCTTTAAGGATTTGAGAACACTTGATATATGTCTTGCATGTGCTTATCTGCGGTGACAATGGGATATTCACGCGATCCACTTGATGTATGTTTTGGCGATCAACTTGCAGGTTCAGTGACCTTGTGAACTTATGCATAGGGGTTGGCACACGTTTTTATCTTGACTCTCCGGTAGAAACTTTTGGGCACTCTTTGAAGTTCTTTGTGTTCGTTTGAATAGATGAATCGGAGATTGTGTGACACATATCGTATAATAAAACCCGTGGATACTTGTGGTGACATTGGAGTATCTAGGTAACATTAGGGTTTTGGTTGATGTGTGTCTTAAGGTGTTATTTTAGTACGAACTCTAGGGTTGTTTGTGACACTTATAGGAATATCCCTAGATTGATCAAAAAGAATAACTTTGAGGTGGTTTAGTACCCTACAATAATCTCTTCGTTTGTTCTCCGCTATTAGTGACTTTGGAGTGACTCTTTGTTGCATGTTGATGGATTGTTATATGATCTAATTATGTTATCATTGTTGAGAGAACTTGCATTAGTGAAAGTATCAACCCTAGGCCTTGTTTCTAAGCATTGCAATATCGTTTGTGCTCACTTTTATCATTAGTTACCTTACTGTTTTTATATTTTCAGATTAAAAAAACCTATATCTTATTGGAAATATGCCCTAGAGGCAATAATAAAATGGTTATTATTATATTTCCTTGTTCATGATAATTGTGTATTGTTCATGCTTTAATTGTATTATCCGGAAACAGTAATGCATGTGTGAATACATAGACCACAACATGTCCCTAGTAAGCCTCTTATGGACTAGCTCGTTGATCAAAAGATGGTTACGATTTCCTAACCATGGACATTGGATGTCATTGATAATAGGATCACATCATTAGGAGAATGATGTGATGGACAAGACCCAATACTAAGCCTAGCACAAGATCGTGTAGTTCGTATGCTAAAGCTTTTCCAATGTCAAGTATCCTTTCCTTGGACCATGAGGTTGTGCAACTTCCGGATACCGTAGGAATACTTTGGGTGTGCCAAACGTCACAACGTAACTGGGTGGCTATAAAGGTACACTACGGGTATCTCCGAAAGTATTTGTTGGGTTGGCACGAATCGAGACCGTGATTTGTCACTTCGTATGATGGAGAGGTATCTCTAGGCCCACTCGGTAAGACATCATCGTAATGAGCTCAATGTGACTAAGGGGTTGGTCACGGGATGATGTGTTACGGAACGAGTAAAAAGACTTGCCATGACGAGATTGAACAAGGTATCGGCATACCGACGATCGATTCTCGGGCAAGTACTATACCGCTAGACAAAGGGAATTGTATACGGGATTGATTGAATCCTTGACATTGTGGTTCATTCGATGAGATCATCGTGGAACATGTGGGAGCCAACATGGGTATCCAGATCCCGCTGTTGGTTATTGGCCGGAGATATGTCTCGGTCATGACTGCATGGTTCCCGAACCCGTAGGGTCTACACACTTAAGGTTCGATGATGCTAGGGTTATAGGGAATGTAGTACGCGGTTACCGAATGTTGTTCGGAGTCCCGGATGAGATCCCGGACATCATGAGGAGTTCCAGAATGGTCCGGAGGTAAAGATTTATATATGGGAAGTCCCGTTTTGGTCACCGGAATTGTTTTGGGCGTTATTGGTAACGTACCGGGACCACCGGAAGGGTTCCGGGGGTCCACCGGTAGGGGCCACCAGCCCCAGAGGCTTGCGTGCGCCAAGTGTGGGAAGGGACCAGCCCTAGATGGGCTGGTGCGCCCCCCACCAAGGCCCAGGTTGCAGGAGATAAGAGAGCGGGCAAACCCTAGGTCCATATGGGCCTTAAGGCCCACCCTAGGGCGCCCCCCTCTCTCCCCCCTCCTGGCCGCCCCCTAGATGGGATCTAGGGGCTGCCGCCACCCCTTGGGGGGAAACCCTAGATGGGGGCGCAGCCCCTCCCCTCCCCCTATATATATGTGGGGTTTCGGGGCTGCCAGATGCACGAGTCCCTCTCTCGCTTGGCGCAGCCCTACCCCCCCTCGTCTCTCGTAGTGCTTGGCGAAGCCCTGCTGGAGTGCCACACTCCTCCACCACCAGCACGCCATCGTGTTGCTACTGGACGGAGTCTTCCCCAACCTCTCCCTTTCCCCTTGCTGGATCAAGGCGCGGAAGACGTCACTGGGCTGCATGTGTGTTGAACGCGGAGGCGCCGTTGTTCGGCGCTTAGATTGGATTCAACCGTGGTCTGAATCGCTTCGTGTACGACTCCACCAACCGTGTTCTTGCAACGCTTCCGCATCGCGGCCTTCAAAGGTATGAAGATGCACTCCCCTCTCGTTGCTAGTAATATCCATAGATAGATCTTGGTGATGCGTAGGAATTTCTTGATTTTCTACAATGATCCCCAACATATCTACCATCCATATTACACTTGTATCACCATCTCTTCGCCGAACTAGTGCACCTATACAATTTACCATTGTATTGGGTGTGTTGGGGACACAAGAGACTCTTTGTTATTTGGTTGCAGGGTTGTTTGAGAGAGACCTTCTTCATCCTACGCTTCCCACGGATTGATAAACCTTAGGCCATGCACTTGAGGAAAAATTGCTACTTTCCTACAAAACTCTGCGCTTGGAGGCCCAACACGAGTCTACAAGAAGAAGGTTGTGTAGTAGACATCAAGCTCTTTTCTAGCGCCGTTGCCGGGGAGGCTAGGTAAGGGTCACTCACATCCCGTCAACAAAGCTCTTTCATGGCGCTGTTGCCGGGGAGGTGGGTGCTTGAAGGTATATCTTTAGATCTTGCAATCTAATCTTCTAGTTTCTTGTTTTATCGCTAGCTTGTTTTATAAAAAGAAAAATACAAAAAAATGGAATTGAGGTTACCTCATATGCTTCATCTTTTTAGTGTCTTTCGTGAAAATGATGGAAAGAAAAATTGTGCTCAATTGATAGAAGAAGAAATCAATAAAATGTTTGGCACTAAATTTTTGAATGATGATCATGATTGCAATGTTGTTAGTATGAATTCTTTGAATATCCATGATGCTAATGATATGCAAAGCCACAAGCTTGGGGATGCTACGTTTTATGAAGATGATATTTTTAGTCCCCCAAGTTTTGATGAGAAAATTTATTATGAGGAAAGCATGTCTCCAATTTAGGATGATTATTGTGATGACACCTATGTTATAAAGCATACCAATAACCATGAAACTTGTCATCATGATTTTAATCAAGTATCTCATGATAGTTATTTTGTTGAATTTGCTCTTTCCACTACTATGAATGAGAATAAATTTGCTTATGTGAAGAGTAATAAAATTTCTATGCTTATGCATCATGAAAAGAGTATTCTTTGTGATAGTTATATTTTTGAATTCATTAATGATGCTACTGAAAATTATTATGAGATAGGAACATATGCTTTTAAGTATTGCAATAATACCAAGTTTCTTCTCGATGTGTTGAAAGTTTTGAAGTCATGCTTGTTTTGCCTTCCTATGCTACTTGATTATTGTTCTCACAATTTGTTTGCTCACAAAATCCGTATGCATAGGAAGTGGGTTAGACTTAAATATATTTGCAATGTGATTCATGATGCTCCCCTCTATATTTCGATTCTTATCTTTACACGAGCATCATTGAAGTCTTCATGCCTAGCTGAAAAGGCGTTAAAAGAAAAGCGCTTGTTGGGAGACAACACAATATTTTTACCTACTGTTTTTGTGTGTTCACATAATTAAGCTATTGTAGTAATCATGTTTTATAGCTTTTGTTTCAATAAAGTGCCAAGTAAAGCCTTTGGGATAGTGTGGATGATAGTTGATTTGGTTTTGTGCAAAACAGAAAGTTTTGCGTCCAGTGCAGAAAATTCAATAAATAAACGGAACATGATAATTAGTTGAAATTTTTACAATTTATATATATACCAATTCCCCTTGTCATTTTTTTTCCAGAATTTTTAGAGTTACAGAAGTATATGAAGTTTTCAGATTTCTACAGACTATTCTGTTTTTGACAGATTCTATTTTTTCATGTGTTGTTTGCTTATTTTGATGAATCCATGAGTAGTATCGGAGGGTATGAACCATGGAGAAGTTGGAATACAGTAGATATAACACCAAAATGAATTTAGAATGAGTTCACAACAGTACCTAAGTGGTTATTTGCTTTCTTATACTAACGGAGCTCATAAGATTTTCTGTTTAGTTTTGTGTTGTGAAGTTTTCAAGTTTTAAGTAAGGATTCGATGGACTATGGAATAAGGAGTGGCAAGAGCCTGAGCTTAGGGATTCACAAGGCATTCCCAAGGTAATATTCAATTACAACCAAGAGCCTAAGCTTGGGGATGCCCCGGGAAGGCATCCCCTTTTTTGTCTTCGTCTATCGGTAACTTTACTTGAGGCTATATTTTTATTCACTACATGATATGTGTTTTTCTTGGAGCGTCGTGTGTGATATGAGTCTTTGCTTTTTAGTTTGCCAAAATCATCCTTTCTGTACACACCTTTTGAGAGGGACACGCTTCAATCGTGATTTATTAGAATACTCCATGTGCTTCACTTATATATTTTGAGCTAGGCAATTTTGCTCCAGTGCTTCACTTATATCTTTTAAGAGCACGGCGGTGGTTTTTTTAATTGTTTAACTCTCTTGATTCACTTATATTATTTTGAGAGTCTTAAAGAACAACATGGTAATCTGCTTGGGCTATGAAATTATTCCTAATATGATAGACATCCAAAGGAGATATAATAAAAAGTTTAATATATAGAGCATTAAATATTATGTGAAGTTTGACTCCTTGTAATTGTTTTGAGATATTAATATGGTAATATTAGAGTCATGCTAGTGGTAGTTTGTGAGGTTAAAGAAATAATTATGTTAATGTTTGTGATTCCCGTAGCATGCACGCATGGCCTATGTAACCAAATTGGTGCGCACTGTATCTTGATTGTTTCATCTTTGCGGGAAGGTCGGGTGCGCGCGATGGTTAATTCCTACCAACCTACCCCCTAGTGTCATGCATCGTAGTGCTTTGCTTTGAGGGCTAAGTAGATTTTTTGCAATAAGTATGTGATTTATTTATGACTAATGTGAGTCCATGGATTATACGCACTCTCACCCTTCCACCTTGCTAGCCACTCTAGTGCCGCAAAACTTTTCCCCGGTGCATAAAACGACCCTCCTTATACCTTCCTCAAAACAACCACCATACCTACCTATTATGACATTTTCATAGCCATTCCGAGATATATTGCCATGTAACTCCACTGTTCCATTAATTATGACACGCTTCATCATTGTCATATTGCTTTGCATGATCATGTAGTTGACTGATAACCCACAAGTGTAGGGGATCGTTTGTAGCCTTTTTTTATAAGTAAGAGTGCCGAACCCAACGAGGAGCTAAAGGTAGAACAAATATTTCCTCAAGTTCTATCGACCACCAATACAGCTCTACGCAGACTCTAGAACAAGAATAAAACTAGGAGTACTTAGTGGGAACGAAACTTGAAATAAATTTCAAGACAATAAAAGTAGTGTAGTAGCAAGCTTTTTGTAACACAAGAGAATGATTTGTCCCTAGGTAATCGATAATAAGTATCGGTAATCATTTTTGCAATTTTATTATGAGGGAGAGACATGAGCTAACATACTTTCTCTACTTGGATCATAAGCACTTATGATTGGACCCCTAGCAAGCATCCGCAACTACTAAAGATCATTAAGGTCGTGAAACCCAACCATAGCATTAAGTATCAAGTCCTCTTTATCCCATACGCCATAGCCTACCTACACGGGTTTAAGCTTCTGTCACTCTCGCAACCCACCATAAGCGAACCATGAACATATTGCAACACCCTACAGCGGGGGCCCCTCACGTTTGCGCGAGAACGGAGGTGTGGGGACACCGACTCATAAGTCGAGATTACCGAATGCACGTGTACAGTGATCCCAGAGATCAATGCTCACTGAACACACAGAAGCTGAATAACAAGAGTCTTACATCCATACATACCGTGTTACACAAATTGTGACCATTAAGGTCAAGTCTTGAATATAACATTGCAGCGGAAATCTTCAATAACAACTTGGACCCATGCCATCTGCCTTAACCCTACAGGCATTCTGACTGGGAAGCGTCCTAGCTCGCATGTTCGTCACCAAGAAATCTTCAACATATCCTGTTCTTTCATGCCTGGCGAATAAAATAACCAGTGGCAAGCCAATGAGTACTTTGAATGTGCTCGCAAGCAACCCAAGTGTGATGACAGAGTAATTTTGCAAGGCTCTACTGCTAATTTGGCAGTTTTGCGGAAAGCTAATTTTTCATATGCAAGTATGATCAACATATGACAAGGACATGCATGTGTGTGCAACAAGTATCAGGAGGTTACAGACATCAATATCGAGAAAGAGTTGTAATCAACTCATGCTCAAGCTCATCGTGACTTCCTCAAGAATCACATCATCAATATCATTGAACTGTGTTGTTTTCCTCACACACACACACACACACACACACACACCAGGTTTCGCAAACATTGGACGTAGCCCAAGAGCGGTTACCCAACTGTCCTTGACCGTGGACATGGCTATTCGAATAGTTTTACACTATGCAGAGGTTGCACACTTTACCCACAAGATCCGGGGAACTTCTATGTCATCCACGACCCGCGGTACTTCAAGTACCCGGGGTAAGCACCCGATCACTATGTTTCCCTAAACGACACTAACATGGAGTCCACTCGATTGGTAGCAACCCCCGTGCCCAACATTTCACATCATAAAAATTGTGGAGCCTCGCTCCCATATTCATCACATACCACTGACACGGGGTACCAACGATGTGTTCGGTGCCCTGTGAAAACAGTCATGGCCGCCTATCCAAGCACGACCCCGTCCCGAGAGTGACCTCATGTCACCCCCGTCACTAGTAATGCGGGCACCATGCTAGTATCGACCTAGGTAATCAATAATGCCCTTTCCCATATAAGGGTACTGTGGTTGCGCATGTAAGGTTGGAATAATGGTCGCAACTTAAACCAATCCATTTTCAAAACAACACACACACTTGCCTCGGTACACCACTTCGTCATCAAGTGGTTACCCAACTCTTCATCTCCCTCGGGCATAAATGGCACCCGACGGGGTTTTCGAAAAGTCTTTTGAAAGTACTCTGCCTCCGTCATCATGCATATTCCCGTCCCCTTTGCATAGCTACTACTATAGCAACCTATCTACTCCCACCCACATAACCCTCATAGGAAGGTAGGGTCATGCTTGATGCAAGTTTCAATAGTAAAGCAACAAAGGTACCGACCAAAGTGGTCACCACCTCAACATGATTTCGATGCATTGATAATAAGGTGCTATGAGACATGCATAAAAAGGCTTGTCGAACAAGGTCAAAGGGCTGGTTGCATGTGTCCTTCAGAGTCTTCAAACCTTCTGGTCCATCTCCAAGTACTCCGTTTATTTCGTCAACTAACGCCGGAAACAAATCACAATAAGCAACACAACAAGGCAAAAATAAAAGTGCTCTAAAAATAGGAGTTGGAATTTTCTAGGATATCCCTGGTTATATGGAAAATAACTAGAGTGGTTTCATTGGGATTGGATTAGTGGATATTTCTGATCATTTCAATATGTTGGAATCAATGGGTTTATGGATTTGCAAGAAGTGTACAGAAATATATTTTTGGAAAATGAGCAAAGGCACCCATTTAACAAATCATTATTTTAGAAGCATCTAGGAGTTGGTTTCACTAGATTTGGAGTTCAAATGAATTTCCTATGATTTTGCAAAGTTGGCAAATATGAAGAAATGGCTCATTATTTTGTGGGGTATAGAAAGTATTAATAAAAATGTTCATAAACTAAGTTATGAACTTATAAGCATCTAGGAATTTGAATCATGGCATTTGGATCAACTTTGAGCTCTCTGTGATTTTCTAAAGTTTATCACAGAAATAGAAAAATGACATTTTGATAAATATTTGTGAATAAATAGTCTCTGAAAAAATGTGCGTGTTGCACCAACAGGTAGATCATGATTTTAGAAACTACTAGAAATTTGAATCATCAAATTTGGAGTTCAAATGATTTGATTATGGATTTTAGAAGTTTACTGGAAAAAGAAAAAGGAAATAAGGCTTTAACCTTATCCTGCGCACATGGCGACAGACAGACCGTGGGCCGGCCCAGCGGCTCGGCCGCATGCAGAGGGCCAGGCGACGTCGAAGGCGCCTTTGGGCCAGGCGTCTTCACCGCAGGGACGCGGCTTCGACTGATGCCGTCTCCACTTATGCGCGGGCCAGGCCTTTGGGTCGCTTACAAGCGGGCCCCCCTGGCAGGCTTGTCTTCCTCCTCCCGCTTGAACAGAGGCGAGGCAGGGGAGGCAGGGCCGAGCACTCGCCGACGCTGTCCCGTCGACTTGGGCCGTCCCCGGCGACGCCTCGGCCACCGGAATGACCAACGCGGAGAGGCGCTTCCAGCCATGGGTAACACGCATGCCGGGGAGGACCAGGTCAAGGAGGGCGCCGTCCGCGGTGGATGTGGCTGACGGCGATGGTCGACACGATGCTCAGGCCACCAAGAAGAGTAACAGGAGAGCGGGGGAGCTCCGTGGTGGCCATGGGGTTCGCCTAGTGGAGAAAGGAGGGGAGGAGGAGGCCTCATTCGCGGGGATTTGAGAGGAGGCCGGTGGCTCGGCTTCAGCCATGGAGGGGCAAGGAGGGAACGGGAAGGGTAGTGGGCAGGTCGGGGAGGCACACTGGAGGGAGAGGGGACAAATGGAGCGGAGAGGGGGCTCGGGGGTGACCTTATAAAGGCCAGCCGAAGCTCACCGTCGTCTCATGCGCCGGTGAGGACTCGGGCGAGGCCAGAGGCCACGGGGGCTGGGGAAACTAAGTCAAGAGCATTGGTGGAGATGGTCCACGACCAGGGGAAGGGAGATAAGGAGCGGGGAGGTGCCATAGGGGCCGCGCGTGTGAAGCCACTCACTGGAGCTTGCGGGTGGCCGGCGCGTGTGCGAGAGCAGCATCAGGAGGGAGAAGGAGGAGGGGCCGACCAGCTAGGCGTGTCCCGGACGTCAAGGTGGTCTTGCTGGCGTGCGAGGGACAGCCGATGTGGTCGGGGCATCGGGATGGGGGGCGGTACAGTGGGCCAGAGCACTGTAGTGCGCTCTAAAGCGCGACCATTGCATGCCATGGCATGCAACTGGCGTCCCGCGCGTGGCCAAGCTTGTCCACTAGCTCCTGGGGATTTCTGGGATGCTCTATGAAGCTTAGGAGGTAAGGTAGGAGGGAGGGGTAAGAAGTAGGAGGGTGGAAAGGTGCTGCCATGGTGAAAACAGAGAGGTAATTGTGGGTTTTACCCCCTCCAATGATTGAGCTGAGGCATGGGTGAGTTACTGGAGGTAGAAGGTGATCAGGTTCATCAGTGGTAAGAATTAGAGGTAAAGGGGAATAGTGAAAGGGGTCAAAACAATGGTTTTGGAAAAATGGCAGAAGGTGTTTGATGTGGTTTTGGGCAAGCAAATTATTCCCAATTGACATGAGACTTAACAGGATCAAATGTCATATAGAAATAGGGTGTTCCACCAAGTTTGAGTTCATTTGGAGAAACTTGCCAATGTAACTTTGGTAGACCCTAGAAATCAACAGAAATGGATTTCCAAGATTAAGTTAAGCAAATCATCCCTCCTTGATGCACCACTTGGTGTAGTGTCATCATTTGGGGTTGTGATCATGTCCACAAAATTTGAGGTCACAAGTAAAAAGTTGGCAATGTAGAGTTGTTCAAATTTGGATCTGGTCAGAAAGGGTTTTGGGGCACTTAGATCAAGTTATCCTTCTCCACAACTTGTGCCATTTGGCATAGATGCATATTTACATCATTTGAGCATGTGCACCAAGTTTGAGAGCATTTGGACAAGTTTGGCAATGTAAAGTCGCTCAAACTTCAAAATGGACAGAAATGGTTTTGAGGGGATTTGATGATGATTTCTTGATCTTCAAGGCATGAGGCTTTGTAAGATCATCAACTATGTCCTATTTGACATGATAGAATTTCCCTGGAATTTTTAGAGAATATTTCCTTTGTAAATATTTCAAAAGCTTGAAATATCCAGAAAGGGTATTGGAAGGATTTGTCCAATATTTTGAACATGACCATGTGTTGAAACTCTTATATATGGACAATATATGTCCTAGGAGTCTCTCTGAATTTTGGCAAATATTTTTGAAATAGTTAAATAATTTTTACCTATTAAAGACCATTTCTGGCCTAAAGAAAAAGCCTTTAAATAAAATAGGATAATAACTTTTAAAATTATACTTTTGTGGTTTAAGGGACTCCTATACCTAAATTCAAATATACTTTTTGAAAGATTTTTCACACCCCAAATAAGGTACTTGCAGTGCAAACCTCAATTCAGGGGTTTTTGGAAAACTAATTTTAGAAAATACTATTTGCCCAAAATATTTTTGTAAGAAAATACTATACTGTTCTATACACATGGCATGATCATTGGGAAAAGGTTTTGGATCAAGGAGATGAAGTATAAGAGTTGGATGATTTATTTGATTTTTAGAGCACTTGAAAACAGCAAACAGAAAACCAGTCAAGCAAGGTCAAAAACGCTCAAAAGTTTTTGTCAAACCACATTTTTAGCATGATTATTAGCTTAAGTGGGGTGGCATGAAAATCAGGGTGTGACAGGAGGGCGCCGTAGGACAACACCAAAAATAAAATATACAATCATACCAACCAAGATCACGATTAACCCATAGGACAAAAATGATCTACTCAAAGATCAGAGGATAACCATAGATTATTGGGAAATAATATATGGAGTTGAGAACCATGTTTAAGTAGAGATTACAGCGGGGAGAAGAGGTGTTACACCGATGCATAGAGGGCGAGAAAGTTGGTGATGACGGTAGCAAGATTGTTGATGTAGATCGCCGTCACGATCCTAGCCCCGGCGGCACTCCGGTGCCACCGGGAGAGAGGGGGAGAGAGCCCCCCTCCTTCTTCTTCTTCCTTGTCCTCCTCCCTAGGTGGGAGGAGGGTCCCCTTTGAAAGATCGTGGATGTCGCCTAGAGGGGGGTGAATAGGCGCTTTGAAATAATTATGATTTAGGCTTGAACAAATGTGGAATAAACCTAGCGGTTAATTTGTCAAGCACAAAACCTACAACAACTAGGCTCACCTATGTGCACTGCTACTTCTCGAGCTTGCGTTGTATTCCCTCAAAGAGGAAAGGGAGATGCAGCACAGTAGCGTAAGTATTTCCCTCGGTTTTTGTGAACCAAGGTATCAATCCAGTAGGAGACCACGCCCGAGTCCCTCGCACCTGCACAAACAAATAAGAACTTCGCAGCCAACACGATAAGGGGTTGTCAATCCCTTTACGGTCACTTACAAAAGTGAGATCTGATAGAGATGATATTTTATATTTTTGGTATTTTTGTTTATAAGAACAGAAAATAAAAGTGATAAAAGTAAAGTAGATGTAGATTGATATGTTGAGAATAGACCCGGGGGGCATAATGTTCTCTAGTGGCTTCTCTCATGATAGCTATATTCTACGGCGGGTAAACAAATTACTGTCGAGCAATTGATAGAAAAGCGAATAATTATGAGACTATCTAGGCATGATCATTGTATATAGGCATCACATCCGAGACAAGTAGACCGAAACGATTCGGCATCTACTACTATTACTCCACACATCGACCGCTATCCAGTATGCATCTAGTGTATTGAGTTCATAAGAACAGATCAACGCCTTAAGCAAGATGACATGATGTAGAGGGATAAACTAAAGCAATATGATATAAACCCCATCTTTTTATCCTCGACGGCAACAATACAATACGTGCCTTGCTGCCCCTACTGTCACTGGGAAAGGACACCGCAAGATTGAACCCAAAGCCAAGTACTTCTCCCATTGCAAGAACTATAGATCTAGTAGGCCAAACCAAACCAATAATTCGAAGAGACTTGCAAGGATATTATGAGCACACATAAAAAGTTCAGAGAAGAACCAAATATTTCTCGTAAATAATCTTGATCATAAACTCACAATTCATCGGATCTCGACAAACACACCGCAAAAAGAGATTACATCGAATAGATCTCCTCGAAGACCGAGGAGAACTTTGCATTGAGATCCAGAGAGAGAGAAGAAGCCATCTAGATACTAGCTATGGACCCGAAGGTCTGTGGTAAACTACTCACAACTCATGGTGAGGGCGATGATGATGATGAAGAAGAAGAACTCCATGATGGATCCCCTCCGGTGGAGCTCCGGAACAGGCTCCAAGATGGGATCTCACGGGAACAGAAGGTTACGGCGGTGGAATTAGGGTTTTCTCTCTGTTGATGATGGTTTCGGGGTACGCAGACTTATATAGGAGGAAGGAGGACACCGGGGGGGTGCTCGGGGGCCCACGAGGCAGGGGGCGCGCCCCCACCCTCGTGGACACCGCGAGGCTCCCCTGACATGGTTCTCAAGTCCCCCGTACATGATTTTCTCCAAAAATATCTCTCGCGAAGGTTTCATACCGTTTGGACTCTGTTTGATATTCTTTTTCTGCAAAACCGTGAAACAGGCAAAAAAACAGCAATCTGGACTGGGCCTTTGGGTTAGTAGGTTAGTCCCAAAAATGAAAAGTGAAAGGTAAAGCCCATTAAACATCCAAGACTTTATAAATAATAGCATGGAACGATCAAAAATTATAGATACGTTGGAGACATATCATGCACCAACAACTTATGCTAAGCAAGATAAACAACTAGGTGATAGCAAGATGTATATATAGCAAGAAACAATACGGCTATCACAAAGTAAAGTGCATAAGTAAAAGGGCTGGGGTAAAAGATAATTGAGGCACGCGGAGAGGACGATGTATCCCGATGTTCACACCCTTGCGGATGCTAATCTCCATTTGGAGCGGTGTGGAGGCATAATGCTCCCCAAGAAGCCATCAGGGCCACCGTAATCTCCTCACGCCCTCGCACAATGCAAGATGCCGTGATTCCACTAAGGGGCCATTGAGGGCGGTCATTGAACCCGTACAAATGGCAACCCTTGTGGGCGGTCACCGAACCCATACAAAATGCTCGGGGCGATCTCCACAACCTAATTAGAGACCCCCGACGCTTGCCCGGAGCTTTACACACCACAATGATTGAGCTCTGAACACCACCAAGGTTGGGGCTACCTCCACAACTTAATTGGAGGCTCCCAACGACACCACGAAGCTTCACCAGAATGGAATATGGCTCCACGGTGACCTCAACCGTCTAGGGTGCCCAAGCACCCAAGAGGAACAAGCTCAAGGGTACTAAGCACCCAACAGTAATAAGCTTCTCAACTTCACTTCCACATATCACCGTGGAGAACTCAAACCGATGTACCAAATGCAATGGCAAGGGCACACGGAGTGCCCAAGTCCTTCTCTCCCAAATCCCACCAAAGCAACTAATGCTAGGGAGGAAAATGAGAGGAAGAACAAGAAGGAGAACACCAAGAACTCCAAGATCTAGATCCAAGGGGTTCCCCTCACCTAGAGGAGAAAGTGATTGGTGGAGATGTGGATCTAGATCTCCTCTCTCTTTTCCCCCCAAAACTAGCAAGAATCCATGGAGGGATTGAGAGATAGCAAGCTCGAAGAAGGTCAACAATGGGGGAAGAACACGAGCTCAAGAGATAAGACTCAATGGGGAAGAAGACCCCCTTTTGTAGGGGGAGAAAATCCAACCGTTATCCCCACCAACCAGCCTGCAGCAAGCGGTGCTACCGCTCTAGGGAGCGGTACTACGGGTCTACCGCTAGCCGCAGTGGTACTGCCGCTCGGCCCAACGGTACTACCGCTGGTACCTAACACAGCGCCAAGAAGAGAAGACCAGAGAGAGAGAGAGAGAGAGAGCCTCGGGCGGCACTAGTAGCGGTGGTGGGCCGTACTACCACTTATAAGCGGTACTACCACTCCCACTGCCGCTCCTACTGCCGCCCAACCCGACACGAGAAGCGACGGTCTCAAATCGAGGCGGCACTAGCACGGAACCGGAGCCATACTACCGCTTATAGCCATAAGCGGTACTACCGCTGTGAACCAGCGGTACTACCGCTTGTGTCTATAAGCGGTACTACCGCTCTGGCCCAGCGGTACTACCACAGAAGCAACAAGAAAGTTCAGAACTGCCATAACTTTTGCAAATGAGCTCCGAATTAAGCAAACTCACGCTTGTTGGATAGAGAAAGACGAGTAGCATCAAAACATCAACTGGTTATAGTAAGAAGAGGCACGGAGGTATGCCTAGGATATAGAGGAGTGAACACTCCATTAGAGAAGAACCAGCATAACCTTCAACATCGAAAACATCATAAGAGATGCATGTGAACTCCGTTTTCGATGAACTCGAGCTTGTCATCAAGATGACCATAAGCTCTAAGACTCACAAAGAGAACCGGCAAAAACCCCAACATCGAAAACATCATAGAAGATGCATGTGAACTCTGTTTTCGATGAACTCGAGCTTGTCATGAAAATGACCATAAGCTCCAAATCTCATAAGGAGAAGAATCAAACAAGAAACAATAAAGATGATGCAAGCATGCAACGGTTTAAGCTCTCTATGAACGATACAATCAAGTTACTTATCGAGAGCCCCCCTTGATAGTATGGCAATCGATCCTATAACTCGGTCTCCCACAACTACCATGAGACCGGTAAAATAGAAAACCTATCAAGGGCAAACCTTTGCCTTGCACATAGTCCACTTGAGCTGGATGAAGACGATCTTGACTCCCTCAAGCTGGACCACCTTTCTTGATTGCATTGGCTCGGTGAAAACTAGTAGATTGCTCCCCCATACACCACTATGGGTGAGCCACTCTTCAGCACATCTTCACAAGTCCATTGCCACCACAATGGACGGCAAGCTTCAAGCATATGATCTCTTCGTGATGATCCTACTTGAACTTGCACAATGCAACCTGATACGTCCAAAACGTATCTATAATTTCTGCTTGCTCCATGCCTCTTTTGGGTGATATTGCTATGATATTTATACACTTCCATACACTTTTGATCATATTTGGACTAACCTATTAACTCAGTGCACCCCAGTGCCAGTTTCTGTTTTCTGCTGTTTTTGTATTTCAGGTTTTCACGTTACGAGAACTGCCCGAAAAATCCCGGAAAAATTATATAAAAAATCAGCGTTCTAGAAGCTTCCCGGTAGCCTAAGTACAGCCGGGGGGGCACCAGGGCTCCAGGCGCCCAGGTGGCGCGGCCCCCCTGGCCGCGCCGGGGAGGGCATCTGGGCCCCCCGAGCCTCCGCTGATGCCCCCCTTTGGCATATATTTAAGAGGTGTCTCGAAACCCTCGAGACGGGAACCCTTTTTCGCGATCTCATCTCTGTTCCGCCGTCGCCGTGCTTCCAAGATCGGGAGCACCAGGAGAACTCTTCCCGGCACCCTGCCGGAGGGGAGGATCACCACCGGGAGCCTCTCCACCACCATGGACGCCTCCCGGATGAGTTGTGAGTAGTCTCCCTTGGACCATGGGTCCATGACCAGTAGCTATGTGATGTTATCCTCCCGTTCTTGTGCTTCACTAATTAGTCCTCGTGAGCTGCCCTACATGATCGAGGCACATATGTAATCCTTATGCTGTTGCTATGATGAGTTTGCTGGGATCCGATGGATTGTGAGATTATGTTCAGATTGTGTTTGAGTAATATATTTGATCTACCTCTTTTATATTTATGTTCGTAAGTAATTCTTGCATGTTCTCCGTTGCTATTTATTGCTTTGGCCAAGTAGTAGGTAGTGACTCCAAGAGGGAACTATATGCTTGATTGTGGGTTCATGCCCCTCGATGACTAGCTTGAGTGACAGAAACATGAGTCTAGGGGATGTGCTGTTGCCACAAGGGGGAAAACAACGGTGCTTGTGCCCGCGGGTGCAAGGATTGTTTACTTTACGCAAAGTTATTTTAATGCAGTTGTCTGTTGCTTTGAGTTTACACTATGGGTGGGACTCGCAACTTAATACCAGCGAGATGTTCTGGAAAGATATCTCAAGGTGGATGATTAGTAGTAGATATTGATGGATTTCGGTCTACTTACCTTGGCGTACCGCCCATGCTTTGAACCTCTACCTTTCTTGCAATATAATTAGCATTGGTTTGCGCACATAATTCTGTCAATTGCCCAGCTGTAATTCGTTTACCTCACATAGCTGTTTTATCGTCTTTTGGGAGAGAGACATCACTAGTGAACATCATGGGACCCCGGTCCATATTACCATCATTGATCACATCCACTATTTACTTTCAGCTTTTACTTACTACTGCAGCATTACCTATCACTATTATCACTTGCGTTTGATCCTTTGTAAACTACAAGGCCGGAGGGATTGACAACCTCTCTGTACTCGTTGGGAGCAAAGTTATTTGTATCTGTGTGCAGGTCCACGTTGATTGCTAATATCTGGCGCCGTTAGCAGTTGACACCTTCTTGTCGAAACTGGGAGTCTCAGGGAAATCGATCCTTGGTATCTTTGCCAAGGGAAAACTTCCGCTACACTGCATCTCAAACCTTCCACTTGGGGTAACCAACGAGGGGCGAGAAGCCATCAAGCCAAGTTTTCTGGATGTTGATACGTCCAAAACGTATCTATAATTTATGATTGCTCCATGCCTCTTTTGGGTGATATTGCTATGATATTTATACACTTCCATACACTTTTGATCATATTTGGACTAACCTATTAACTCAGTGCACCCTAGTGCCAGTTTCTGTTTTCTGCTGTTTTTGTATTTCAGGTTTTCACGTTACGAGAACTGCCCGAAAAATCCCGGAAAAATTATATAAAAAATCAGCAATGGATGCAAACTAATGGACTACGGAGATGACCATCAATCGATATCAATGTGAGGAGTAAGAATTGCCATGCAATGGATGCTCTAAGAACTATAAGTGTATGAAAGCTCAATATGAAACTAAGTGGGTATGCATCAAACTCTACTATAGAAAATTCCCACTAGTATATGAAAGTGACAACATAGGAGACTCTCTATATGAAAAACATGGTGGTACTTTGAAGCACAAGTGTAGTATTTGCATGCCCCTTCTCTCTTTTTCTCCTTTTTTCCTTTTCTTGGGCTCTTTTTGGCCTCACTTTTTTTTCATTGTCCGGGGTCTCATCCCGACTTGTGGGGGAATCATAGTATCCATCATCCTTTCCTCAGTAGGACATGTTCTATGATGATCATCACACTTCTATTTACTTATAACCCAAAAGAAATAAAAACTACAACTCGATACCTATAACATAGTATGACTCTATATGATGAAAATGAATGCTCAAGTCAACTGTATGATGGAAGTGCATGGAAATATATCTCGTAATGGCTATGGAAGTGCGATAATAGGTAGGTGTTGTGGCTGTTTTGAGGAAGGTATAATAAAGTTTATGCACCGACGAAAATTGTGTGACATGAGAGAGGCTAGCAAAGGTGGAAGGGTGAGATTGCATATAATCCATGAACTCACATTAGTCATACATAACTCACATACTTACCGCAAAAGTTTATTAGTCCTCTAAGCAAAGTAATACTACACATGCTCCTAGAGGGGAGGTTGGTAGGAGTTAACCATCGCGCGCCCCCGGCCTTCACACAAAGATAGACAATCAAGGATAAATTGTGCTCCAACTTCCCGGCGTAACGAGAGACTATACGTGCATGCTTCGGGAATCACAAACCTTAACACCAATATATTACTAAACATGATCATCCACTAGTACCTCCCACATATTATCATCTCTACATCACAAAACTATTGCAAGGAATCAAACATATCATATTCAGTGATCCATAAGTTTTATGTAGGATTTTATGACTAACCATGCAATTGACCAATTCCGTTTGACTCTCTAAATAGAAATAAGTGAAGCATGAGAGTTTAATTCTTTCTACAAAAGATCATGCTCTAACAAATATAAGTGAAGCACGAGAGCATTCTACGAACATCGGTTTTCTATGTGAAGAGAAACAGGCAATCCAAACTTCAAATGATATGAGTGAAGCACATGAAGAATTATATAAAGCCATACTCAAAAGATTTAAGTGAAGTGCATTGAGCATTCTATAAATCAACCATGGACTATCTCATACCAGCATGGTTCATTATTAAAATTAAAATAAAAGGCACATGACGCTCCAAGAATTTACACATATCATGTGAACGAAACGAATCCCAAAACATACCGATACTTGTTGAAGAAATATGGGTTGCCTTCCGGGGCATCCCCAAGCTTAGACACTCGAGTCTCCTTGAATATTTACTTTGGGTGCCTTGGGAATCCCCAATCTTGAGCTCTTTCCTCTCCCCCTTCTCCTCACATCAAGACATCCTCGATCTTCGAACACTTCATCCACAAAAAACTCAATAGAAAGCTCATGAGATCCGTTAGTATAATAATGCAAATCACTACTTTAAGTATTGTTGCAAACCAATTCATATTTTGTGTTTGCATTGTAGCTAGTGTATTATAACTTCTCCAAGGCTTATACCACCGATAGAATCGATAGTTTCATCAAAACAAGCAAAACAATGCATCAAAAACAGAATATATCTTAAACAGGACAGTCTGTAGCAATCTGAACATTCACCATACTTCTGTAACTCTAAAAATTCTAAAAGATTAGGGAAAAAATAAAAAATTTGTATAGCAAGACTGTGCAGAAATTTCAGAACCGTTTGACGTTCCAGTAAAAAAATGAAAAATCTTGCACTACAGCCAAAGTTTCTGTTTTGCACCGCACAAACCAACAAGCAATCTAATCATCCTAAAGAAAACTCCTGGCATATTATTTTTATAATACAATGGAATTGTACAAGAGGATATTTATTTTTGTGAGAACTTTCATGAAAAAATGTACATTGTTTCCATGAGCATGAACACAAGTGTTCAAGGTCGACTCTCACTTCCGCAATGCATCACCTTTCAATCGCTTCTCTTTTTTGAAAAAGTTTTAAGTTCCCCTCTATAATTTTTTTGTTTTTAAACTTTATAAAAACACTCAACAGAAATAAGTGACACTTTAAAACTTCTGGGTTGTCTCCCTGGCAGCGCTTTCTTTAAAGCCATTAAGCCAGGCATAAAGTGCTCAAGTAATGGATCCACCCGGATCCCAAGGTATATCAAAGCCAATTTGAATCAACAATGATTTAGCATTTAGTAGTGAGCACAAAGCAACATATATCAAGAAATGAAGAAGTCTAACTCTCTTCCTATGCATCGGCATGTAATAAAAGAACAATTCGTGTACATCAAGTAAAGGCCAATGCATAGTATAAGCAGTTTCTTGCAATTCTATCATGTTGGAAACATAGCGAGGCGGAGATGTAGTTCCTCTCTTATAATAATTGCAAGTAGGAGCAGCAAGCACATGCATATTATATTCATCAATATCATCATGTGCAACGATAAAAGGCAACCCACCAATGTAATCTTTAATAAATGCAAACTTCTCCGATATAGTGTAGTTGGGAGAATTCAAAAAGATAATAGGACTATCATGTGTGGGTGCAATAGCAACAATTTCATTCTTGACATAAGGAACTATAGCAAGTTCATCTCCATAAGCATAATTCATATTGGCATCTTGGCCACAAGCATAGCAAGCATCATCAAAAAGGGATATTTCAAACGAATCAACGGGATCATAGCAATCATCATAGCATTCATCCTTTGGTAAGCACGAAGGGAAATTAAACAATGTATGGGATAAATAGTTACTCTCATCAAAAGGTGGGCACGGGTAGCTAATCCGTTCTTCCTCCTTTTGTTCTTCGCTCTCCTCCTCATCTTTTTCATCCAATGAGCTCACAGTTTTATCAATTTCTTCTTCCATAGACTCCTGCAAACTATTAGTCTCTTCTTGGACAACAGAGAAGTGCTCAATGTATGGTTTAATATAAGAATTGGAAGCATAGTTATCATAGCAACATTTAAGTATGGCAAAAATTTCAGATTTGTAAAGAGTAGCATCATACTTTTTCAATCAAAGAAGCAATTTCATAAGCACCCTTAAAAGCAATAAATTCTTCAATTTGTTGAACATCAAAGTAATTATAAACACCCTTAGCATAAGAAGATATGATTCCATTATCACTAAACTCACATTGGTAAGGAAGGTGTTTCTTAGGGTCCTCATAACAACAAGTAAAATCATACATTTCACATAAATTCCAAGCATAGCACTGCAAATGATGAATTTATTCCAGTTAAAGTTTCCCTTTTTCAGACAAGCGTTGTCGCACATAACAATTATGCTCATCTAAAGATTTGCCCTCAACTAAGCTAGGTGGGGTTTCAGCACGAGCACATAGGGATCAAAGATGATCCAAGTAAAAATCTTCAGTAGTAGGATAGATTTTGGGTGGTTCTTCAACCATTGGTTTAGTAGGTACAACTAGTTTTTTTTGGTATTTTGCGTTTTCTACCCATAACTAAAGATAGAAAACAAGAACAAAATAAAACTACTTAGTGATGAAGCAAACAAGCACACACGAGAATATTCACCCCACGCTATTGCTCCCCGGCAACGGTGCCAGAAAAAGAACTTGATAACCCACAAGTGTAGGGGATCGTTTGTAGCCTTTTTCGATAAGTAAGAGCGTCGAACCCAACGAGGAGCTAAATGTAAAACAAATATTCCCTCAAGTTCTATCGACCACCAATACAACTCTACGCACACTTAACGTTTGCTTTATCTAGAACAAGAATAAAACTAGGAGTACTTAGCGGGAACAAAATTTAAAATAAATTTAAAGACAATAAATGTAGTGTAGTAGCAAGCTTTTTGTAACACAAGAAAATGATTTGTCCCTAGGCAATCGATAACAAGTACCGGTAATCATTCTTGCAATTTTATTACGAGGGAGAGGCGTGAGCTAACATACTTTATCTACTTGGATCATATGCACTTATGATTGGACCCCTAGCAAGCATCCGCAAATACTAAAGATCATTAAGGTCGTGAAACCCAACCATAGCATTAAGTATCAAGTCCTCTTTATCCCATACGCCATAGCCTACCTACTCGGGTTTAAGCTTCTGTCACTCTCGCAACCCACCATAAGCGAACCATGAACATATTGCAACACCCTACAGCGGGGCCCCTCACGTTTGCGCGAGAACAGAGGGCATCGTAGGACAACACCAAAAATAAAATATACAATCATACCAACCAAGATCACGATTAACCCATAGGACAAAACGAATCTACTCAAACATAATAGGATAACCATAGATCATTGGGAAATAATATATGGAGTTGACCACCATGTTTAAGTAAAGATTACATCGGGGAGAAGAGGTGTTACACCGCTGCATAGAGGGGGAGAAGGTTGGTGATGATAGTAGCAAGATTGTTGATGTAGATCGCCGTCACGATCCTAGCCCCGGCGGCACTTCGGCACCATCGGGAGAGAGGGGGAGAGATCCCCCCTCCTTCTTCTTCTTCCTTGGCCTCCTCCCTAGGTGGGAGGAGGGTTCACCCTCTTGTCCATGGCCTCCATGGCTGTGGAGGGGCGAGAGCCCCTCCGAGATTGGATCTGTCTCTTTGTCCTCTTCTATTTCGCATTCCCAGATCTGGCCGAAAACCGTTTCTTATATTCCTGGAGATCCGTAACTCAAATTGCGCTGAGATTTTAATATGATTTTTTTTCTAGATATAAGCTTCCTTGCGCCCGAAGTAGAGCTCCAACCGATGTTTGAGGTGAGCACAACCCACCACCATGCACTTGGCTCCTCTGGCGCACCCTGATGTCTTGTGGGCTATGTGGGCCTTCGTTTGTGGTGATTCCAACTCTCCAAAATCACGTATATTCCAAAATAATTCTCCGTGAAATTTTATTGCATTTGGACTTCGTTTGATATGGATTTTTTATGATAGAAAAAACATGCAAAAGACAGGGACTTGCACTAGGCACTGGATCAATAGGTTAGTCCAATAAATCATATAAATAGTTGCCAAAAATATGTGAAAGTTGTATAATATTGGCACGAAACAATCAAAAAGTATAGATACGAGGGAGATGTATCATTGGCATAGTATTTGTGGCAAAGCCACCGTTCATATTTTTCATACATGTCACTCTTGGTCATTGCACATCCCGGTACACCGCCGGAGGCATTCATATAGAGTCATATATTTGTTCTAGCCTCGAGTTGTAATATCGAGTTGTAAGTAATTAAAAGTGTGATGATCATCATTATTAGAACATTGTCCCATGCGAGGTTATCAAAAACATAAAAGAGGCCAATGAAGCCCAAATAAATAAATAAATAAGAGGCCAAACAAGCCCATCAAAAAAAGAGGCCAAAGAGCCCAAAATAAAAAAATGAGAGAAAAAGAGAGAGGGGACAATGTTACTATCCTTTTCCACACTTGTGCTTCAGAGTAGCACCATGTTCTTCATGATAGAGAGTCTCCTATGTTGTCACTTTCATATATCACTTGTGGGAATTTTTCATTATAGAACTTGGCGTGTATATTCCAACGATGTGCTTCCTCTATTGCCCTAGGTCTTCATGAGCAAGCAAGTTGATGCACACCTACTAGTTGTCTTTTTGAGCTTTCATACACTTACAACTCTAGTGCATCCGTTACATGGCAATCCTCACTCACTCACATTGATATCGATTGATGGACATCTCCATAGTCCATTGATTTGCCTAGTTGATGTGAGACTTTCTCCCACCTTTTGTCTATTACCACCTCCATTCCACCCATAGTGCTATGTCCATGACTCGCGCTCATATATTGCATGAAGAGTTGAAAAAAGGCTTGAAAAAAGTAGAGTATGAAAGCAATTGCTTGGCTGACTCCGGGATGGGCATGAGGGGTATTTTGTGTTAAGAAAAGGGAGCATCAGGACTATATGATTTGTAGGGATAACGTTCTTTAGCCATGTTATTTTTTAAGCTTCCTAGATTGCTTTTAGTATGCTTCAAGTATTATTTTTTTGATATTGATAAACTTTTATTTTTAGTCTTATGGATCTGAACATTCATGCCACAATAAAGAATATTGCATTGAAAATTATGTTGGGTAGCATTCCACATAGAAAATTCTGTTTTTATCATTTACCTACTCGAGGACGAGCAGGAATTAAGCTTGGGGATGCTTGATACGTCTCCAACGTATCTATAATTTTTGATTGTTCCATGCTATTATATTATCTTTCTTGGATGTTTTATATGCGTTTATATACTATTTTATATGATTTATGGGACTAACCTATTAACCCAGAGCCTAGTGCCAGTTTCTATTTTTCCTTGTTTTTGAGTTTCGCTGAAAAGGAATATTAAACAGAGTCCAATTGACCTGAAAATTTATGGTGAATTTTTATAGACCAAAAGAAGCCCACGGAGCGCCAGAGGTGGACCAGAAGAGCCACAAGTCATCCACAAGGGTGGAGGGCGCCCCCCTAGGGCGCTCCCCCTACCTTGTGGTTGACTCGTGGGTCCCCCTGACATGTTCTCGACGCTAAAAATTGTATAAGTACCAAAACACCCAGAAATAAATCTAGATCGAGAATTTCGCCGCCGCAAGCCTCTGTAGCCACGAAAAACCAATCGGGAGCCCGTTCCGGCACCCTACCGGAGGGGGAAACCATCACCGGTGGCCATCTTCATCACCCCGGTGCTCTCCATGACAAGGAGGGAGTAGTTCACCCTTGGGGCTGAGGGTATGTACCAGTAGCTATGTGTTTGATCTCTCTCTCTCTCTCGTGTTCTTGATATGTCACAATCTTGATGTACCGCAAGCTTTGCTATTATGTTGGATCCTATGATGTTTCTCCCCCTCTACCTCTTGTAATGGATTGAGTTTTCCCTTTGAAGTTATCTTATCGGATTGAGTCTTTAAGGATTTGAGAACACTTGATATATGTCTTGCATGTGCTTATCTGTGGTGACAATGGGATATTCACGTGATCCACTTGATGTATGTTTTGGTGATCAACTTGCAGGTTCGGTGACCTTGTGAACTTATGCATAGGGGTTGGCACACGTTTTGGCTTGACTCTCCGGTAGAAACTTTGGGGCACTCTTTGAGGTTCTTTGTGTTGGTTTGAATAGATGAATTTGAGATTGTGTGACGCATATCGTATAATCAAACCCGTGGATACTTGTGGTGACATTGGAGTATCTAGGTGACATTAGGGTTTTGGTTGATGTGTGTCTTAAGGTGTTATTTTAGTACGAACTCTAGGGTTGTTTGTGACACTTATAGGAATATCCCAATAGATTGATCAGAAAGAATAACTTTGAGGTGGTTTAGTACCCTACAATAATCTCTTCATTTGTTCTCCGCTATTAGTGACTTTGGAGTGACTCTTTGTTGCACGTTGAGGGATTTTTATATGATCTAATTATGTTATCATTGTTTAGAGAACTTGCATTAGTGAAAGTATGAACCCTAGGCCTTGTTTCTAAGCATTGCAATACCGTTTGTGCTCACTTTTATCATTAGTTACCTTGCTGTTTTTATATTTCCAGATTACAAAAACCTATATCTACCATCCATATTACACTTGTATCACCATCTCTTCTCCGAACTAGTGCACCTATACAATTTACCATTGTATTGGGTGTGTTGGGGACACAAGAGACTCTTTGTTATTTGGTTGCAGGGTTGTTTGAGAGAGAGACCATCTTCATCCTACGCCTCCCACGGATTGATAAACCTTAGGTCATGCACTTGAGGGGAAATTGCTACTTTACTACAAAACTCTGCGCTTGGAGGCCCAACACGAGTCTACAAGAAGAAGGTTGTGTAGTAGACGTCAACGGCACCTCCGCGATCAACATAAGTATAGCCTGATGTCTACTACACAACCTTCTTCTTGTAGACGTTGTTGGGCCTCCAAGTGCAGAGGTTTGTAGGACAGTAGCAAATTTCCCTCAAGTGGATGACCTATGGTTTATCAATCCATGGGAGGTGTAGGATGAAGATGGTCTCTCTCAAACAACCCTGCAACCAAATAACAAAGAGTCTCTTGGGTCCCCAACACACCCAATACAATGATAAATTGTATAGGTGCACTAGTTTGGCGAACAGATGGTAATACAAGTGCAATATGGATTGTAGATATAGGTTTTTGTAAACTGAAAATATAAAAACAGCAAGGTAACTAAAGATAAAAGTGAGCATAAATGGTGTTGCAATGATAGGAGACAAGACCTAGGGTTCATACTTTCACTAGTGGAAGTTCTCTCAACAATAATAACATAATTGCATCATATTAATAGCCCTCAACATGCAACAAAGAGTCACTCCCAAGTAACTAATAGCGGAGAACAAACGAAGAGATTATGGTAGGGTACGAAACCACCTCAAAGTTATTCTTTCTGATCGATCTATTCAAGAGTCCGTAGTAACGTTCAATCTATCATAGAGTTCGTACCAGAATTGCACCTTAAGACGCAAATCAACCAAAACCCTAATGTCACCTAGATACTCCATTGTCACCTCAAGTATCCGTGGGCATGATTATACGATATGCATCACACAATCTCAGATTCATCTATTCGACCAACACAAAGTACTTCAAAGAGTGCCCCAAAGTTTCTACCGGAGAGTCAAGACGAAAACGTGTGCCAACCCCTATACATAGATTCCCAAGGTCACGGAACCCGCAAGTTGATCACCAAAACATACATCAAGTGGATCACATGATATCCCATTGTCACCACAGATAAGCACGTGCAAGACATACATCAAGTGTTCTAAAATCCTTAAAGACTCAATCCGATAAGATAACTTCAAAGGGAAAACTCAATCCATTACAAGAGAGTAGAGGGGGAGAAGCATCATAAGATCCAACTATAATAGCAAAGCTCGCGATATATCAAGATCGTGCCATCTTAAGAACACGAGAGAAAGAGAGAGATCAAACACATAGCTACTGGTACATACCCTGAGCCCCGAGGGTGGACTACTCCCTCCTCGTCATGGAGAGCGCCGTGATGATGAAGATGGCCACTGGTGAGGGTTCCCCCTTCGGCAGGGTGTCGGAACAGGGTCTAGATTGGTTTTCGATGGCTACACAGGCTTTTGGCGGTGGAACTCCCGATCTAGGTTATTTTCCGGATGTTTCTGTATATATAGGAGGTGTTGGAGTCGGGGCCAAGCAAAGGGGGGCTACGGGCTGTCCACGAGGCAAGGGGCGTGCCTAGTAGGGGGGGCGCCCCCCACCCTCGTGGGCAGCCCGTGGGTCCTCTCGGCCCCCTCCAGCACTCCATGGGCTTCTTCTGGTCAAAAAGTGATCTCCGTTGATTTTCAGGTCAATTGGGCTCCGTTTGATATTCCTTTTCTGCAAAACCCTAAAATAGGAGAAAAACAAAAACTAGCACTGGGCTTTGGGTTAATAGGTTAGTCCAAAAAATAATATAAAAGTGTATAATAAAGCCCATAAAACATCCTAGAAGGATAATATAATAGCATGGAACAATAAAAAATTATAGATACGTTGGAGATGTATCAGCATCCCCAAGCTTAATTCCTGCTCGTCCTCGAGTAGGTAAATGATAAAAACAGAATTTTTGATGGGGAATGCTAACCTACATAGTTTTCAATGTAGTTCTCTTAATTGTGACATGAATGTTCAGATCTGAAAGATTCAAGACAAAAGTTTATATTGACATAAGAAATAATAATACTTCAAGCATACTAACAAAGCAATCATGTCTTCTCAAAATAATATGGCTAAAGAAAGTCAACCCTACAAAATCATATAGTCTGGCTATGCTCCCTCTTCATCACACAAAATATTCATATCATGCACAACCCCGGTTTCAGCCAAGTACTTGTTTTCATACTCTATTCTTTCAAACCTTTCAACTTTCACGCAATACATGAGTGTGAGCCATGGACATAGCACTATGGGTGGAATAGAGGTGGTTGTGGAGAAGACAAAAAGGAGGGAGATAGTCTCACATCGACTAGGCGTATCAACGGGCTATGGAGATGCCCATCAATAGATATCAATGTGAGTGAGTAGGGATTGCCATGCAATGGATGAAGTAGAGCTAAAAATGTATGAAAGCTCAACAAAAGAAACTAAGTGGGTGTGCATCCAACTTGCTTCCTCATGAAGACCTAGGGCATTTGAGGAAGCCCATCGTTGGAATATACAAGCCAAGTTCTATAATGAAAATTCCCACTAGTATATGAAAGTGACTAAACATGAGACTCTCTATCATGAAGAACATGGTGCTACTTTGAAGCACAAGTGTGGAAAAAGATAGTAGCAATTGTCCCTTCTCTCTTTTCTCTCATTTTTTTGGAGGCGCTTTCTCCTTTTTTTAGCCCCTCTCTATTTTTGGGCCATCTCTTTTTTTATTGGCCTTTCCTCACATGGGACAATGCTCTAATAATGATGATCATCACACTTTTATTGATTTACAACTCAATACCAGAACAAGTATGACTCTATATGAATGCCTCCGGCGGTGTACCGGGATGTGCAATGAATCAAGAGTGACATGTATGAAAAATTATGCATGGTGGCTTTGCCACAAATACGATGTCAACTACATGATCATGCATGGCAATATGACAATATGATGTGTGTCATATAAACGGAACTATGGAAAGTTGCTTGGCAATATATCTCGGAATGGCTATGGAAATGCCATGATAGGTGGGTATGGTGGCTGTTTTGACGAAGATATATGGTGGCTATTTTGAGGAAGGATATATAGTGGTTGTATGGTACCGGTGAAAGTTGCGCGGTACAAGAGAGGCTAGCAATGGTGGAAGGGTGAGAGTGCGTATAATCCATGGACTCAACATTAGTGATAAAGAACTCATATATACTTATTGCAAAAATCTACGAGTCATCAAAACAAAGTAATCAACGCATGCTCCTAGGGGGGAGGTTGTTAGGAGTTAACGATCGCGCGCCCCCGACCTCCACACAAAGGTTGACACTTTACAAATACCTCATGCTCTAACTTCGTCACATAGCGGTTCACCATATGTGCATGCTACGGGAATCACTAACTTTAACACAAGCATTTCTCAATTTCATAATAACTCCACTAGCATGAATCTAATATCACTATCCTCATATCTCAAAACAATTATCAAGCATCCAACTTCTCATCATATTCAATGCACTTAGTGTGAAAGTTTTTACTACATTGATATTGGATGTCTATCATGTGAAGACTAGTTTTATAGCCTAAGGACATTACCATGCTGTTTTAATAGACTCTCAAAAGGATATAAGTGAAGCATGAGAGATCAACAATTTCTTCAAAATATTAACACCACCGTGCTCTAAAAGATATAAGTGAAGCACTAGAGCAAAAACTATTCAACTCAAAAGATATAAGTGAAGCACATATAGTGTTCTATCAATTCCTAGGCCATATTTAACTCTCTCAAATAGGTGTGTCCAGCAAGGATAATTGTGGCAAACTAACAAGCAAAGACTCAAATTATACAATATGCTCCAAGTAAAACACATACCATGTGGTGAATAAAAATATAGCTCCGAGTATAGTTACCGATGGATGAAGACGAAAGAGGGGATGCCTTCCCGGGGCATCCCCAAGCTTAGGCTTTTGGTTGTCCTTGAATTTTACCTTGGGGTGCCTTGGGCATCCCCAAGCTTAGGATATTGCCACTCTTTGTTCCATAGTCCATCAAAGCAATACTCAAAACTTGAAAACTTCACAACACAAAACTTAGACAAAAATCTCGTGAGCTCCGTTAGTATAAGAAAACAAACCACTACTCAAAGGTACTGCAATGAATTCATTCTTTGTTTATATTGGTGTTAAACCTACTGTATTCAAACTTTTCTATGATCCATACTTCCCAATACTACCCATAGATGCATTGAAATAAGCAAACAACACACAAAAAATAGAATCTGTCAAAAACAGAACAGTGTGTAGTGATATGCAGTTTTCGCATACTTCTGTAACTCCAAAAAAATGAAATAAATTGGTAAACATGAGGAATTTGTCTACTAATCATCTACAAAAAGAATCAACTAAATAGCACACTTCAGTAAAATCTGGTGACCATTCTAGCGAGCGCTAACGATTCTGTTTTTCACAGCAAGATCATATAAACTTCACACAAGTCTTCCCAAAGGTTCTACTTGGCACAAACACTAATTAAAACACAAAACCACATCTAAACAGAAGCTAGATGCAATATTGATTCCTAAATAGAAGCAAAAACAAAGAAACTAAAATAAAGTTGGGTTGCCTCCCAACAAGCGCTATCGTTTAACGCCCCTAGCTAGGCACAATGATTTCAATGATGCTCGCATAAAAGATAAGAATTGAAACATAAAGAGAGCATCATGAAGAATATGACTAGCACATTTAAGTCTAACCCACTTCCTATGCATAGGGATTTTGTGAGAAAACAACTTATGGGAACGATAATCAACTAGCATAGGAAGGGAAAACGAGCATAACTTCAAGATTTTAAGCACATAGAGAGGAAGCTTGATATTATTGCAATTACTACAAGCATATATTCCTCCCTCATAATAATTTTCAGTAGCATCATGAATGAATTCAACAATATAACCAGCACATAATGCATTCTTGTCATGATCCCCAAGCATATAAATATTATTACTCTCCACATAAGCAAAATTCTTCTCATTCAGAATAGTGGGAGTATCATAAGAGATTTGGATACTATAGATTGTTTCCACATTAAAAGAGTAATGTTCAGAAAAGGGCTAATCATAATCATGACAAGTTTGATAAATATAATCATCACTACTTTTTATAGCATAAGTGGTATCACAATAATCATCATAAATAGGAGGCATGCTTTCATCATAATAGATTTGCGTATCAAGACTTGGGAGGCAAAAAATATCATCTTCATCAAGCGTAGCATCCCCAAGCTTGGGACAAACATTAATTGCAACAAATAAATTCTCAAATATATCATTCTCATTGTTAATAGTATGGATAGCACCGATTGTATAGCAATTATCATCATCACAATGAGTAGTAGGAGCAACATCATTTGGGAGGGATACCTTTTTGTCTTTGCTTCTCCGTCTTTTCTTTTTCTTCTTCACATTAAGTATGGGTTTAATCTTCTTTTTGGAGCTCCTTATTAATGAGATTGGTAGAATAGGAGGCTCCTCCTCGTTACCTGATTCATCATAAGAAATAATAGGAGGATATTGGGAAATATCTTCCCTTTCATTAGTATTCTCTGCATCTCCTATATGTTTTCTTGACTTAAGGTAATTGGCAATATAAAAATTTTCAATGCAATTCACCGCACAATACATATAAATTTCCTCTATATCAAAATCAAGAAGTTTATCAAGGTTAAATCCTGGAAGATGCTTAGTTCTACATTTGATTTCTTCATAACCCAAAAGCAAGATAAGTTCATTATGATGTGCAAGGGAAATCAAGTCATCACAATTTTTGGACACGATTCGATCATGAAACAATTCACATTGGTTAACGAAATGACCACATTCATTGTAAAGTTCACAAGTACGGCTAAGAAATTTTAAATTTTCAGCACAATCATCTAGCATCTGTAGCAACCACTTAGTTTCTAAATACTTATCCCTCTTGCAGAATCTATCTTCCCTATTTGGTATGTACTTGCAAACTCTATGCACTCAACAAAAATCAACATGCTTATATGAGATATTTTCATCATGACTAGTGCAATCATCATTAGTACCATGGATATTCAAAGGATTCACACTAACAATATTGCAAGCATTCTCATCATTCAAGTTTTTGTTTTTAGTGCCAAGCATTCTATGTAATTCTTCTTCTATTACTTGAGCACAATTTTCATTTCCATCATTTTCACAAAAGATATCAAAAAGATGAAGCATATGAGGTAACCTTAATTCCATTTTTTTTGTAGTTTTCTTTTATAAACTAAACTAGTGATAAAACAAGAAACTAAAAGATTCGCTTGCAAGATCTAAATATATACCTTCAAGCACTAACCTCCCCGGCAACGGCGCCAGAAAAGAGCTTGATGTCTACTACACAACCTTCTTCTTATAGACGTTGTTGGGCCTCCAAGTGCAGAGGTTTGTAGGACAGTAGCAAATTTCCCTCAAGTGGATGATGATGTCTACTACGCACCCTTATTCTTGTAGACGTTGTTGGGCCTCCAAGTGCAGAGGTTTGTAGGACAGTAGCAAATTTCCCTCAAGTGGATGACCTAAGGTTTATCAATCTGTGGGAGGCGTAGGATGAAGATGGTCTCTCTCCAACAACCCTGCAACCAAATAACAAAGAGTCTCTCGTGTCCCCAACACACCCAATACAATGGTAAATTGTATAGGTGCACTAGTTCAGCGAAGAGATGGTGATACAAGTGCAATATGGATGGTAGATATAGGTTTTTGTAAACTGAAAATATAAAAACAGCAAGGTAGCAAGTGGTAAACGTGAGCATAAATGGTATTGCAATGATAGTAGGCAAGGCCTAGGGTTCATACTTTCACTAGTGCAAGTTCTCTCAACAAGGATAACATAATTGGATCATATTACTAGCCCTCAACATGCAACAAAGAGTCACTCCAAAGTAACTAATAGCGGAGAACAAACGAAGAGATTATGGTAGGGTACGAAACCACCTCAAAGTTATTCTTTCTGATCGATCTATTCAAGAGTCCGTAGTAACATTCAATCTATCATAGAGTTCGTACTAGAATAAGACCTTAAGATACAAATAAATCAAAACCCTAATGTCACCTAGATACTCCATTGTCACCTCAAGTATCCGTGGGCATGATTGTACGATATGCATCCCACAATCTCAGAAACATCTATTCAACCAACACATAGAACTTCAAAGAGTGCCTCAAAGTTTCTATCGGAAAGTCAAGACGAAAACGTGTGCCAACCCTCCCAAGGTCACGGAACCCGCAAGTTGATCACCAAAACATACATCAAGTGAATCACATGATATCCCATTGTCACCACAGATAAACACGTGCAAGACATACATCAAGTGTTCTCAAATCCATAAAGACTCAATCCGATAAGATAACTTCAAAGGGAAAACTCAATCCATTACAAGAGAGTAGATGGGAGAAGAAGATCCAAATAGAATAGCAAAGCTCGCGATACATCAAGATCGTGCCATCTCAAGAACACGAGAGAGAGAGAGAGAGAGAGAGAGAGAGAGATATCAAACACATAGCTACTGATACATACCCTCAGCCTCGAGGGTGGACTACTCCCTCCTCGTCATGGAGAGCGCCGGGATGATGAAGATAGCCACCGGAGAGGGATTCCCCCCTCCGGCAGGGTGCCAGAACGGGTGTAGATTGGTTTTCGGTGACTACAGAGGCTTTCGGAGGCGGAACTCCCAATCTAGGGTTCTTTTTGGAGGTTTCAGTATTTATAGGAATTTTTGGAGTCGGGGCCAATTAAAGGGGAGCTACGGGCTGCCCTCGAGGGTGGAGGGCGTGCCCTAGGCAGGGGGCGCGCCCTCCACCCTCGAGGGCAGCCAGTGGCTCTCTTGGCCCAACTCTTTTGCTTCGGGGGCTTCTTTTGGTCGAGAAAAAAATCATAAAAAATTGGCTCGTCAATTAGACTCCGTTTGATATTCCTTTTCTGTAAAACCCTAAAACAGGAGAAAAACATAAACTGACACTGGGCTCTGGGTTAATAGGTTAGTCCCAAAAATCATATAAAAGTGTATAATAAAGCCCATAAGACATCCTAGAAGGATAATATAATAGCATGGAACAATAAAAAAATATAGATACATTGGAGACGTATCAGATGACCTAAGGTTTATCAATCCGTGGGAGGCGTAGGATGAAGATGGTTTCTCTCAAACAACCCTGCAACCAAATAACAAAGAGTCTATTGTGACTGAAAATATAAAAACAGCAGGGTAACTAAAGATAAAAGTGAGCATAAACGGTGTTGCAATGATAGGAGACAAGGCCTAGGGTTCATACTTTCACTAGTGGAAGTTCTCTCAACAATAATAACATAATTGGATCATATTACTAGCCCTCAACATGCAACAAAGAGTCACTCCCAAGTAACTAATAGCGGAGAACAAACTAAGAGATTATGGTAGGGTACGAAACCACCTCAAAGTTATTCTTTCTGATCGATCTATTCAAGAGTCCCTAATAACGTTCAATCTATCATAGAGTTCGTACTAGAATAACACCTTAATACACAAATCAACCAAAACCCTAATGTCACCTAGATACTCCATTGTCACCTCAAGTATCCGTGGGCATGATTATATGATATGCATCATAGAATCTCAGATTCATCTATTCGACCAACACAAAGTACTTCAAAGAGTGACCCAAAGTTTCTACTGGAGAGTCAAGACGAAAACGTGTGCCAACCCCTATGCGTAGATTCCCAAGGTCACGGAACCCGCAAGTTGATCACCAAAATATACATCAAGTGGATCACATGATATCCCATTGTCACCACAGATAAGCACGTGCAAGACATACATCAAGTGTTCCCAAATCTTTAAAGACTCAATCTGATAAGATAACTTCAAAGGGAAAACTCAATCCATTACAAGAGAGTAGAGGGGGAGAAGCATCATAAGGTCCAACTATAATAGCAAAGCTCGCGATACATTAAGATCGTGCCATCTCAAGAACATGAGAGGGAGATCAAACACATAGCTACTGGTACATACCATCAGCCCCGAGGGTGGACTACTCCCTCCTCGTCATGAAGAGCGCTGGGATGATGAAGATGGCCACCGGTGAGGGTTCCCCCCTTCGACAGGGTGCTGAAACAGGGTCTAGATTGGTTGTCGGTGGCTACAGAGGCTTTCGGTGGCGGAACTCCCGATCTAGGTTATTTTCCGGATGTTTCTGTATATATAGGAGGTGTTGGAGTCGGGGCCAAGCAAAGGGGGGCTACGGGCTGTCCACGAGGCAAGGGGCGCACCCAGTAGGGGGGCGCGCCCCCCACCCTCGTGGGCAGCCCATGGGCCCTCTCGTCCCCCTTCGGCACTCCGTGGGCTTCTTCTGGTCAAAAAATGATCTCCGTTAATTTTCAGGTCAATTGGGCTCCGTTTGATATTCCTTTTCTGTGAAACCATAAAACAGGAGAAAAACAGAAGCTGACACTGGGCTGTGGGTTAATAGGTTAGTCCAAAAAATAATATAAAAGTGTGTAATAAAGCCCATAAAACATCCTAGAAGGATAATATAATAGCATGGAACAATAAAAAATTATAGATACGTTGGAGACGTATCACAGCCCGGGGACATCTCCTCCGTCTTGATCTAGCACGCGGGGGGGGGGGAGGAGAAGTTGAGGGAGAGCTCCGACAGCACGACGACGTGGTGGCGCTAGAGCTCGTGATTCTTCGGCAGGCCTTCGCTAAGCACCACGGAGGAGGAGGAGGTGTAGGAGGGGGAAGGGCTATGATACGTCTCCAACGTATCTACTTTTCCAAACACTTTTTGCCTTGTTTTGGACTCTAACTTGCATGATTCGAATGGAACTAACCCGGACTGACGCTGTTTTCAGCAGAATTGCCATGGTGTTATTTTTGTGCAGAAATAAAAGTTCTCGGAATGACCTGAAAATCAACGGTGAATATTTTTGGAATATATAAAAAATACTGGCGAAAGAATCAAGATCAGGGGACCCACACCCTGTCCACGAGGGTGGGGGCTCTCCGTGGGCGCGCCCCCTGTCTCGTGGGCCCCCTTAGGCTCCACTGACCTCAACCCCAACTCCATATATTCACTTTCGGGGAGAAAAAAATCAGAGAGAAGGATCCATCGCGTTTTACGATACGGAGCCGCCGCCAAGCCCTAATCTCTCTCGAGAGGGATGACCTGGAGTCCGTTCGGGGCTCCGGAGAGTGGAGATCGTCGCTGTCGTCATCATCAACCTTCCTCCATCACCAATTTCATGATGCTCACCGCCGTGCGTGAGTAATTCCATCGTAGGCTTGCTAGACGGTGATGGGTTGGATGAGATTTACCATGTAATCAAGTTAGTTTTGTTAGGGTTTGATCCCTAGTATCCATTATGTTCTAAGATTGATGCTGCTATGACTTTGCCATGCTTAATGCTTGTCACTAGGGCCCGAGTGCCATGATTTCAGATCTGAACCTATTATGTTTTCATGAATATATGTGAGTTCTTGATCCTATCTTGCAAGTCAATAGTCACCTACTATGTGTTATGATCCGGCAACCCCAAAGTGACAACAATCGGGACCACTCCCGGTGATGACCGTAGTTTGAGGAGTTCATGTATTCACTAAGTTAATGCTTTGGTCTGGTACTCTATTAAAGGAGGCCTTAATATCCCTTAGTTTCCAGTAGGACCCCGCTGCCACGGGAGGGTATGACAAAAGATGTCATGCAAGTTCTTTTCCATAAGCACATATGACCATATTCGGAATACATGCCTACGTTACATTGATGAACTTGAGCTAGTTCTGTGTCACCCTATGTTATAATTATTTCGTGAGGAATCACACCCGACATAATTATCCATCACTGATCCGATGCCTACGAGCTTTTCACATATTGATCCTTGCTACTATTACTGTTACTGTTACTTTTTCCACCGTTATCGTTACTTCCATACTACTTTGCTACTAAATACTTTGCTGCAGATATTAAGTCTTCCAAGTGTGGTTGAATTGACAACTCAACTGCTAATACTTGAGAGTATTCTTTGGCTCCCCTTGTGTCGAATCAATAAATTAGGGTTGAATACTCTACCCTCGAAAACTGTTGAGATCCCCTATACTTGTGGGTTATCAGGCTGCGCCATGGGGAAGGGTGCGGCTGCCCTCCCACTACCTCACTATATATAGGGGGAAGGGGAGAGGGGGTCGGGCCCTCTAGATGCATCTAGAAGGGGGGCGGCAGCCAGGGGGAAACTTGCTCCCAAAGCTGGTGGGGGGCGCCCCACCCCTAGGGTTTCCAACCCTAGGTGCCTTGGGGCCCTAGAGGGGCGCACCAGCCCACTAAGGGGCTAGTCCCAACCATATTCAACCCATTAGGCCCTCCGGGCAGGTGGCCCCTTTTGGTGGTCCCTGTACAATATTGATAACCCCCGAAACCATTCCGACGACTAAAACTGTACTTCCCATATATAAATCTTCACCTCTAGACCATTCCTGAACTCCTCGTGACATCCGGGATCTCATTCGGGACTCCGAACAACTTTCGGTAACCACATACAATTCCCATCACAACTCTAGCGTCACTGAACCTTAAGTGTGTAGACCCTACGGGTTCGGGAACCATCCAGACATGACCGATACACCTCTCCGGATAATAACCGATGCCTACGAGCTTTTCACATATTGATCCTTGCTTAGTTACTTTTCCGCTGCTATTGTTACAATCACTACAAAACTGCTACTCTTACTTTTGCCACCGTTATCGTTACTTCCATACTACTTTGCTACTAAATACTTTGCTGTAGATATTAAGTCTTCCAGGTGTGTATGAATTGACAACTCAACTGCTAATACTTGAGAGTATTATTTGGCTCCCCTTGTGTCGAATCAATAAATTAGGGTTGAATACTCTACCCTCGAAAATTGTTGCGATCCCCTATACTTGTGGGTTATCAAGACTATTTTCTGGCGCCGTTGCCGGGGAGCATAGCTGTATTCTCTGAGTCACTTGGGATTTATATTTGTTGATCACTATAAAGAACTTGATAGATGAAAAAACCAAGATCTTTCCCTCCACTACGAGGGGAGGTAAGGAACTGCCATCTAGCTCTGCACTTGATTCACCCTCTATTATGAGTAAATTTGCGACACCTACACCCGCTATTGAATCTGATATGTCGCATGTTCCGGATGATGCCACTTCTGCTATGCATGATACTTATGATGAAACTACTTCTATGTTTGATAATACTGTGCCACTAGGTGAATTTCTTGATGAACAAATTGCTAGGGCTAGAGATAATGAAATTATTGAAACGGGTAATATTGATGAAAGTGATGATGAAGATTCTCCCCCTAGATATGAATTGCCTGTTGTGCCTGAGGGTTATGTTATGGATGAAGAAACTGCTAGAGATCTTTTAGCTTGCAATGATAGGTATGATCTTAAGAAACTGTTAGCTAAGCTGAAAGAAAAGTCTTTGAATGCTAGAATGAAATATGACCCTGCTTTTGCTACTTCACCTATCTGTATTTCTGATAAGGATTATGATTTCTCTGTCGATCCTGAGTCAATCACTTTGGTTGAATCTGATCCTTTCCATGGATATGAATCTGAAACTATTGTGGCACATCTTACTAAACTAAATGATATAGCCACCCTATTCACCAATGAGGAAAAAATTCGTTACTACTATATCCTAAGTTATTTCCGTTCGCATTAAAGGGTGAAGCTAAAACATGGTTTAATTCTCTTGATCCTGGTTGTGTGCGTAGTCCCCAGGATATGAGTTATTACTTCTCTGCTAAATATTTTCTCGCTCATAAGAAACAAGCTGCCTTAAGGGAAATATATAATTTTGTGCAAATTGAAGAAGAGAGTCTCCCACAAGCTTGGGGAGGCTTCTCCGATTACTTAATGCTTTGCCTGATCATCCTCTTAAGAAAAATGAAATACTTGATATCTTTTATAATGGACTAACCGATGCTTCCAGAGACCACCTGGATAGTTGTGCTGGTTGTGTTTTCACGGAAACAACTGTTGATCAAGCTGAATTGCTATTGAATAATATGTTGAGAAATGAAAATAACTGGACACTTCCTGAACCAACTCCTAAGCCAACTCCGAAGAAAAGGGGTATTCTATTTCTCAGTCCTGAAGATATGTAGGAGGCAAAGAAATCTATGAAAGAAAAAGGTATTAAAGCTGAAGGTGTTAAGAATTTACCACCTATTGAGAAAATACATGGTCTTTATAACCCGACACAGGTAGTAAAGGTAAATTCTCTCTATAGATTTGATGAAGGTGATATTCCTTATAATAAGTCTGCTAGCCAATGCTTAGATGAGTTTGATAATTTTATTGTCAAACAAGAAAACTTCAATGCTTATGCTAGCAGACAATTGAAACGTAATGCTTATATGATTGAACACTTGAGTGATTATATGTCTAGAGTTAAAGTTGAACTTAAACTCATTAGTAAGCATGCTTCTATGGTTACCACTCAGGTAGAACAAGTACTTAAAGCACAAAGTGATTTGCTCAATGAATTAAATAATAAGAAAAATGATAATGTTGTTAGAGTTGTGACTAGAGGGGGTAGAATGACTCGGGAACCTATGTATCCTGAGGGCCACCCTAAGAGAATTGAGCAAAATTCTCATAGAACTAATGTTGATGCACCTAGTCCTTCTAAGAAGAAGAAAAAGAAAAATTATAGGACTTTGCATGCTTCTAGTGAACATGTTGTTGACACACCTGAGAATCCCAATGATATTTCTATCTCTGATGCTAAAACACAACCTGGTAATGAACATGAACCTAGTGATAATGTTCATGATGATGCTCAACTTAGCAATAATGATGATGTAGAGATTGAACCTGCTCTTGATCTTGATAACCCACAATCAAAGAATCAATGTTATGATAAAAAGACTTTGTTGCTAGGAAGCACGGTAAAGAAAGAGAACCATGGGTTCAGAAACCCATGCCCTTTCCTCCTAAACCATCCAAGAAAAAGGATGATGAGGATTTTGAGCGCTTTGCTAAAATAATTAGACCTATCTTTTTTGCGTATGCGTTTGAGTGATATGCTTAAAACAAATCCTTATGCTAAGTATATGAAAGATATTATTACAAATAAAAGAAAGATACCTGAAGCTGAAATTTCCACCATGCTTGCCAATTATACTATTAAAGGTGGAATACCAAAGAAACAAGGGGATCCAGGAGTACCAACTATGCCATGCTCCATTAAAAGAAACAATGTTAAAACTGCTTTAAGTGATCTTGGAGCCGGTGTTAGTGTTATGCCTCTCTCTTTATATCGTAGACTTGATTTGAATAAGTTGACATCTACTGAAATATCTTTGCAAATGGCTGATAAATCAACTGCTATACATGTCGGTATTTGTGAGGATGTGCATGTTGTGGTTGCAAACGTTACTATTTTAGTGGACTCTGTTATCCTTGATATTCCCGAGGACGATAGTATGTCGATTAACCTTGGTAGACCCTTTTTCAATACTGCGGGGACTGTTATTGATTGCAACGAAGGCAATGTCACTTTTCATGTTAATGGTAATGAGCATACGATACACTTTCCGAGGAAACAACCTCAAGTCCACAATATCAATTATATTGGAAAATTTTCAACGATTATTATTGGAGGTTTTGAATTTCCTCTTCCCACTGTCAAGAAGAAATATGATATTCTTATTGTTGGGGACATGCATATCCCCAATGAGGTAACCTAGTGTTATTCAAAAATTCTCCAGTTTCATGTTATTCGGAAAGAGTTTATTAACAAGACTTGATTAACCTTGTTAATGGATTCCTTTTGATGAACATGAGATGGATGAATTTAGAAAGCACAACTCTCTGTACCCTCCTTTTATTTTCTGTTATTTAGATTAAATAAAGCAAAAATAGGATTTTTTTTTGTCTGTTTTCTGAGTTATCCTTGCAATAAAAAATACCCCAAAAATAAAAGTTCTCCAAATGCCCCGAAAATGAAATATGAATTTTTCTAGAATATTTAAGAATATTTGGCACTGAGAACACATCAGGGGGAGCCACCACCTAGCCACGAGGGTACAGGGCGCGCCCCCTGCCTCGTGGGCCCCACGTGCCCCCCTCCACTTATTCTAGCAGCCACACACTTCATCTTCCTCCAGAAAAAATCCTCCCATAGCTCAAACTCGTGTTCTAGCTCATCTTGCTGCCATTTTCGATCTCCTTGCTCAAAGCTCCATTCACCAAACTGTTTGGGGAGATTGTTCTGCGGTATGTGACTCCTCCAATGGTCCAATTAGTTTTTGTTCTAGTGCTTTATTTATTGCAAATTATTGCTGCTTAGGTGACCCTGTTCTTGAGCTTGCATGTCAAATTTATGTGGTCAAACGTAGTTCTAATGCATGATATAGTCTCTAGGCACTTGTGGGAGTTGTTGCTATCAATCTTGTTGAGTTTGTTTCACTTTTATTTCGAGTCACTAAAAATTTCAGAAATTTTTCAGAGAAAAATGCATTGGAAAATCTACCAAGGTAGTTCCTCAAGGAAGCAAGGAGCAAGGCTCGCGATATGTGAGCCGGATGATGAACTACCGAGGGAAGCTCAAGTACGGCCGTGTGAATGGCCTTGTGACGAGTTCTTGAGAGCCGTCGGGATTTATAAAGACTTTTATTGTTTGGCTGAGAATGCAGGCCTCACCGACTTCCTCCACGACCAGCGCAGACAGTATCTCTTACTCACTAATATTTTCGTGCAAATTTCTATTTCCATGCTAAGAAATCACCACCTTCGGTGGAGTTTCACTTATATGATGATGTTAGCGAGATGTCACTATATGAATTTTGTCAAGTTTGTAAAATACCCTTTGCGGGTAGCTTAGAGGAACCACATCGTAAGGATGTGGAGGGGTTTATTGATACAATTGCTGTAGGGGGATCGAGGAAAGTTTCAGAGGCGAGAATCACTAGTATACATTTTCCTGTTCTACGCTACTTTGCGATATTTGCTAGTAGATGCTTAATTGGTCGCGGGAACAGTGGAAATCTTAGTGCCCCTGATATTGTTATTTTGCGGCATGCTTTTTTCCGAGATACTACTTTTAGTTTAGGCGATGTTATTGCTAAACGATTAAGTCTGAATCATACAAAGGGCCCCATCTTCGGAGGCATCTTCACTTCGTGCCTTGCTGAATACTTTAGGATACCTATTAGGCATCATGAGAAGGAGGAGAAGTTGCTAGCCCCTGCTTTCCTAAATTATAAGAGTATGATAGCGCATGATTTTATTGTTAAAGATAAGAAGAAGTTGCTTAAGTATAAATTGATATTTGATAAAAAGTACTGTGAGATTATTACCTTGCCTGCACCCTCTTTGTTTGATATACTTTCAGGCACGTATCTCGTCTTGCCAGAAGTCGTTTATGCGTACTGGAGCCTTGCACAAGCTTCAGAGCCTGAGCCGGAGCCATCACTTGACCCCTATCGGCAGTCGGTTTACCAGTGGGATCCGGAGGAGATTACCAACCAGTGGCACCCAGAGGACACTCCTCCGTGCACCGGAGAGAGTAGCTTTGATCTGTGGCCATAGACCAACTTAGGCCAAAAGCCTAAGCTTGGGGGAGTACGTATTTCTCACCGACATTACATTCATGTTCACACACTCATTCCAGTAGTCGGTGCTCATACTTTTTCATTGTACTATCCATGCTAGTTTATTTTCTTTTCTAAGTCTTTTTCTTGTGTGTTAGAAAAATTTTAAGAAAAACACACACAAAAATTAGTTGTAGCTTTTAGCTAGTTTACTTTCCATGCTTGTTGTAGTAGTAATTAAAAGAAAACCCAAAAAGATTTCTCGTTCTTCTTTTGCTTGTTGGGAGCTTTCCCGTGTAAATAGTTTTAGTTTCTTTTCTTTTCTTTGGGGGTCAAGAGGAGAAGACCATGATGAAAATGTTGAGTGTCTCTCATATGCATTATTGTTGATTTAGAGCCATATTACTTTGTCTTCTCCCTTGTATTAAATGCTTGCAGATTCCAGCTTAGTCCAATGCACGTGCACTATTATTATTATCCATACCGTTCGGTCGTGTAACACCCCAAAAAAGTTTAGCAATGTTTTATTAACTAAAATTTTGCTAGTTAATTAAAATTGAGCCTTTTGCTGGATGTTTCTTTGGACTCCAGAATCATTCTTGTTCTGATATGTTGGAGTTTTTACCCCTGGTGAAAACTTTCAAATTAATGTTAGACTCTATTGTGCACCCATTAAAAACTTTGCTTATATCAGCAGGTTTAATTATATAATTGTCTCCCTAAATTTTTCTTCCCTATATAAATGGTTGCCCCTAGTTTTAAGACCTCTTTTGAACTGCAACCACCTGGTAAATTTATTTAAAATTTCAACCAAATATTGGAGATGTCAGGTAATGCCATTAGATCACTTTTATGAAAGAATATATTTATTTCATTTAATATTTTGAGCTCCACAACTTGTTTCCCAATCTGGTACAGTAGGCCAGATTGCACTACAACACCTTCAAATATTCCTGTAATGCTTCCACCAAAATTATGGGATGTTCATAGCAGTATGTTATCCAACTTTATGCAAAAACCCATCTTGGTCCTTTGGAATATTTGAGTGAACCAACCTCTTTTCCTTTCTGGTTCAGTTTGGTGTTTTGCACTATAACCCTAGTATATTTTGCTCTAGTGCCATTGAGCTTCCTCATGCTTATAGCCTTTCTTGCAAAACCCTTAAGTTCAGGAGAGTGGGCCTATTGGGATAGTTTTGGTTCATGAGACAATGCTCTGCATTTTCTGTCCAGAATTGAAGTTTTGCAAAACTTGCACTAACAAGTTTCTGTTTTTTCCCAACTAGCCTTGACACCATCTCTTTCACCTAAGGAGGCTATGATCTGGAGAGTTTGACCACCAATGGAGATGCCCCTATGCCCATAGCATTCTGTCGAGCACCTTGTGCGCATGACCAGTGCTGGCATAGTTATTGGTTCACATGGTGAACTTAAACCCCTGACCTAGCAGCCATGTCAACTAACCTTCTAGCTCCCTCTAGCCTGAGGCTGCTGAGTTGCTTTCGCATCCACGCAGGTTTGGCCGCCCTGGCATTTCGTCAAGCACCTGTCGTGCGTGCACAGAGCGCGGCGAGAGAGCGCGTTTTGCACATGTCGCGCCCGAGCCGCCGCGTCCCTGGCATGTCTCCCCCGTGCTTATCCAGACCACTGCAGCCTGCTGCGTCGAGCCAAGCTGCTGCCTGCATATCCTCACAAGCGACATAGACCCTTGCCACGTCTCCGGCAAGCCAGGAACTAGCCGCCACCGCCGCCTGCTGTGGTCGGCGCCGTACGGGCCACCTGGCACGCCCCCGAGTGTCCCAGGCCGCCGTGCTCATCCACAAACGAGTCGTCTACCTCTGTAAGTTCTGCTGGCCAGCCCCCACCTCTCCTGCTCCGCAATAGCGCCGCCGCCGTTGTCCTTATCCACGGACACCATCGAACCGACCTTGAGTGCCTATTTAAGAGTGCCCCGAACCCCTCCGCAGCAACAGACGACCACTAGGCACCCCGCAGAGCAACCCCGTGGCAGCCATTCGTCCCCAGCAAGCGTTATTCTTCATCTCCGACGAATACGGCCGCCACCGCACCTCCGTTCAATTCGTCGCACCCGTCGCCCCTCCCGTCCAGCCAGCACCACCATCCGACTCCATGTGATCCAGCGGAGTCGGCAATCACTTCAGACGAGCTCGGGAGCCACCGTATAGCCAAGCCCCAAACCCACTGAGGCCACCGTCCGCCGCGAAGCTCGTCGCCGTCTCTTTCCTCCACCTCCGTCGACCACACGACCACTGGGAGGACCGCACCAACCCCGCGGATCCATCCCTGCACTCGAACGCCCTCGAGGAGCCGTCATTCGCCGGCGTTGATCGCTGGAGCCACGCCTCTGTTCGGCCAAAGAAGAAGGAGGCGGGGGCGACTGGTCAAACCTGACCAGTGGGCCCCCTGGGCCCTCTGTCAGCGAGTCAGCGCCAGCACACGCGTGCTTTAGTGAAGGCGCAAACCCCCGAGTACGTCTCCCCACTTCGAAAGCGTATTCATATCGAAACGTTTTCCTGTTTCTGTTTTATTTTAAAACCAGAGTTGACTGAACTTTGACTGGCAATATCTTTTAATCCATTAATCCAAATGATTTGATTCTTTTTCTGTTGTTTCCCAATTATTGTCTATTTTATTTTCATATTTATATGAAAATTTTCCAGAGAACTTTTTGGGGGTGTTCTAAGTCTATGTATTGATTTCCTTTTATTTCTTTTAGGATTTTTGAAGAGGGAGAAAACTTCCAAAATTCTTGGAATGCTTTTCTCCTCCCCTCTACTTGAAGGCAAGCATATTGAACCCCGTGATAATATGCGTTGTGTGTTGTTTGCTATAACTCAAGAATTCCATTGATATGCCAAAATGGAGCATCATCATTTCATGTAAAAGTCTTACTCTTGCATATTAACTTGTGGCGAAAAATCCTTTATGTTGTGGTTGTGATATTGGTGGCTGAAATCACTTCTCATGCTTCATATGCCTGATGATAGTTCGGACGGAGTCCGAAGGAAAGTTGTGTTCTGGTAAGCACAGCTATGTGACTGACATCTCGTGGTGACGAACGATGTGCAGTAAGGCAGGATGAAGCATGAGGGGTGGTGACCCTGTCAGAGAGCGGTGTCAAGCAGTACGACACTAACCATATAGTAAAGCTGAAACCTCTTGAGTCGACCATAGATCGAGTCTTGTTCCAGTAACCCCCATACTTGTCTCGTGCTACCACGTGTCCCTGCTACAGGTAGGGTGCGGTTCAGTAAATTTGTCGACCCCTGTTCTATCACACACCGTACAGAGAGGCCATGGTGGAAGATACCGGCTGCATCCGGTAGGCAGGCCACCTGGTCCGGGGGCATGGGTGTTTCGGTTGGAGCCGAAGGGGATAGCTTCCCCGGTCTTCGTGTGCATTATAAATTGTTGTGATCCCATGCTAGTCGAGGTTGTAGACTCCCCACTTAAAGTTTGGTTTAACTAGTGTCGTGGGTGATTCCAGACACCGGTAAGTTAGGCTGGTGTGTGCAGTCAGGTGCGTCTTCAAATTAAAAGACCGTAGGCGGAATTAGTCCAGAGGGACTACAGAAAATTTGTTATTCGTGGGTAAAAAGTACACCCTCTGCAGAGATATAAAACCTATTCGAATAGCCGTGTCCATGGTTAAGGACTACAGTCTGGGATGGGTCGAGTGTCGGTCTTCGGAGGAGAAACTTTTAAGCCAGAACTTTATGACCTGTGACAAGTGGTGATTGTCGTTTATCATTATTATGGACTAACCATTCGTATCCTTTGGAACGATGAGTATCCTTGGGACGGTTCTACCTCCTGGATATTTATCGTTATTTTACTTTCCATTATAAGCCCTTTATGTGATGTCGCTCAGACGTCCGACTATGGCATTCTTTTACCTATAAGCCCTTTATGTGATGTCGCTCAGACGTTCGACTATGGCATTCTTTTATTTATAAGCCCTTTATGTGATATCGCTCAGACGTCTGACTGTGGCATTCTTTTATTTATAAGCCCTTTATGTGATGTCGCTCAAACGTCCGACTGTGGCATTCTTTTATTTATAAGCCCTTTATGTGATGTCGCTCAGACGTCCGACTGTGGCATTCTTTTATCTATAAGCCCTTTATGTGATTTTGCTCAGACGTCCGACTGTGGCATTCTTTTTATTTATAAGCCCTGTCTGTGGTGTCGCTCAAACGCCCGACTGTGGCGAGCCTGTTATTTATTTTATTACTACTCTCCGATTGCATATGTCTCTTACGCGGATGCCCTGCTTGAAATTATATTCCGTTATATCATTAATATCGTAGTGATCATGAATCATCCTCGGGCATGTTTTTGTCTCACCCATATTCATAATGTTTGCGAGTACATTCAAAGTACTCACTGGCTTATCCCTGGCTATTGTCTTGGCCAGATTCCTTGCGTGGGAAGGAACGACGTGATGACAGCCCCGGAGCCTACACTATTGGAGTTAGCAGCCTCGCGAAGATAGGAGTTATCCCGGTCAGCCATTCCTGTGAGAAATGGAGTCCCATAGTCATCGATGATCCACAACCGCTTCCGCCATTAATCACTAAAAGCTTGTGTTGTACTCACAGGCCAGAACGGTCTTGTACTACATATTTTGCACTTTGCTTGGAGTTTCTGTAACAAGTTGGTGCCTCATCAGCTAACAATAATCCTGGGGCTGGTGAGCACAAGGTCCACTTTTGGGAATTTAAATGTCCCGAAAATCTGGTCCTGACAGGTCGTGAGAGTGAAAGGCAATAATGATGATATATGATGAACTGATTGAGATGAGAGAAGCTGGTATGAACTTGACCTATCTTGTTTTTGTAAATATGAATAGTTCATCGTTCCTGATTCAGCCTATTATGAATGAAACATGATTGAATGACAATTAGAGATTATAGGTGCTCATGCCATGCTTAATTAGCTAGGAGTTCATAATAGCTTACATTGCGTGCCAACATGCTATTAAAATGCTTGTGATGTGGTATGATAGGGTGGTATCCTCCTTTGAACGATTCAAGTGGTTTGACTTGGCACATGTTCACGCATGTAGTTGAAACAAAATCAACATAGCCTCCACGATATTTATGTTCATGGTGATTTATATCCTACTCATGCTTGCATTAATTGTTGATTAATTTTAATGCATGTTCATGACTGTTGTCGCTCTCTAGCTGGTCGCTTCCTAGTCTCTTTCTAGCCTTTATTTGTGCTAAGCGGGAATACTGCTTGCGCATCCACTTCCATAAACACCAAAGTTATTCCGTATGAGTCCACCATACCTTCCTATATGTGGTATCTACCCGCCGTTCCAAGTAAATTTGTATGTGCCAAACTCTAAACCTTCAATTGAAATTTTGTTTTGTATGCTCGAACAGCTCATGTATCAACTAGGGTTGTCTATATCTTCCATGCTAGGTGGGTTATTCTCACTATGAGTGGACTCCGCTCATCATTCACAAGAAAATGGCCGGTAACCGGGATGCCTAGTCCCATGCTCAAGTCAAATTAAAATAATTAAACAAAACTCTCCCAGGGCTGTTGTTGGTATGGACGATACCCGTTGTTTCGGGCCAGCCGTGGAGTGTGCTTGTTGGTGGTGGGGGAGTATAAACTTTACCATTCAGTTTGGGAACAGTCTATAATGTGTGTAACATGGAAGATATTGAGATCTCTTGGTTGTTATGTTAACAATGAAAGTATACTACTCAAAATATTATTTATCTCTATTTCAAAACTCGAGCTCTCGCACCTCTGCAAATCCCTGCTTCCCTCTGCGAAGGTCCTATCTATTTACTTTTATGTTGAGTCGTCATCCTCTTATTAAAAAAGCACCGGTTGGAGAGCACCGCTATCATTTGCATGCATTGCTACTAATTTACATTGAGTATTACTGTGACTAGATCTCTTTTACCATGAATTACAATGTCTAGTCAGTCCTTGATCTTCATAGGTGCTCTGCATTTATGTTTTGCGGTCTCAGAAAGGGCTAGGGAGATACCATCTTGTTATATCATATTATGATTGTTTTGAGAAAGTGTTCTCATCTGAGGTTTATTGTTATTGCTCGCTAGTTGATTATGTCATTGATATGAGTAAACATGAGACCTGAAAGTTATTGCGAATGTGGTTAGTTCATAATCTTTGCTGAAACCTTGAATGTTGGCTTTACATATTTGCAACAACAAGAGCAAACAGAGTTTGTAAAAGTTTTCTCTCTATCACTTTCAGTTTGTCAACTGAATTGCTTGAGGACAAGCAAAGGTTTAAGCTTGGGGGAGTTGATACGTCTCCAACGTATCTACTTTTCCAAACACTTTTGCCCTTGTTTTGGACTCTAACTTGCATGATTTGAATGGAACTAACCCGGACCGACGATGTTTTGAGCAAAATTGCCATGGTGTTATTTTTGTGCAGAAATAAAAGTTCTTGGAATAACCTGAAAATCAAAGGAGAATATTTTTGGAATATATAAAAAATACTGGCGAAAGAATCAAGACCAGGGGGCCACACCCTGTCCATGAGGGTGGGGGGGCCTCTGGGCGCGCCCCCTGTCTCGTGGGCCCCCTCAAGCTCCACCAACCTCAACCCCAACTCCATATATTCACTTTCGGGAAAAAACAGAGAGAATGATTCATCGCGTTTTACGATATGGAGCCACCGCCAAGCCCTAATCTCTCTCGGGAGGGCTGATCTGGAGTCCGTTCGGGGCTCCGGAGAGTGGAGATCGTCGTCGTCGTCATCATCAACCTTCCTCCATCACCAATTTCATGATGCTCACCACCATGCGTGAGTAATTCCATCGTAGGCTTGCTGGACGATGATGGGTTGGATGAGATTTACCATGTAATCGAGTTAGTTTTGTTAGGGTTTGATCCCTAGTATCCATTATGTTCTAAGATTTATGTTGCTATGACTTTGCCATGCTTAATGCTTGTCACTAGGGCCCGAGTGCCATGATTTAAGATCTGAACCTATTATGTTTTCATGAATATATGTGAGTTCTTGATCCTATCTTGCAAGTCAATAGCCACCTACTATGTGTTATGATCCGGCAACCCCGAAGTGACAACAATTGGGACCACTCCCGGTGATGACCGTAGTTTGTGGAGTTATGTATTCACTAAGTGTTAATGCTTTGGTCCGGTACTCTATTAAAAGGAGGCCTTAATATCCCTTAGTTTCCAATAGGACCCCGCTTCCATGGGAGGGTAGGACAAAAGATGGCATGCAAGTTCTTTTCCATAAGCATGTATGCCTATATTCGAAATACATGCCTACATTACATTGATGAACTTGAGCTAGTTCTGTGTCACCCTATGTTATAATTATTACATGAGGAATCGCATTCGACATAATTATCCATCACTGATCCTATGCCTACGAGCTTTTCACATATTGATCCTTGCTTAGTTACTTTTCCGCTGCTACTGTTACAATCACTACAAAACTGCTACTGTTACTTTTGCCACCGTTATTGTTACTTCCATACTACTTTGCTACTAAATACTTTGCTGCAGATATTAAGTCTTCCAGGTTTGGTTGAATTGACAACTCAACTGCTAATACTTGAGAGTATTCTTTGGCTCCCCTTGTGTCTAATCAATAAATTAGGGTTGAATACTCTACCCTCGAAAACTGTCGTGATCCCCTATACTTGTGGGTTATTAGGCTACGCCATGGGGAAGGGTTCGGCTGCCCTCCCACTACATCACTATATATATAGGGGGGAGGGGAGAGGGGGGCGGTCCCTCTAGATGCATCTAGAGGGGGGCGACCAGGGGGAAACTTGCCCCCAAAGCTGGTGGGGGGGCGCCCCCACCCCTAGGGTTTCCAACCCTAGGCGCCTTAGGGCCCTGGAGGGGCGCACCAACCCACTAAGGGGCTAGTCCCCAACCATATTCAACCCATTAGGCCCTCCGGGGCAGGTGGCCCCTTTCGGTGGTCCCTGTACAATATCGATAACCCCCGAAACCATCCCGAAGACTGAAACTGTACTTCCCATTTATAAATCTTCACCTCTAGACCATTCATGAACTGCTCGTGATGTCCGGGATCTCATTCGGGACTCCGAACAACTTTTGGTAACCACATACAATTCTCATCACAAATTTAGCGTCACCAAACCTTAAGTGTGTAGACCCTACAGGTTCGGGAACAATCCAGACATGACTGAGACACCTCTCCGGACAATAACCAGTAGTGGGATATGGATACCCATATTGGCTCCCACATGTTCCACGATGATCTCATCGGATGAACCACGATGTCGAGGATTCAATCAATCCCGTATACAATTCCCTTTGTCCATCGGTATGTTACTTGCCCGAGATTCGATCGTCGGTATCCCTATACCTTGTTCAATCTCATTATCGGCAAGTCTCTTTACTCCTTCCGTAACACATGATCACGTGACTAACTCCTTAGTCACATTGTGCTCATTATGATGATGCATTACTGAGTGGGCCCAGAGATACCTCTCCGTCATATGGAGTGACAAATTCCAGTCTTGATTCGTGCCAACCCAACATACACTTTCGGAGATACTTGTAGTGCACCTTTATAGTAAACATGTTACATTGTGACGTTTGATACACACAAAGCATTCCTGCGGTGTCCGGGAGTTGTACAATCTCATGGTCTAAGGAAATGATACTTGACATTAGAAAAGCTCCAGCAAACGAACTACTCGATCTTGTGTTGTGCTTAGGATTGGGTCTTGTCCATCACGTCATTCTCCTAATGATGTGATCCTGTTATCAACGACATCCAATGTCCATGGTGAGGAAACCATGACCATCTATTGATCAACGAGCTAGTCAACTAGAGACTCACTAGGGACATGTTATGGTCTATGTATTCACACACGCATTATGATTTCTGGTTAATAGAATTATAGCATGAACAATAGACAATTATCATGAACAAGGAAATACAATAATAACCATTTTATTTTTGACTCTAGGGAATATTTCCAACAGTTATGTCGGGTATGGACTTCAAACATCGTATACTAGCAAGAGCTCATAGAAAAACATGTTGTGGACAATCTCCTAGGTGAAGAAGAATGCACAAAAATTTGGATGAAGTGAAGCATTGGTTTGCTCTCTGGTAGGCTAGCCAAAGTTGATTATGGATGCTTCGTTCCTCAACTCAGGAGCAGCAAATGAGTTATCGTTATACGTAATTTGCCCCCTTGGGGTGGGACTTGTCTTCTCCGAAGGTCCTCCTAGTCCATGTTGGTGCTTGAGAAGGCTAGTATCTTTGCACGCCTATAAGATATTAGACTCCTACAAGATTGCGCCTCTATTGTTGTTGTATTGCAGCAAGAGGTTGCTGGCCATTTGTTCAAACACTTCTTCAGAGAAATGATGGCTGCCTTTTATGGCTTATTATTGATTATCAGCTTTTATATGTGTGAAGAGAGTGCAACAAGGTAGGTCGCGAGCTTCTTTAGCTACCAGGAACATTCACATGAGGGTTTGGCGGTTGGCTGTTGACACGTCTCCAACGTATCCATAATTTATGAAGTATTCATGCCATGTTTACAACAATTTTATATGATTTTGGTATGATTTGCATGGAACTAACCCGGACTGGCGATGTTTTCAACAGAACTACCGTGGTGTTCTTTTTTGTGCAGAAATGAAAGTTCTCCAAATGAGCTAAAACTTTTGGTCAATTTTTTTGGAACAAAAGAGGCACTAGAAGCTTCATGGGAGGGCCAAAAGAGCCAGGAGGTGGGCATAACCCAAGGGGCGCTCCTGGAGCCCAACCCGTGCCCCGGTGTCTTGTGCTCACCTCGAGGCCCATCTTCGTGTGAAACCGACGCCGAAAAATCCTATAAATACAGAAACCCCCAGAAATAGCCCTAGGTTAGAAGTTCTGCCGCAAGCCTCTGTAGCCATGAAAACCAATCTAGACCCCGTTCCGGCACCCTGACGAAGTAGGAAATCATCACCGGTGGCCATCTTCATCACCCCGACGGCCACCATGATGAGGAGGGAGTAGTCCACCCTCGGGGCTGAGGGCTTGTACGAGTAGCTATGTGTTTAATCTCTTTCTCTTGTGTTCTTGAGATGGAACGATCTTGATGTATCGCGGGCTTTGTTAATATAGTTGGATCATATGGTGTTTCTCCCTCTTTATCTTGTTGTGATGAATTGAATTTTCCCTTTGAGATTTCGTTCTTATCGGATTGAATACTTTTATGGATTTGAGAACACTTGATGTATGTCTTGCTATGAATACCCGTGGTGACAATGGGGTATCATATTAATTCACTTGATATGTGTTTTGGCACTCAACTTGTGGATTCCTGAGGTGACACTGGGGTAATATATGCATAGGGGTTGATGCACGTTCTCGTCTTTGTTTCTCCAGTAGAAATCTTGGGGCACCCTTTGAGGTTCTTTGTGTTGGATTGAGTACTATGAATCTGAATGTTTTGGTGTTATTTTAGTATGAACTCTTGGATGGATCGATCAGAAAGGATAACTAGATGTTATTTTAGTATGAACTCTTGATAGATCGATCGAAAAGAATAACTTTGAGGTGGTTTCGTACCCTACAAACAATTTCTTTTTATGTTCTCCGCTAGATAGAAACTTTGGAGTGATTCTTCATCGCACGTTGAGGGATGGTTATGTGAACCAATTATATTAGCATTGTTGGGGATTGCACTAGCGAAATTACTGTTCGCACACGAACACGTCACCGTGTACCCTCGGCGTCGAGCGCGATACGCAGGACACGTCGCCGAAGGAGGCTCACCGGAAGCGCGATACACAAGACAATCCAGCGAGCTCTTTTGAAGACCCGAAACCCTACACTCCCGGTAGGGACCCCGTTGGGGAGTACATCGGCTATGGGCTGCCCTAGGTCGGTCAAGTCACCCCTAGAGCCTCGGTGTTCGCAGCTCTCCAACACGAAGAACGACGAAGAACGAGGGAGCAAGAACGAGGGAGAGACAAAACGTAGATGAAAAGTTGTAGATGCGTTTGCGATTGTGTGTTGTTGTTCAATCGGCCGTCAGCCCTTAGGTATATAAGAGGCGGCTGGACTTCCCGTGCAAGGAAAAAGCTTCAATTCACGTCCAAAACCCTAGTCCAATTCGGACTTGTTTGGTCCGAACTTTCCAAAACTGTTCGGTAAAATCTGGTTGCACTTTGCGGGCCATGTTTGGGGGAGTAAACGAACTCGGATGGAAACGATCCAAAAGCAATCTTGACCGTTTCGATGAGACGAACAACTTTCATGTTGAAAGTTTTTTTATTTGAGGCCATCTTGAGGGGGTTTTCGGCTGTTTTTTGAAGTCTGCAGCAGCGAAATTCAAAATCCGGACGAACATACCTGGAGTGTCCGGTCATCCACAGAGAAATCCAAAACCCGGAGGGTTGTCCCCGGAGTGTCCGGCCATCTAGTGTAGCAGCGTTTTGTACTGGATGTAACTTTTGCATACGACCTCAGATTAAGATGATTTTTATATTCAAAATCATCCGTTTCAATGAGACGAAGAACTTTCATGTTGAAACTTTTTCCATTTGAAGTCATCTTAATAGGGTTTCAGGCCATTCTTTAATCTGGTGTCACCATAAGCATCTCTGAACTTGTCGTAACTTTTGCATCCGAACTCCATTTTAGACCACTTTCATATCCATCTTGATCCTCTCGAAGAAAGCCATCCCATGGTGACTTCCAATCATAATTTTGACTTCATCTTGATATAACTTCAAGGTACTCCTTATAATTGTGCCACTTTTGAGCGTCAAAACATGCCCCCCTGTTTTTCGGCATAGCTAGCGCGCCGAAAAATAACTTGTACGAAGTTTGTTCTAAGGACGATGTCAACACTCCATCGGCCATTTATATGTTCTTAGGACGACAAGTATATATCGGCCTTGTTTATGCTAAGGGTGATAGTTATTTATCGACCGTTGCCTATCTAGGCTTCTTGCCACACACTTGGGTGGTACTTCTTTAAATATTTTCCATTGAGAGCTCGAGGTAACAATGCCCCTTGTATGGATTCCACCAAATATGAATTTCTAGGAACCACTCTTGTAATCCTAAAAGGACCTTCCCAACTTGGAGACCACTTCCCGAATTTTCTGTCTTTCGAAGCAATTGGTAGAATCACCTTCCACACGAGATCGCCAACTTGAAAAGTCTTCAACTTGACCTTTTTATTGTAAGCTCTTGCCACCCTCAACTTATCTCGCTCTATGGCCTCCAAAGCAGCCAAACGTTTATCGGTGACTTCATCAATATTGTCCATCATCAAGTTATAAAAGTCCACTGATACGTCTCCAACGTATCTATAATTTTTGATTGATCCATGCTATTATTTACGAAGTCTTGGATGTTTAATGGGCTTTATCATTCACTTTTATATCATTTTTGGGACTAACCTACTAACCCAAAGGCCCGGTTCAGATTGCTGTTTTTTGCCTATTTCAGGGTTTTGCAGAAAAGGAATATCAAACGGAGTCCAGACGGAATGAAACCTTCGCGAGAGATATTTTCGGAGAAAATCACGCACGGGAAACTTCAGGATCAAGTTAGGGGACAGAAGGGCTGCCCTCGAGAGTGAGGGGCGCGCCCCCCTTCCCAGGGCGCGCCCCCTGCCTCGAGGCTGGCCCGTGTGGCCCCTGGTGCCCTCCTTCTTCCTATATATACCTACGTACCCCAGAAACTCCATACGTAGAGAGAAAATCCTAATTCCACCGCCGTAGCTTCTGTTCCCGTGGAGATCCCATCTTGGAGCCTGTTGCGGGAGGGGGATCCATCACGGAGGCCTTCTTCATCATCATCATCGCCCTCACCATGAGTTGTGAGTAGTTTACCACACACCTTCGGGTCCATAGCTAGTATCTAGATGGCTTCTTCTCTCTCTTTGGATCTCAATACAAAGTTCTCCTTGGTCTTTGAGGAGATCTATTCGATGTAATCTCTTTGTGCGGTGTGTTTGTCGAGATCCGATGAATTGTGAGTTTATGATCAAGGTTATCTATGAAAGATATTTGGTTCTTCTATGAACTTTTTATGTGTGCTCATAATATCCTTGCAAGTCTCTTCGAATTATTGGTTTGGTTTGGCCTACTAGATCTATAGTTCTTGCAATGGGAGAAGTGCTTGGCTTTGGGTTCAATCTTGCGGTGTCCTTTCCCAGTGACAGTAGGGGCAGCAAGGCACGTATTGTATTGTTGCCATCGAGGATAAAAAGATGGGGTTTTCATCATATTGCTTGAGTTTATCCCTCTACATCATGTCATCTTGCTTAAGGCATTACTCTGTTCTTATGAACTCAATACACTAGATGCATGCTGGATAGCGGTCGATGTGTGGAGTAATAGTAGTAGATGCAAAATCGTTTTGGTCTACTTGTCTCGGACGTGAAGCCTATATACAATGATCATGCCTAGATAGTCTCATAATTATTCACTTTTCTATCAATTCCTCGACAGTAATTTGTTTACCCGCCGTAGAATATCGCTATCATGAGAGAAGCCACTAGAGAAAACTATGGCCCCCCGGTCTATTCTCAACATATCAATGTACATCTACTTTACTTTTATTGCTTTTATTTTCTGTTTTATTAAACCAAAAATACCAAAAATATAATTATCATCTCTATCAGATCTCACTCTCGTAAGTGACCGTAAAGGGATTGACAACCCCTTATCCCGTTGGCTGCGAAGTTCTTATTTGATCGTGCAGGTGCGAGGGATTCGCGCGTGGTCTCCTACTGTGTCACGACCGGAATTTCAGGATATTAATTTCCCAAAAAGCGGACCTTGTGCTCACCAGCCCCAAGATTACTGTTAGCTGATGAGGCACCTCTTGATACAGAAAATTCCAAGCAAAGGTACAAATATGTAGTACAAGACCATTCTGGCCTTTAAGTACAACACGGGGTTTCTAAGGATGACGGCAGAAGCGGTTGTGACACGGCGGCGTTTGTGGGACTCCATTTCCCACGGGAATAGCTGACCGGGATAACACCTATCTTCGCGAGGCTGCTAACTCCAATAGTGTAGGCTCCGGGGTGTCATTCACGTCGTTCCTTCCCTCGCAAGGAATCTGGCCAAGACAATAGCCAGGGACAAGCCAGTGAGTACTTTGAATGTACTCGCAAACATTATGAATATGGGTGAGACACAAACATGCTCATGGATGATTCAGGATCACTATGATAATATGAAAATGACAGTGTATGAGTTCAAGCAGGACATCCGAGTAAAAGTGCATATGCAATCAGCGAGTAGTAGTAGGTTAAATAACAGGCATGCCACAGTCGGGCGTCTGAGCGACACCACAAAAAGGGCTTATAAGGATAAGAAAGTCAAAGACAAGAATGCCGCAGTCAGATGTTTGAGCGACATCACATAAAGGGCTTATAAATAACAGAATTGCCACAGTCGGACGTCTGAGCGACATCACAGAAAGGGCTTATAAGGAAAAGAAAGTCAAAGACAAGAATGCCACAGTCGGACGTCTGAGTGACATCACAGAAAGGGCTTATAAACAAAAGAATTGCCACAGTCGGACATCTAAGCGACATCACAGAAAGGGCTTATAAGGAAAAGAAAGTCAAATACAAGAATGCCACAGTCGGACGTCTGAGCGACATCACATAAAGGGCTTATAAATAAAAGAACTGCCACAGTCGGACGTCTGAGCGACATCACAGAAAGGGTTTATAAATAAAAGTGAATAACGGTAAATATCCGGGAGGTAGAACCGTCCCAAGGATACTCATCGTTTCAAAGAATACGAAGGGTTAGTCCATAATAATAATGAATCTCAATCACTACCTGTCACAGGTCACGAATAAAGTTCTGGCTTAAATGTTTCTCCTCCTAAGACCGACACTAAGACCGACACTCGACCCATCCCAGGCTGTAGTCCTTAACCATGGACACGGCTATTCGAATAGGTTTTATATCTCTGCAGAGGGTGTACTCTTTACCCACGGGTAGCGGATTTTCTATAGCCCCTCTGGACTAATTCCGCCTACGGTGTTTTAATTTGAAGACGCACCCGACTGCACACACCAGCCTAACTTACCGGTGCCTGGAATCACCCACGACACTAGTTAAGCCAAACTTTAAGTGGGGAGACTACAACCTCGACTAGCATGGGATCACAACAATTTATAACGCGCCCGAAATTGGGGAAGCTATCCCCTTCGGCTACAACCGAAACACCCATGCCCCCGGACCAGGTGGCCTGCCTACCGGATGCAGCCGGTATCTTCCACCGTGGCCTCTCTGTATGGTGTGTGATGGAACAGGGATCGAAAAATTTACTGAACCGCACCCTACCTGTAGCAGGGATACGTGGTAGTACGAAACAAGTATGGGGGTGTAATGCCCAGGATGGGACTATATCTCCTACGTGTCGAGGCACGACTTAAAGATATAAGCCCATTCTGGAATGATCGCAAGTTTTGGTATCTTTGCACGACTCATGTAAAAGAGGGATCAAATTGCAAAAGAAGATAGTTGGCTTACACTCGCCACTTCACACAATACATTACATAAGCAAGACATCATTCAAAACATCACAACCCTACTACGGGCGAAGATCCAAAAAAGAAAGATACCAAAACAACATAAAGCCACAGGTCTAGATTGAATCCTAGTAGAAACCACTACTGATCGTCGAAAACGTCACAAGCAAACGGCAACACTCTTCATCGAGCTCCCAGTGAAGTACTTGAACCAGCTCCTGCATCAAACTCGGCTGAACCTGCATCTGGTGTTGTAGTATCTGTGAGCCACGAGGACTCAGCAATCCCATAACCATGGGTATCAAGACTAGCAAAGCTTTATGGGTAGGAAGAGGTAAAGTGGTGAGGTTGCAGCAGCGGCTAAGCATAATATGGTGGCTAACTTACGAGTACCAGAATAAGATGAGCATCTTTGCGAACGGTCGCAAAAGTAGTGATCGCTAAAGATCCTGAACTACATACGAGTCAAACATAACCCACCGTGTTCTCTTCTCAAAGTGAAAAGAGACAGTCACGGTTACTCACACAGTTGTGTGTTTTACTTCGGATCCTCTGTCAAGTTTTCTACAACCGGACATTAACAAATTCCAATCTGCCACATAACCGCGGGCACGGCTTTCGAAAGATCATAACCCTGCAGGGGTGTCCCAACTTAGCCCATCACAAGCTCTCACGATTAGCTGAAGCGATAAATATATTATCATCACTCCTTATCTTAGGGAAATCCGATCAGGCTCGGCATCCCGGTGCACAAGACATTTCGACAATGGTAAAATAAGTCCAGCAAGACCTCCCGGTGTGTCGACACCCTGATAGTAGCCGCGCGTATCTCGTCTCAGGCCACGACCGGATGGGTGAAGCTACGGGATCCAAACCTCTAGTTTCCCCGTGGTGGCCCCGCAGGCTCCCCGTTTGGGACCAACACCATCAGCACTGGCCCCCCTGCTATGTAGAATTAAGAACCCAGGGACGCGACCCCCTATGCAAATTTAATTATTTAATTAAGTTGTTATTATGAGCAAATTAAAACCAATGTTGGGCCTTGCTGGAGGAGTTTTATTCAAAGTCGAACTGTCAAGGGGTCCCCATCCACCCATCGTGTAAGGAACGCAAAATCAAGGAACATAATGCCGGTTTATCGGCGCCTAAGGTGGCATGAGTGGAACAAAACACCGAGCAAAAGGCCAAGCCTTCCACCCATGCCCAGTATATAGGTGTGTTAATAATAATAATAGATATTGTGATATTCCAACAGCAAGTTCCCTCCTGGAACGGACTTCATCTTCACCTGCAACTAACAACGCTATAAGAGGGGCTGAGCAAGCGGGTAACATAGCCAAACAGTGGTTTTGCTAGGAAGGTTTCAAATGTTAGAGGTTTCATGGCAACAAGGAGAGGCTGACATAAAAGATGGGTAGCGCGACATGTAACGATAGCATCGAGACAACTAAGCATGGCAATGGTAGTAAAGGTATCCAAGGGTATGATCATCTTGCCTGGGATTCCGCGAGGGAGAAGAACAAGATCCATGAAGTAGACGGAGCAACACAGTTGAGCGAATCCTCACAACTCTGGAACGGAACCGAAGCTAACGAGAGAAGCAACCGAAAAGAAGCAAACAACACGGTAAACACACAAGCATAAACATGGCATACGATGCACATCCAAATATGATGCATGTCCGGTTTAATTATGCATGGCATGGCAAAGTGCACAAACAAAACTACAATTTAAGTGGAGCTCAATATGCAACGAGTTGCATATTGACGAAACACCACATTTTATCTATTTAGTTGACTCTCGTTATTTACAAGACAATATTAAATGTTTGTTAACATGGCAAGAGGTGAAGCAAAACAAACTACCTATTTAGACATTTTAAATGAGGCCGGAAAAACAACAACAAATTCCGGAAAACCCCCATGAGCATGTTTAGCAATTATAAGAAAACAACAATTTAACATAACAATGTTGTTAACATGATGCGGATGACATGAGCAAGTTTTATGCAATTTTATTAAAAGGTTGACATAAGAGATACGAAGAGTTGTCACCGTGGTGGAAGAAAGGGTGCCACGGCAACAAACCGAAAATGATGCCACGCAACATATCGGTACCGGCAACTTGTTGAGAGACCGGTGCAAAAGAAAGGTGGCGAAGCGTGCCGAACAAGATGAAAGGTGGGGTGATCCCGTCGCCGGGTTCCCACGGGTCGGCGACGAGGCAACCGAGGAACATGACAAAAGATGATACGGGCACGGAGCACACAAGGGTAACATCTCATACAACACATGCATACGTTCTCGGGTCATCGCCTTGGGGTTATACCTTCGGAACACTCGTTTCGGGGCGGTTCGAGTCGTAGTGGAAGTAGTTGTTCACGTGGCGACGGTAGTTGTACACGTTGGCGTTTTCGTCTCCGAAGAGGTACTTGTCGCGTCGTCTTGTGTCGTCGTTCTCGTATCGTAGATGTTCATGCCACATGTAGAGGTACTTGTCGGGATCGTCGTCGACGTAGGGGTACACGTTCGTAGAGGTACTTGCGGCCTCGGCGACGGTAGTTGTTCACGTTTCGTAGCCGTTCGGGTCGTCGTGGTACTTGGTGCTTCGGGCTGCCATCGTGGTACTTGGCGTAGTCGAACTTGGCGTATCCGAAAGGGTACTTGGCGGTCTCGGGGTCCCTCGTTCGAAGAACTCGGCATCACGGCAGCAAGCAAAAGAGGCGCGGCATAATATGGCAGCAAGCAAAAGCAGCACGGCTTGAGGGCCGGCTCGGGAGGCGAGGAAGACTGGAGCAGAGGTGGTCGGCGGGCGCGACGCAGCGAAGGCGAAGCTCGGGGGGCGAGGCAGGGCGCAGCCGGCTGCTGCATGGGCTCGTGCAGATGAAGCAGGGCGGCAGCTCCTGGCAGCAGAGGAGATGGGGCGCCCGGCCGGCGCTGGAGATGCGGGGCTGGTGCGAGGCGCGCTGGGAGCTGCGGCCTTGGCGCTGCGTGCGGCCTGGATGGCCGAGGTGCGCGGCCGCTGCGGCTCTGGCCAGCTGGGAGGTCGGGCACCATGACGCTGGAGGAGCTTGAGGACGGGGCGCGCGGCTTCGAGGAGAAGGGCGCAGGGCCATGGCTGGAGGCCCGATGGCAAGGGAGGCCGGGGCTTCTGGCGCGGAGGGGAGGAAAGGGAGAGGGCGAGAGGAGCGCGTGGGATTGAGCGATGGTTTCGGGCTGAGGGAGAGAGCGACGGCGCTGAGATGCGGACGAGGGAGGAAAGGGAGAGGGCGAGAGGAGCGCGTGGGATTAGGACGAAGGGGGAGTGCGGTGCGGTCGAGCGAGCGAAGCTGGCGACGGGGTGGGAGAGCGAGGGGAGAGCGAGGGAGCCTGGGGTCGGGCCTAGGATTAGAAGATTAGGTGGGCTTAGGGGAGGTTGGGCTGCAGATGGGCCTAGAAGGCTGAGGAGTTGTTGGGAGGCCGGCCCAGCTGGTCTATCTCTCCTTAATTTATTTCTTTAACAGAAAAAAATAGAGAGAGTGCAAAATAATTAAGGAAAAAGGGCAATAACAAGAATAAAAGATGGAACATTTTTGTAAGGCTTTATGGAATATTTCCAACCCAACAAAAATGGCTTCAACAAAATAGGGAAGATATGCAAGTGTGTTGCGGTTAATTCCAAACAATGGAATATTTAATATAGCTCCCTAATAATATTGAGAGGCTTTTATATGTTATAAAGAGAAGTCAACCTTCCCTCGATTTAAATGGACCGAAGGTCCATACGATTTATTTAAGTTGAGATGCAAAATAAATATGACATGATGGCATGATGACATGATGCAATGCAAAAATAAATAACACAAGCACAAAAGAAACACACGGGAAAACCCGGAACATCTGGAATCTTCTGGAATCTTCTGGGACGTCGGTCTTCGGGCGTCACAACTCTCCCACACTAACAGAGGATCTCGACCCGAGATCCTAGAGATATCACCGGGTAAAAACGGAAGAGGAAGAGGTAAAACAAAGTTGCTTCTTTGACAGACGAGTGAAACCACAGAACCTTGAGAGGTTGACCAAAAAGAAAGAAGAATACAACGGAGATGAACGAAATTAAGAGCACTCCGGTAAAATGAGGAACAAGTAACACCACGAGAATCTGGAAGGTTGAAAAACATGGAACAAGAGCTCACGGATGACAAAAGAATTTCAAAACCACTCCGGTTAACCAAGGTTGAGAAGGAATAAGAACGAAATAATTTGGACAGCACTCCGTCTGAAAATGGAAGGAATTGAACAAGTTGAATAAAGAATACAATGGAGATGGAGTGGTACTGGATGAAATGAACAACACACTGCCTCTGAAACAATTAAAAAAAGGCACAAGGGGTAAGAAAGATTCAGACAGCACTCCGGTAAAAGGATAGACAAAACTTGATAAGATCAGAGAATTAGAATGGAGAATACAGCACTCTGAATAGATAGACAAGCAAGGGAAGAACATGATCTCGATAAAACGATATGATGGTTAAAGAGAGCAATATCACAAAGCCTCCGAAATAAAAGAATATATGCTAGATCGTTGGAAAGAAAAGAACGGAGAAGAAAATGACAACTTCTCTCAAAATTGAATTTGAAAGAGCGTCCTTACAAAGAAGGGTTGAACGGAGTTGTTTGAAAAATCAACAACGAAAATGAATAAGCTTGATGTGGGCTTATGGAAAACATCTCACAATTAAGAGGTGACAACCAGCCACTAACAGAAATCAATTGATTGGATTGAGATCAACAAGGAGATGAAAAACTTATCTCACCGGAATGATAAATGAAGGACTTGGGTCATTTATAAGCACCACAATAGCGACAATCCTTAGGTAAAGCTTTTAGGTGAAATACAACCCAAGATAACTCCAACGAATAAATAATGGTTTGAAAGATCTCCTGAACAAAGAAAATGATGGTTTTAAATATCTCATTCTTGACAACTTGTGAATCATGAAACATGAAGGAATTGACAAGAATGACATAACACCATCTGAAAAGATAAGGTAGAACGAATTGCAATTGGAATGCATGATGAAGAATGCTTGAGCTCCAACAAGAATCTTGATGAAGACTTCGAGGACGAATTAAAACATGATGAACCACCATGAGAACTCCGGTAATGAAAGCATGAGAAGTGAAAGATGAAAAGAATAAGATTCAAGGCCTGCGATGAATTAGATGGAGCTTTGAACTGATTATTGAAATAGCATGGAGCTACGGAAAACAAGATGAACAACTTAGAACCGAGAATATGATATGATGAACAAACTCCGAAGGAAGGAATTAAACACTTGAAGGAACAAGAATAAGAATTATGTCATGCATCTCCTTCACCAATTAAAATTGATGACAACCAAAGGATTTGGCATACTACTTATTCTCGTTGGAAAGAATTAAGAGAGATCTCGCACAAGCTTGGGTAAATCTTCAACGAACCACCGGTAGGATTATGAAAAGAACGAGTGAATTAATACGATAACAACGGAAGAGTGATCTTGAATGAACCACCGTAAGAATTGAAACCGGGTGATGAAAGATAATAATCCACCGTAAGGAATTGAAATTGAGTGAATATAAAAGAATGAATCACCGGGAAGAATATGGAGACGAACGAAGAGGCATAAATGAAGAATATTTGGAGGACTAAGTTGAAAACTAAGAACGAAGAATCTTCTGAAATGATGGCCTTCGGAGGATCACAAAGAAAAGAATTCATGAAATGCTTCGGACGGGTATAAAAGAATTCCTCACAAACTGAACAATAATGAGGATGTCAAGAAGCTAGGACCATGAATCTTCAAGAGAACGGGCCAAGATTTAAGAGAAACTCGTCTTCGATCTTCAAATATGAGAAGACGATGAGATACACCACCATGAATTGTTTAGGCACTCCGTAATGAAGAATTAAAAGGTTGAACCAATGATGAACAAGAATTTGAAAGTGATCTTGGAGAAGGCATGTGACTGATGGGAATCATTCTTACGTCACACTTTGAAAAGAATTTGAGTATAACTCCGAAAAATAGAAGAGTCAGGTAAGATCCTGGGAAAAGACCTGTGGGTTAGGGCCCACTCAAAGAATCACCGTTGGAAAAGATTGCTTAAGAGATATTGCACCGGTTGAATTAACTGGCTTGAATAAGATAACAATCCTCAAAAATATTTTGAACGGATTAAGAATGGAATTATGAACCTGCATCACTCCGGATATGAATAGCAAGAGGAGAATGATTAATTGGTGCACCGGAATAAGAAAGCATTGTGAAAAGAGGAAAAGGATAAGATCAACACCGAAATCTTGAATTACATCCACCAGCAGAATTATTGGAATTAAGAATGATGAACTTGAAGCTCTTGAGCATTTTCCTGAGAGAACACCGGATAAGAACATTGAAGGAAAAGAATGAAGAATATCACATGAATAAAATGGATATTTCATTTGAGAATTTCTGGCTCCATAAGAAAAAGGGTGGGAGGGTGGGGAAGAACAAAGACAACTTGGGATGAAAGAAACAGACAAATCGCCAGAATTCTCCACGACGTCCGTATGGAATAACTTGAAGAGAAGGCACACTGGTTGGAAAAGAATTTAACATGACCATCTTGATGATTAAGAGGAATTAGCACTCTCATAGAAATATGAGAACACCGATTAGGAAAGGTATGGAATCAATCATTTGACATCGAAGCAACTCGAATACCAGAATCAAAACGAAAACAAAGATAAATGTTTTTGAAGAAGATATGTTGCAACATATCTATCCGAACAGAGAATTGAACGAATGAATGCCACAGGTACATCAACTTGTCGAGAAGCCACTTGGAAGAACAAAAGGTAAAATAAGGAAAAAAACAAGGTACAGATAGAACAAACACAAGATAGGAGCTTCGTTCGACATATTCGTGCTGAAAGCTCATGGAACGTTTTACAAAAGGGTTTTGCAATCCCCGGATCAGCATAGCCAAGGACCCTTTAAGATGCAACTCCCGATCAGAACAAGTCCATAAACCCACTTCACTCAATGTAGAACCCCGAACTTCATATCATGCATTCGTTGGAAGAATGCCTAGAACTACTAGATGAACCCACCTATTAATTTCCGAAAGTTTCCAGTTATGCAATCAGGTGTTGGGGATACAGGGGAAGCATCGCGCACTCAACTCTAATCCTACATCCAGCTGTATCCATCCTTCAACACATAACTAGTTATCTCCGGAAACCGTTTACCTCGGACCTTCGAAACGCATCCACTATACAAGCTATGGCAATACTCCCAAACTACCTCCCCAGTACTGGGTGATGTCGGGGTTATCTTGCCACTAACCGCATAGGAGAGTTTTCGATGTCGGCCGTCTTAAGTATTCTAGTACTGCCGCGATGGATTTGTGACGACAACACCTCGGAGCTCAACTCCCCGGGACACTGCCACAACCCCTAATGACAGGAGGCATCGAGAACAATGTTCTCGTCACAAAGACATCGGAACAATCCAAACAATACTCGCGAGATCCTAAAAAAAAAATTGGTGCATTTTTTAGAGTAGAAGAGGCAAGAGTAATCGTTAGGAGTCCTCACCAGAATGAAAGGGGATGAGGAGCAAAGAAATCCTACTCTCCGATATAAATATAGGACTCAAAACATTTTCAGTGTGTGCCTAGACTCAACCGTCAACGATTCGATCAATCAGTGGGGGCTTTTAGGTCGGAGAAGGCTCTGATACCAACTTGTAATGCCCAGGATGGGACTATATCTCCTACGTGTCGAGGCATGACTTAAAGATATAAGCCCATTCTGGAACGATCGCAAGTTTTGGTATCTTTGCACGACTCATGTAAAAGAGGGATTAAATTGCAAAAGAAGATAGTTGGCTTACACTCGCCACTTCACACAATACATTACATAAGCAAGACATCATTCAAAACATCACAACCCGACTACGGGCGAAGATCCAAAAAAGAAAGATACCAAAACAACATAAAGCCACAGGTCTAGATCGAATCCTAGTAGAAACCACTACTGATCGTCGAAAACGTCACAAGCAAACGGCAACTCTCTTCATCGAGCTCCCAGTGAAGTACTTGAACTAGCTCCTGCATCAAACTCGGCTGAACCTGCATCTGGTGTTGTAGTATCTGTGAGCCACGAGGACTCAGCAATCCCATAACCATGGGTATCAAGACTAGCAAAGCTTTATGGGTAGGAAGAGGTAAAGTGGTCAGGTTGCAGCAGCGGCTAAGCATAATATGGTGGCTAACTTACGAGTACCAGAATAAGATGAGCATCTACGCGAACGGTCACAAAAGTAGTGATCACTAAAGATCCTGAACTACATACGAGTCAAACATAACCCCACCGTATTCTCTTCTCAAAGTGAAAAGAGACAGTCACGGTTACTCACACAGTTGTGTGTTTTACTTCGGATCCTCTGTCAAGTTTTCTACAACCGGACATTAACAAATTCCAATCTGCCACATAACCGCGGGCACGGCTTTCGAAAGATCATAACCCTGCAGGGGTGTCCCAACTTAGCCCATCACAAGCTCTCACGATTAGCTGAAGCGATAAATATATTATCATCACTCCTTATCTTAGGGAAATCCGATCAGGCTCGGCATCCCGGTGCACAAGACATTTCGACAATGGTAAAACAAGTCAAGCAAGACCTCCCGGTGTGTCGACACCCTGATAGTAGCCGCGCGTATCTCGTCTCAGGCCACGACCGGATGGGTGAAGCTACGGGAGCCAAACCTCGAGTTTCCCCGTGGTGGCCCCGCAGGCTCCCCGTTTGGGACCAACACCATCAGCACTGGCCCCCCTGCTATGTAGAATTAAGAACCCGGGGACGCGACCCCCTATGCAAATTTAATTATTTAATTAAGTTGTTAATATGAGCAAATTAAAACCAATGTTGGGCCTTGCTGGAGGAGTTTTATTCAAAGTCGAACTGTCAAGGGGTCCCCATCCACCCATCGTGTAAGGAACGCAAAATCAAGGAACATAATGCTGGTTTATCGGCGCCTAAGGTGGCATGAGTGGAACAAAACACCGAGCAAAAGGCCAAGCCTTCCACCCATGCCCAGTATATAGGTGTGTTAATAATAATAATAGATATTGTGATATTCCAACAGCAAGTTCCCTCCTGGAACGGACTTCATCTTCACCTGCAACTAACAACGCTATAAGAGGGGCTGGGCAAGCGGGTAACATAGCCAAACAGTGGTTTTGCTAGGAAGGTTTCAAATGTTAGAGGTTTCATGGCAACAAGGAGAGGCTGACATAAAAGATGGGTAGCGCGACATGTAACGATAGCATCGAGACAACTAAGCATGGCAATGGTAGTAAAGGTATCCAAGGGTATGATCATCTTGCCTGGGATTCCGCAAGGGAGAAGAACAAGATCCATGAAGTAGACGGAGCAACACAGTTGAGCGAATCCTCACAACTCTGGAACGGAACCGAAGCTAACGAGAGAAGCAACCAGAAAGAAGCAAACAACACGGTAAACACACAAGCATAAACATGGCATACGATGCACATCCAAATATGATGCATGTCCGGTTTAATTATGCATGGCATGGCAAAGTGCACAAACAAAACTACAATTTAAGTGGAGCTCAATATGCAACGAGTTGCATATTGATGAAACACCACATTTTATATATTTAGTTGACTCTCGTTATTTACAAGACAAGATTAAATGTTTGTTAACATGGCAAGAGGTGAAGCAAAACAAACTACCTATTTAGACATTTTAAATGAGGCCGAAAAAACAACAAGAAATTCCGGAAAACCCCCATGAGCATGTTTAGCGATTATAAGCAAACAACAATTTAACCTAACAATGTTGTTAACATGATGCGGATGACATGAGCAAGTTTTATGCAATTTTATTAAAAGGTTGACATAAGAGATACGAAGAGTTGTCACCGTGATGGAAGAAAGGGTGCCACGGCAACAAACCGAAAATGATGCCACACAACATATCGGTATCAGCAACTCGTTGAGAGACCGGTGCAAAAGAAAGGTGGCGAAGCGTGCCGAACAAGATGAAAGGTGGGGTGATCCCGTCGCCGGGTTCCCACGGGTCGGCGACGAGGCAACCGAGGAACATGACAAAAGATGATACGGGCACGGAGCACACAAGGGTAACATCTCATACAACACATGCATACGTTCTCGGGTCATCGCCTTGGGGTTATACCTTCGGAACACTCGTTTCGGGGCGGTTCGAGTCGTAGTGGAAGTAGTTGTTCACGTGTCGACGGTAGTTGTACACGTTGGCGTTTTCGTCTCCGAAGAGGTACTTGTCGTGTCGTCTTGTGTCGTCGTTCTCGTATCGTAGATGTTCATGCCGCGTGTAGAGGTACTTGTCGGGATCGTCGTCGACGTAGGGGTACACGTTCGTAGAGGTACTTGCGGCCTCGGCGACGGTAGTTGTTCACGTTTCGTAGCCGTTCGGGTCGTCGTGGTACTTGGTGCTTCGGGCTGCCATCGTGGTACTTGGCGTAGTCAAACTTGGCGTATCCGAAAGGGTACTTGGCGGTCTCGGGGTCCCTCGTTCGAAGAACTCGGCATCACGGCAGCAAGCAAAAGAGGCGCGGCATAATATGGCAGCAAGCAAAAGCAGCACGGCTCTGGTGACGCGGTGAAGACGACGACTTGAGGGACGGCTCGGGGGGCGAGGAAGACCGAAGCAGAGGTGGTCGGCAGGCGTGACGCAGCGAAGGCGAAGCTCGGGGGGGCGAGGCAGGGCGCAGCCGGCTGCTGCATGGGCTCGCGCGGACGAAGCAGGGCGGCAGCTCCTGGCAGCAGAGGAGACGGGGCGCCCGGCCGGCGCTGGAGATGCGGGGCTGGTGCAAGGCGCGCTGGGAGCTGCGGCCTAGGCGCTGCGTGCGGCCTGGATGGCCGAGGCGCGCGGCTGCTGCGGCTCTGGCCAGCCGGGAGGTCGGGCGCCGCGACGCTGGAGGAGCTTGAGGACGGGGCGCGCGGCTTCGAGGAGAAGGGCGCAGGGCCATGGTTGGAGGCCCGATGGCAAGGGAGGCTGGGGCTTCTGGCCCGGAGGGGAGGAAAGGGAGAGGGCGAGAGGAGCGCGTGGGATTGAGCGATGGTTTCGGGCTGAGGGAGAGAGCGACGGCGCTGAGATGCGGACGAGGGAGGAAAGGGAGAGGGCGAGAGGAGCGCGTGGGATTAGGACGAAGGGGGAGTGCGGTGCGGTCGAGCGAGCGAAGCTGGCGGCGGGGTGGGAGAGCGAGGGGAGAGCGAGGGAGCCTGGGGTCGGGCCTAGGGTTAGAAGATTAGGTGGGCTTAGGGGAGGTTGGGCTGCAGATGGGCCTAGAAGGCTGAGGAGTTGCTGGGATGCCGGCCCAGCTGGTCTATCTCTCCCTAATTTATTTCTTTAACAGAAAAAAATAGAGAGAGTGCAAAATAATTAAGGAAAAAGGCCAAGAACAAGAATAAAAGATGGAACATTTTTGTAAGGATTTATGGAATATTTCCAACCCAACAAAAATGGCTCCAACGAAATAGGGAAGATATGCAAGTGTATTGCGGTTAATTCCAAACAATGGAATATTTAATATAGCTCCCTAATAATATTGAGAGGCTTTTATATGTTATAAAGAGAAGTCAACCTTCCCTCGATTTAAATGGACCGAAGGTCCATACGATTTATTTAAGTTGAGATGCAAAATAAATATGACATGATGGCATGATGACATGATGCAATGCAAAAATAAATAACACAAGCACAAAATAAACACACGGGAAAACCCGGAACATCTGGAATCTTCTGGAATCTTCTGGGACGTCGGTCTTCGGGCGTCACAGGGTGTTACCGGAGCAAGACTCGATCTATGTTCGACTCAGGAGGTTCATGTATTCTCTGCATGGTTAGTGTTCCAAAGCTCTCACGGTTCTCGGACAGGGTCACACCCCTCATGCTACATGCTGCCTCACTGCACATCCTCGTCACAACGAGATGTCAGTCACGCGGTCGGTTCACCGAACCACATCCTTCCTTCGGGCTCCATCCGAACTTTCACCAGGCATATGTGGCATGAGGAGGGGTGGCTGTCACCAATAACACATACATGACGGATAAAATAAATTGTTCACCACATGTTGATATGCAAAAGCATGATTTCCACATGAAATAACGATGCTCCACTTTGTCATATCAATGGAGTTCTTGGGTTATAGCAACACACAACATGTATCAAAACGGGGGTCAAGATGCTTGCCTTCAAGTAGAGGGGAGGAGAAAAGCATTCCAAGAATTTTGGAAGTTTTCTCCTTCTTCAAAAATCCTAAAAGAATTAAAAAGGAAATCAATACATAGACTTAGAACACCCCCAAAAAGTTGTCTGGAAAATTTTCATATAAATATGAAAATAAACTAGACAATATTTGGGAAACAACAAAAAAAGAATCAAGTCATTTGGAGTTGTGGTTAAAAAGTTAAAGACAGTCAAAGTTTGGTCAAAATTCTGATTTTTAAACTAAAACAGAAAAGAAAACGATTCGGCTGAGAATACGCTTTCGAGCTAGGGGATACGTACTTCGTGTTTTACGCTTCCACTTAAAAACGCGCGGTGGCGACGCTGGGTCACTGACAGTGGGCCCAGGGGGTCCACTGGTCAGGTTTGACCAGTCTTTCCCCCCTCCCCTTCCTCTGCCCGAATGGAAGCGGGGCTCCGGCGATCGTCGCCGGCGGACGGAGGCTCCTCGAGGGTTACAGGGTGCGGGAATGGATCCGCCACTCCTTGGCGGTCCCCCTGGTAGTCGGCTGGTCGGAGGGGACGGAGGGAGTCGCCGACGGTGAGCTCCGCGGCGGAGGGAGCTTCGGGCGTAAATGGGGACTCGAGTTGCGGTGAGTTTTGATTATGTTGGAGGGGTCGGGCAGCACCGCAAGGTCGAGGGGAAGGCGACGGTGGTGTTGGACGGGCGGGGGAGGCTCTGGTGGCGCCGGATTGCTCGAGGCAGAGACGGTGGCCGTGCTCGCCGGAGATGAAGAAGGAAGCTTCTCGAGGGCGAATGGCTGCCACGGGGCTGCTCTGCGGGGTGCCTCGTGGTGGTCTAATGTTGCGGAGAGGTGTGGGGCACCTTTAAATAGGCGAGCCATGGCGGTTCAGCGGCGGCAGGGGATAAGCCCGCCGGCGACCGCCGTTCTGTTGCAGCAGGGGGACGTGGCGGCGACGAAAGCTAGTGGACGGGCCTGCGGATGATTCTCGCACTGCTCCAGGGGCAGCTGGCGAGTGCGCGTGGCTTGGGCGGCGCCGACCGTGGCAGAGAGCCATTGTGCTCGCCGGCGTGCCGCCAAAAGTGCTCTGACGGCGGCGTTGCGGCGACCCAAGGGCGGCTTGGCGTGTACCTGGGTGCGGATAAGGTCAGGTGAGGCTCTGCAGGTGAGTTGGGGCCAGGGGCGCGACGCGGCGGCCCGAGCGCACACACGTGCAAAACGCGCGCTCTGGGCGCACCCAGAGCACGCACGCAACGTGCTCGGCGTTATGCCAAGGCAAGCTAATGAGCTCCAAACTGCAAGGGGGTCGGAAGGGTTAGGCTAAAGGTTGGGACAACCTCATGGGACAAGTTGGTTTGGCCAGGGAATCAAGTTCATAATATGAACCAGAAGCTAAGCCAAATATGGTCATGCACTCAGGGTGTTTGACAAAATGCCAGGGGCATCTAGCAAGCTCTTGGGGCCGCCAAATTTACCAGATGGATGTCTCCTTAGATGAGTAAGAAGGTGGTGAGGTTAGTTCTTCAAAAGCAAAAACTTGTTAGTGCAAGTTTTGCAAGATTTCAGTTCTGGACGGAAAATGCAGAGCACTATTCCATGAACCAAAACTATCCCAATAGGCCCACTCTTCTGGATTTAAGGGTTTTGCAAGAAGAACTACAAGCATGAGGAAGCTCAAAGGCACTAGAGCAAAATAGACTAGGGTCGCAGTGCAAATCACCAAACTGAACCAGAATGGAAAAGAGGTTGTTTCACTCAAATTTTCCAAAGGACCAAGATGGGTTTTTGCATAAAGATGAAGAACATACTGCTATGAACATCCATAATTTTGGTGGAAGCATTGCAAGAATATATGAAGGGGTTGTAGTGCAATTTGGTCTACTGGACCAGATTGGCAAACAATTTATGGAGCTCAAGATATTAACTGAAATAATTATATTCTTGCATAAAAGTGATCTACTAGCATTACTAGACATCCCCAATTTTTGGTTGAAATTATAAATAAATTTATCAAGAGGTTGCAGTTCAAAAGAGGCCTTAAAACTAGGTTTAACCATTTATATAGAGAAGTAAATTATGGAGACCAATATATAATTAATCATGCTGATATAAGCAAAGTTTTAAAGGGTGCAGAAGAGAATCTAACATAAATTGGAAAGGTTTTACTAGGGGCAAACATTCCAACAAAAATCAGAGCAAGAATTTGCCCTGGAATCCAAAGGAACATTCAGCAGAAGGCAAAATTTTAATTTACTGGCAAAATTTTATTTAATAAAACATTGCTAAATTTTTGGGGTGTTACATACTAGATTGATACCTTGGTTCACAAAAACTGAGGGAAATACTTACGCTACTGTGCTGCATCTCCCTTTCCTCTTCGAGGGAATACAACGCAAGCTCAAGAGGTAGCAAGAAGAATTTCTGGCGCTGTTGCCGGGGAGGCTTACGCAAAAGTCATATACCAAGTACCTATCACAAACCCTTATCCTTCGCATTACATTTATTTGCCTCTCGTTTTCCTCTCCCCCACTTCACCCTTGCCATTTTATTCGCCCTTCTTCCGCCGTGTGTTTATCGTTCGCTTGCTTTTTGTTTGCTTTTGTGTGTTGGATGCTTTTATCAGTATTTCCCTCCTGCTAAGATCATCTCTCTTAGAAACGATATTATGAATTTTAAGCAACTAGATCATGAGCATGTTGCACAAGCTTGGGAGAGAATTAAATTGATGATACGTAATTGCCCTACTCATGGTTTGAATCTATGGATGATTATTCAAAACTTTTATGTTGGCTTGAATTTTGCTTCTAGAAATCTTTTAGATTCGATCGCCAGAGGCACTTTCATGGAAACTACCTTAGGAGAAGCAACCAAACTCCTAGATAATATTATGGTTAATTATTCTCAATGGCACACCGAAAGATCTACTAGTAAACAAGTGCATGCTATCGAAGAAATTAGTGTTTTGAGTGGAAAGATGGATGAACTTATGAAATTGTTTGCTGCTAAGAGTGCTTCTTCCGATCCTAATGATATGCCTTTGTCCACTTTGATTGAGAACAACAATGAATCTTTGGATGTGAATTTTGTTGGTAGGAATAATTTTGGTAACAATGCTTATAGAGGTAATTTTAATCCTAGGCCTTTTCCTAGTAATTCCTCTAATAATTATGGTAATTCCTACAACAACTCTTATGGAAAGATGCCTTCTGAATTTGAAACTAGTGTTAAAGAGTTTATTGTCTCACAAAAGAATGACAATGCTTTGCTTGAAGAGAAATTGCTTAAGGTTGATGAACTGGCTAGAAGTGTGGATAGAATTACTCTTGATTTTGATTCTTTGAAACTTAGATCTATCCCACCAAAGCATGATATCAATGAGTCTCTCAAAGCCATGAGAATTTCCATTGACGAATGCAAAGAAAGAACCGCTAGAATGCGTGCTAAAAGAGAAGATTATATTAAATCGTGTTCTTCTAGTTATCATGAAAATAAAGATGAAGATCTGAAAGTTATTGATGTGTCTCCTATTAGATCCTTGTTTTCTAGTATTAATCTTGATGAGAATAGGGTTGGAGATGATTCTGCTTTAAGGTGTCCCAATGATTCGGAGTTTTTAGATCTTGATGCTAAAATTGTTAAAAGTGGGAACGAAGAGATTAAAACTTTGCATAGTGATGAACCCACTACTTTGGATTTCAAGGGATTCAATTATGATAATTGCTCTTTGATTGATTGTATTTCCTTGTTGCAATCTATACTAAATTATCCGCATGCTTATAGTCAAAATAAAGCTTTCACTAAACATATAGTTGATGCTTTGATGCAATCTTATGAAGAAAAACTTGAGTTGGAAGTTTCTATACCTAGAAAGCTTTATGATGAATGGGAACCTGCTATAAAAATAAAAATAAAAGATCATGAATGCTATGCTTTGTGTGATTTGGGTGCAAGTGTCTCCACTATCCCAAAAACTTTGTGTGATTTGTTAGGGTTCCATGAACTTGATGATTGTTCTTTAAATTTGCATCTTGCGGATTCCACTATTAAGAAAGCTATGGGAAGAATTAATTATGTTCTTATTGTTGCCAATAGGAATTATGTGCCCGTAGATTTCATTGTTCTTGATATAGATTGCAATCCTTCATGTCCTATTATTCTTGGTAGATCTTTCCTTAGAACGATTGGTGCAATTATTGATATGAAGGAAGGAAATATTAGATTCCAATTTCCGTCAAGGAAAGGCATGGAACACTTTCTAGAAAGAAAATCAAATTACCATATGAGTCTATCATGAGAGCCACTTATAGATTGCCTTCCAAAGATGGCAATACCTAGATCTATCTTGTATCGTGCCTAGCTAGGGGCGTAAAACGATAGCGCTTGTTGGGAGGCAACCCAATTTTATGTTTTTTGCTTTTGTTGCTGTTAGGGAATAAATATTGCATCTAGCCTCTGATTAGATGTGGTTTCATGTTTTGTTTAGTGTTTGTGCCAAGTAGAACCTTTGGTAAGACTTGTGTGAAGTTTATATGATCTTGTTGTGAAAAACAAAATCGTTAGCGCTCGCTAAAGTAGTCGTGAGATTTTACTGGAGCGTGCTTTTTAGTTGATTCTTTTTGCTGCTGATTGGTAGACAAATTTCTCAAATTTACCAATTTAGTTTGAATTTTTTGGAGTTCCATAAGTAGGCGAGCCCTGCAGATTACTACAGACTGTTCTGTCTTTGACAGATTCTGTTTTTCGTGTGTTGTTTGCTTATTCCGATGCATCTATGAGTAATATTGGAGGATATGAACCATAGAGAAGTTGGAGTACAGTAGGTTTAACAACAATATAAACAAATAATGAATTCATTGATTTACCTTTGAGTAGTGGTTTGATTTCTCTTACTAACGGAGCTCACGAGAATTTTTGTCTAAGTTTTGTGTTGTGAAGTTTTCAAGTTTTGAGTATCGCTTTGATGGACTATGGAACAAGAAGTAGCAAAGGCCTAAGCTTGGGGATGCCCATGGCACCCCAAGTAAATTCAAGATAATCAAAAGCCTAAGCTTGGGGATGCCCCGGGAAGGCATCCCCTCTTTCGTCTTCATCCATCGGTAACTATACTTGGAGCTATATTTTTATTCGCAACATGCTATGTGTTTTGCTTGGAGCATCTTGTATAATTTGAGTATTTGCTTGTTAGTTTGCCACAATCATCCTTGCTGGACACACCTATTTGAGAGAGTTAAATATGTGTGTCCAGCAAGCAAACAAGAAGGCAAGCGAACGAAAAACACACGGCGGAAGAAGTTCAAATAAAACGGCAAGGGTGAAGTGGGGGAGAGGAAAACGAGAGGCAAATAAATATAATGCGAAGTATAAGGGTTTGTGATAGGTACTTGGTATATGACTTTTGCGTAAGCCTCCCCGGCAATGGCGTCATAAATTCTTCTTGCTACCTCTTCAGCTTGTGTTGTATTCCCTCGAAGAGGAAAGGGAGATGCAGCATAGTAGCGTAAGTATTTCCCTCAGTTTTTCAGAACCAAGCTATCAATCCAGTAGGAGACCACGCGCCAGTCCCTCGCCCCTGCACAAAAAAATAAGAACTTCGCAGCCAACGCGATAAGGGGTTGTCAATCCCTTTACGGTCACTTACGAGAGTGAGATCTGATAGAGATGATAATTATATTTTTGGTATTTTTGGTTTAATAAAATAGCAAATAAAAGCAAGAAAAGTAAAGTAGATGTAGATTGATATGTTGAGAATAGACCCGGGGGCCATAGTTTTCTCTAGTGGCTTCTCTCATGATAGCGATATTCTACGGCGGGTAAACAAATTACTGTCGAGCAATTGATAGAAGAGCGAATAATTATGAGACTATCTAGGCATGATCATTGTATATAGGCATCACGTCCGAGACAAGTAGACCGAAACGATTCTGCATCTACTACTATTACTCCACACATCGACCGCTATCCAGCATGCATCTAGTGTATTGAGTTCATACGAACAGAGTAACGCCTTAAGAAAGAGGACATGATGTAGATGGATAAACTCAAGCAATATGATGAAAACCCATCTTTTTATCCTCGATGGCAACAATACAATACGTGCCTTGCTGCCCCTACTGTCACTGGGAAAGGACACCGCAAGATTGAACCCAAAGCCAAGCACTTCTCCCATTGCAAGAACTATACATCTAGTAGGCCAAACCAAACCAATCACTCGAAGAGACTTGCAAGGATATTATGAGCACACATAAAAAGTTCAGAGAAGAACCAAATATCTTTCATAGATAACCTTGATCATAAACTCACAATTCATCGGATCTCGACAAACACACCGCAAAAAGAGATTACATCAAATAGATCTCCTCGAAGACCGAGGAGAACTTTGTATTGAGATCCAGAGAGAGAGAAGAAGCCATCTAGATACTAGCTATGGACCCGAAGGTCTGTGGTAAACTACTCACAACTCATGGTGAGGGCGATGATGATGATGATGAAGGCCTCCGTGATGGATCCCCCTCCCGGAACAGGCTCCAAGATGGGATCTCCACGGGAACAGAAGCTACGGCGGTGGAATTAGGGTTTTCTCTTTGCCTCTGGAGTTTTTGGGGTACGTAGGTATATATATGAAGAAGGAGGGCACCGGGGGCCACACGGGCCAGCCTCGAGGCAGGGGGCGCCCCCCCCCCCACCCTCGAGGGCAGCCCTTATGTCCCCTGACTTGGTCCTGACGTTTCCCGTGTGTGATTTTCTCCAAAAATATCTCTTGCGAAGGTTTCATTCCGTTTGGACTCCGTTTGATATTCCTTTTCTACAAAACCCTGAAATAGGCAAAAAATAGCAATCTGGATTGGGCCTTTGGGTTAGTAGGTTAGTCCCAAAAATGATATAAAAGTGAAAGATAAAGCCCATTAAACATCCAAGACTTCATAAATAATAGCATGGAACAATCAAAAATTATAGATACGTTGGAGACGTATTAGAGTGCATAAATAATTTTTGATCATGTCAAATGCTTGTTGCTGTTTTGCCCCCCAAGTAAAATTAGTTTCATTCTTTAACCGAAGGATGGGAGTGAATGCGTCAACCTTCCCTGACAAGTTGGCTATGAATCTCCTCAAGTAATTGACTTTGCCAAGGAATTTTTGCATATCTCTCTTGCATGTTGGGGCCTCTACCTTTTGTATAGCTTCTATCTTTTTGGGATCAATTTCTATGCCATCTTGATGAATAATGAAACCCAAAAACTTTCCAGCCGATACACCAAAAGCACACTTCAAAGGATTCATCTTCAGTCCATATTTTGTTCATTCTCTCAAAAGCTAAGCGCAAATCGGCTAGATGGGATTCAAAAGCATCCGATTTGACAACAATATCATCAATATAAACCTCAAGTATAACACCAAGTAAATCATGAAAAATTAAATTCATAGCCCTTTGATACGTGGCACCGGCATTTTTTAATCCAAAGGTCATCACTGTCCACTCAAATAAACCAAGGAACCCGGGACATCGAAAAGCCGTTTTGGACATGTCCTCTTCGGTCATAAAAATCTGGTTATACCCCGCATTACCATCAAGAAAGCTAATAACCTTATGTCCAGAAGCATCATTAATAAGCACATCGGCTATTGGCATAGGATACTCATCTTTAGGTGTAGCTCTATTCAAATATCTGAAATCAATGCACACCCTCAACTTGCCGGAGCCTTTCTTCTCTACTGGTACAATGTTAGAAATCCACTCGACATACCTGCAAGGTCTAATAAAATTAGCTTTAAGCAAACGACCGATCTCTTCCTTGATCCGGTCATACGTTTTAGGATTAAACTTTCTGGCCAATTGCTTGTATGGCCTAAAATCGGCCTTTATAGGTAACTGATGCTCCACTAGCTCTCGGCTCAAACCTGGCATCTCATGATATTCCCATGCAAAGCAACAAACATATTCTTTCAATAGCTCGATCAACTTAGCCTTATGATCGGCCCTTAAATTTTCGTTTACATATGTCGGCCTAGGAACTAAACCATCTCCTATATCTATCTCTTCTAATGGATCGACCGATGTAAAACCTTGTCCTAGTTTATCCATATCATCTAACTCTTCTATGGGCTCATACATATCGTTCTCATTGGACCGATATTCTACAAGACGCTTTTGTAACCACTCTGCGTTAGGATCCATTTAAATACATCATACCTTGGAGCCGATTGTCGCCAACCGGCTTTAAAGGAACGGGCACGAAACCACTTTTTGTGGCACTAAGAAAATCATATTCTGATAAGTCGCGCCCCGTCAAGCAAGTAGCATTGGGATGTTGCCAATCCATCGATGCATCGGCCAAAGCAACACAAGCCGAATTATCCACATGAATGACTTCTACTTCATCATCAACCCATTGAATTAAAAACTGGTGCATAGTAGATGGCACGCATTGGTTTGCATAAACCCAATCACGACCTAATATCACATTGTAGTTACCTTGCACCTCAGCGACAAAGAATGTGGTAGCCAAAGTTTTGCTTCCCACCGTAAGCTCCACATACATTACACCTTTGGCTTCAGTTTTCTCTTTGCCTTCAAATCCATTAAGCACCATGTTGGTCTTTATTAACTGTTCATCACGCAGCCCCATTTTTTTGAAGACCGAATATGGCATAAGATTCACCACAGCACCACCATCAATAAGCATTCTAGCAACCGGCGATCCATTAATATGACATTTAAGGGACAATGGCTTCAAGTGCGTCACCGGTTCTTTTGGCTTCTCGAATATAGCATTTTTAGGACCAAAATCTAGCTGAGCTACATCCCATTCTTCACCTATAGCACGAAATTCAGCCGGTGAGTAATACACCATATTAATATCCATACCTTCATGAACCGGTGTAGACTCATAATCAAGCATTTCATCTTCTTCCGCAAGCATGTCCACTGACTCCGAAATATCTTCAAGGGAAGAGGAAGTAGTAGGCAAAGTGGACGATGTAATAGCAGCCACATCGTCCTCCATTGGTGGTTTAGGTGTTGATATGATCAATGTAGAAGCTGCTATGTTTTCCTTTTGCTTTGGCATCCACACTTGTTTTGGGGGTACCATGGGACGACTTTCATTGAAAAATTTATCCCTTAGCTTTTCTGCTTCTTGTTCCTCCTTCTCATGACTCCTCATGCGCTGCAATCTCCTTTTTTGCGCCTTGGTCAAACCGGAAGGACACCATTTAGGCTGAGTATATTTTGGATCCCTCGACTTGGCCTTGCTTGTGCTAGCTTCATGATCATTAGCCATGGGGCCTTGCTGGACCACAACCACATCTTTATTAGAATCAGCCGGATTATCAACAATAATCGACTCTTTGATTACTAATTCTTTAGTGCCTGTCATAATAGTCTCACCACTAGCATTCTTCTCCTTTTGCTTGCTAGGATCTGAAATTTCAGCACTTGGTGATTTGGCACGCCACACTTGCCTGTTGACTCTTTTTTGATTATCTTGCATTGGCCGATTGACACCATTGTTCAAACGGCCTTATGTGGGATAAGAAAGCCTCTCATGAACGGGCCTCCTTGGCTCTGCCCAACCCGGATAAAAAACATAAGGGGCCATTGGGGGCTGCCCCCATCCTCCATTAAAGCCTCCCATGTAGTATGGCGCATAGGGGGGTGGCGCCATCCATGGTCCTGGTGCCCATGACCCATATGGCCTCGCGTGATGCTGAAATTCTTCCCTCGGAGGTGATATTGAGCGCTTCAAATTTGATGACCAGTTAGAGCTAGAACCGGCCGCTTGATTGGCATACTTGGACAATAGCATATCAAAAGTTGGCTTGACTCTCTTGCGCTGCACTTTAGCTTCATTCGTCTTCCACTTGCCAACCTCTGGACTCTTGGGCTTAACAAACTTGACATGAGTGTTCTCTTGCACTTGTGATTGCCCCCCGAGTGTAGGATTTTTGATGGTGATCTTGATTACCTCCTTGCCACTGGGTTGCTTGTCAAGCACAACTTGTCTCCCCAAGACCTTGTCGCTCTCCTTATTTTTCCTAGGCTCACCAATGACAATATTATTTTTATTAGCCGATTCGGCTATGTTGGGCCGAATTAACATCTTCTTCCCCTCCAAATCCAGGGTGTTCATCGGGAAAGGTTGCTTATCAACTTGCATCTCAGAAAAATTCAATCGTCCGCCATTAATGGCCGATTGTATCTGTCATCGAAAAACATTACAATCATTAGTAGCAAGAGAAAAATAATTATGATACTTGCAATAAGCACACCGTTTCAGCTCTTTGAGCGGTGGTAAAGTATGAAATATTCTAATAATCTTGGCTTGCAACAAAGCATCAAATATTTTATCTGTAATGCCCAGGATGGGACTATATCTCCTACATGTCGAGGCACGACTTAAAGATATAAGCCCATTCTGGAATGATCTCAAGTTTGGTATCTTTGAACGACTCATGTAAAAGAGGGATTAAATTGCAAAAGAAGATAGTTGGCTTACACTCGCCACTTCACACAATACATTACATAAGCAAAACAACATTCAAAACATCACAACCCGACTACGGGCGAAGATCCAAAGAAAGATACCAAACAACATAAAGCCACAGGCCTAGATCGAATCCTAGTAGAAACCACTACTGATCATCGAAAACGTCACAAGCATACGGTCACTCTCTGCATCGAGCTCCCGGTGAAGTTCTGATCCATCTCCTGCATCAAACTCGGCTGAACCTGCATCTGGTGTTGTAGTATCTGTGAGCCAAGAGGACTCAGCAATCCCATAACCATGGGTATCAAGACTAGCAAAGCTTATGGGTAGGAAGAGGTAAAGTGGTGAGGTTGCAGCAGCGGCTAAGCATAGTATGGTGGCTAACCTATGAGTACCAGAATAAGATGAGCATCTACGCAAACGGTCGCAAAAGTAGTGATCGCTAAAGATCCTGAACTACATACGAAGCAAACATAACCCCACCGTATTCTCTTCTCAAAATGAAAAGAGACAGTCACGGTTACTCACACAGTTGTGTGTTTTACTTCGGATCCTCTGTCAAGTTTTCTACAACCGGACATTAACAAATTCCAATCTGCCACATAATCGCGGGCACGGCTTTCGAAAGATCATAACCCTGCAGGGGTGTCCCAACTTAGCCCATCACAAGCTCTCACGATTAGCTGAAGCGATAAATATAATATCATCACTCCTTATCTTAGGGAAAAACCGATCAGGCTCGGCATCCCGGTAGCACAAGACATTTCGACAATGGTAAAACAAGACCAGCAAGACCTCCCGGTGTGTCGACACCCTGATAGTAGCCGCGCGTATCTCGTCTCAGGCCACGACCGGATGGGTGAACCTACGAGTAAAACCAAACCTCGAGTTTCCCCGTGGTGGCCCCGCATAACCCCCGTTTGGGACCATCACCATCAGCACTGGCCCCCCCTGCTATGTAGAATTAAGAACCCGAGGGTGCGACCCCCTATGCAAATTTAATTAATTAATTAAGTTGTTATTATGAGGCAAATTAAAACCAATGTTGGGCCTTGCTGGAGGAGTTTTATTCAAAGTCGAACTGTCAAGGGGTCCCCATCAACCCATCGTGTAAGGAACGCAAAATCAAGGAACATAATGCCGGTTTATCGGCGCCTAAGGTGGCATGAGTGGAACAAAACACCGAGCAAAAGGCCAAGCCTTGCACCCATGCCCAGTATATAGGTGTGTTAATAATAATTATAGATATTGTGATATTCCAACAACAAGTTCCCTCCTGGAACAAATCTTCATCTTCACCTGCAACTAACAACGCTATAAGAGGGGCTGAGCAAGCGGGTAACATAGCCAAACAGTGGTTTTGCTAGGAAGGTTTCAAGGTTAGAGGTTTCATGGCAACAAGGAGAGGCTGACATAAAAGATGGGTAGCGCGACATGTAACGATAGCATCGAGACAACGAAGCATGGCAATGGTAGTAAAGGTATCCAAGGGTATGATCATCTTGCCTGGGATTCCGCAAGGGAGAAGAACGGATCCATGAAGTAGACGGAGAAACAGTCGAGCGAATCCTCACAACTCCGGAACGAAACCGAAGCTAACAAGAGAAGCAACCGGAAAGAAGCAAACAACACGGTAAACACTCAAGCATAAACATGGCATACGATGCACATCCAAGTATGATGCATGTCCAGTTTAATTATGCATGGCATGGCAAAGTGCACGAACAAATACTACAAGTTAAGTGGAGCTCAATATGCAATGAGTTGCATATTGACGAAACACCACATGTTAATTATTTAATTGACTCTCGTTTATTTACAAGACAAGATTAAATGTTTGTTAACAAGGCAAGAGGAGAAGCATAATAAAACTACACTATTTAGGCATTTTAAATGAGGCCGGAAAAACAACAACAAATTCCGGAAAATCCCCATGAGCATGTTTAGCAATTTTTAAAGCAACAACAATTAAACATTTATAATTTTGTTAACATGATGCGGATGACATGATCAAGTTTTATGCAATTTTATTAAAAGTTGACATGAAGAGATAAGAAGTATTGTCACCGTGGTGGAAAGAAAGGGTGCCACGGCAACGATCCGAAAGTGAGGCAACACAACAACTCGGTTCCGGCAACTCGTCGAGAGACCGAGGCAAAAGAAAGATGGCGTGAGCGAGTCGAACAAGATGAAAGGTGGGGTGATCCCGTTACCGGGTTCCCACGGGTCGGCGACGAGGCAACCGAGGAGCACGACAAAAGATGAAACGAGCACGGTGCACACAAGGGAAACATTTCATACAACACATGCATTCGACCACGAGCATCGTCTCGGGGTTATACCTTTGAAGCGTTCGATGTCGGAGGGGGTTCGAGATCGTAGAGGAAGTAGTGGTACACGTTCTCGCGGTCGTAGAGGAAGTAGTCGTTCCGTAGAGGGAAGTAGACGTCGCGACGGTAGTTGTACACGTTGGCGTTTCCGTTTCCGAAGAGGTACTTGTCGCGTCGTCTTGTGTTGGCGTTCTCGTATCGTAGAGGTACACGCGGTCTTCGGCGCCGGTAGATGTACTTGTCGTTTCGCCGTGTAGGGGTACTTGGCGCTTCAAACGTTCGTCGTGGTACTCGTGCATGATGGTGTAGTGGAACTTGACGCATCTCCACGTAGTTGAACTTGATGCTTCGTGGAACTTGCGCATCGTCGTGTAGCCGTTCATATTGAAGAGGAACTTGACGCATCCCGAGGACGTTCATGGTGTAGTGGTACTTGGAAGAAAACCTGGGCGGTCTTGCGATTTCAACAACAACAAAAATACAAGGCCCCGGTCACGGCGAGGAGGCTGCTGCCTTGGGGGGCGGACGCCGGACGACGGACGACGGCGGGAGGGACTTGAACTTGGCGCGGAGGAGGCGAGGTAGAGGCCGCACGGGACGAGGCAGAGGTGCGGTGGCTCTGGCCGGCGAGCTGGAGGACGGAGCGTGGCCGGCGCGCGCTGGAGATGACGCAGGGCGGCGCCGGTGCTGGAGGTTGCAGGGAGGCGCTGCTTCTGGCGCGCGGGATGGAGGCAGCAGGGGTGCGGCGAGAGGAGCGCTGGAGTGCGGCGGGGCGCTCGTGGCCGCGCGACGAAGGTGCGGTGGTGGAGGCCCGAGGCGCGGCGGGCTAGGCGATGCGGCCTTGCCTCGATCCGGCGCGGAGGGGAGGAACGAGGAGGCCCAGGCGCTGGAGAGGGACTGGAGGCCACGGCGCTCGAGGGTGGCGAGGCGGGCGCGCTGGAGCGATGGTGCGGGCTGCGAGGGGAGAAACGGCGCTGGCTTGGGTCTGGGGCTCCTGGCGCGGGAGGACGATGGGGATCGTCCTGGCGACGCTGGCGAGGGAGGACGCGAGGGGGCTCGCAGTAGGGAGAAGAGGGGATTGGGGCTCGAGCTGCGGGGCGAGCGAGGAAAGAGGGTCGAGGGGAATCGGGATGAGGCCTGGCGGCCCTCGGTGGGAGAGGGGGTCGAGCGACTAGGACGGTTAGAGTTAGCGAGGGCGTCGGTTTTGGGCCAAAAGGCTGGGCCCAGATGGCCAGAAGGCCTGCGGGGAGGAGGAGAAGGCCCACTGCGGCTGGAGGCCATCTCTCTCTCCCTATTTTAAGAGTGAAAAGGAAAAAAACAGAGAATGAAAGAAAAAGGAGAGAAGAAAAGAAAGGGAAGCTAGGCAAGAATTTGCACATGAGGTCAATTTTACAGGACTCGCAAAATTGCGTTGGTTCCCAGAAAAATATAAAAGGGGCATGATTGGAAAATAAATTCAAATTCCTTTGAATTTATTTCAAATGGTGTGAACAAGGACTATGATTTAGAAGTGTCCAAAAATGTTCGGATTTTTGGAGGAGCCTCGATAAAATGGATAAGAATTGTTGATACGTCCAAAACGTATCTATAATTTCTGCTTGCTCCATGCCACTTTTGGGTGATATTGCTATGATATTCATACACTTTTGATCATATTTGGACTAACTTACTAATCCAGTGCACCCTAGTGCCAGTTTCTGTTTTCGGCTGTTTTTGTATTTCAGGTTTTCACGTTTCGAGAACTGCCCAGAAAAATCCAGAAAAAATATATAAAAAATCAGCGATCCGGAAACAACACTGCCTCCGAAGGGCAGCCTGGGGGGCCACATGGGCTCCAGGCGCCTTGTGGGCGCCCCCCCCCCCCTGGGCCGCGCCGGGGGGGCGCCTCGGCCCCCCGAGAGCCCCCCGATGCCCTACTTTGGCATATATTTAAAGGACTCCCCGAAACCCTCGAAACAGGACTTCTTTTCGCGATCCCATCTCTGTTCCGCCGCCGCCGCCGCTTCCAAGATCGGGCGCACCAGGAGAACTCTTCCCGGCACCCTGCCGGAGGGGAGGATCACCACCGGGAGCTTCTCCACCACCATGGACGCCTCCCGGATGACTCGTGAGTAGTCTCCCTTGGACCATGAGTCCATGACCAGTAGCTATGTGATGTTCTCCTCCCGTTCTTGTGCTTCACTAATTAGTCCTCGTGAGCTGCCCTACATGATCGAGGCACCTATGTAATCCTTATGCTGTTGCTATGTTGAGTTTGCTGGGATCCGATGGATTATGAGATTATGTTCAGATTGATCTTGAGTAATATATTTGATTCACCTCTTTTATATTTTAGTTCATAAGTAATTCTTGCATGTTCTCCGTTGTTATTTATTGCTTTGGCCGAGTAGTAAGTAGTGACTCCAAGAGGGAACGTTATGCTCGATTGTGGGTTCATGCCCCTCGATGACTAGCTTGAGTGACAGAAACATGAGTCTAGGGGATGTGTTGTTGCCACAAGGGGGAAAACAATGGTGCTTGTGCCCGCGGGTGCAAGGATTGTTTACTTTACGCAAAGTTCTTTTAATGCAGTTGTCTGTTGCATTGAGTTTACACTATGGGTGGGACTCGCAACTTAATACCAGCGAGATGTTCTGGATAGATATCTCAAGGTGGATGATTAGTAGTAGATATTGATGGATTTCGGTCTACTTACTTTGGCGTACCGCCCATGCTTTGAACCTCAATCTTTCCTGCAATGTAATCAGCATTTGTATGCGCTCGTGGGTCCTGTCAATTGCCCAGCTGTAATTTGTTTACCTCGCATAGCTGTTTTATCGTCTTTTGGGAGAGAGACATCACTAGTGAACATCATGAGACTCCGGTCCATATTACTATCATTGATCACATACACTATTTACTTTCCGCTATTTTACTTACTATTGCAAAAACACTATCTATCACTATTATCATATTGCTTTTAACCCTTTGTGAACTACAAGGCCGGAGAGATTGACAACCTCTCTGTACTCGTTGGGAGCAAAGTTATTTGTATGTGTGTGCAGGTCCACGTTGATTGCTAATTGCGCCGTTAGCAATTGACACCTACTTGTTGAACCTAGGAGTCCCTGGGGATTTGGTCCTTGGCATCTTTGCTAGGGGAAAACACTTCTACTTACTGCATCTTACACCTTCCACTTGGGGTAACCAACGAGGGGTTCGAGGCCCATCAAGGAGTATTTTCTGGCACCGTTGCCGGGGACTCCACTCTTCAGGATAGGTGAGTTGCATGCTATCTTTTACCTTTGCTTTTTAGTCTTGTTAGTTTACTTTTCATTTTTGCTTTAGTTCCTTTTTATCGAAAATCACAAAAATAGTTATCTTGCTTGCTTGCTACTATGGGTTCTACCAAAAACACTAAATGGGAGGAGTACACCCCTACTTCCATTGCCCCACTTATCTCTGACGGGGTTTACAAAAAAGATAAACCTTGTGATTACACTAGTTATGACGGAGAGTTATGCCCATGGCATGGACTCCCAGGAAAAAAGTATGAGCCTCAGTTTAAAATTGCTCCTAAGCTTCCCGAAACTTGGGAAGATGTTCAAACTCTTATAATAGAGAGCGAATTAAACAAAGAGGATGACACTACAATTCTGCCCACTAATGATAAAATTGATTTTGATAATTGTAGTATCTCAGCAGTTGTTGCCTTTCTACAAGGAATGGCTAAGGATCCCAACACTAGCACGCTTAATCTTGCCTTCACAGAGCATATCACTAATGCTCTTATCAAAGCTAGGGAGGAGAAGCTTAGAGTAGAAGCCTCCATACCTAGGAAGCTAGGAGATGGTTGGGATTCTATGATTAAAATTAAGATAAATAACTTCTCATGCTTTGCTTTATGTGATATGGTAGCTAGTACTTCTATTATGCCCAAAAGACTATATGATATGCTTAAATTGGGATCTTTTGATTCTTGTTCTTTTGGTGATGCTCTCGTTGATTCTTCCATAAAGAAACCTTTCGGGAGGATCGATGATGTTCTTATTGTTGTCAATGATAACTATGTGCCCGTTGATTTCACTATTATGGATATTGAATGTGATCCTTCATGTCCAATTATTTTGGGACGTCCCTTTTTGCGCACCGTTGGTGCTGTCATTGACATGAAAGAGGGTAATATAAAATTTCAGTTTCCTCTCAAGAAAGGGATGGAACACTTCCCTCGTAAGAAGGTCAAGTTACCTTTTGAGTCCGTTGTACGGGCTAGTTATTCTTTTACTCTTGATAAAACTTGATCTATGCATTATGCCTAGCTTAAAGGCATAAAAGAAAGCGCTTTTGGGAGGCAGCCCACATGAATAAATTTTTTGCTTTTGTTGTGTCTTGATGTTGTTTACTGCTGTAGCATCATCATTGTATCTTTGCTTTTCATATTTGTGCCAAGTATAGCCTCCGATTGCTAGAAAGTTCAAAAGTTGTGAGGTGCTGTCCAGGAAACAGATTCTGTCCTTGGATATAAAAATTCGTATAAAATCACCAGATAATCTTTTTGGTCTGAATTTTTTCGACAGCATTCTCTATATAATTGTCTTTCGTGCGTCAGTTCTGAGTTTTTTGATTTGAGTTGCAGAAGTATCCCGAACAGGTCAATTACTGCCTGCTGTTCTGTTTTTCACAGATTCTGTCCTGTTTTGCCTTACCTTCACTTCGCAAATTAAGAACTTGCTTTTTCTTTGCAAAAACCTTTTGGCAATCTTGATAAACAGTAGAACTTCAAGAATATCCTTATTTCCAGCAAGGTATAATTATTTTATTAAGGGTACTAACCTCGCTAATCAGATTATGATGAGTTGTGTATGAAGGGAGTTTTCAAGTGTGCGAGGGAAGATGATAAAAAGATTCAGGAGTGTCAAGCGCTCAAGCTTGGGGATGCCCCCGTGCACCCCCAAGAAATATTCAAGGAGACTCAAGCGTCTAAGCTTGGGGATGCCCCCGTGCATCCCCTTCTCCATCAACATTATCAGTTCGTCTTTTGTTTCGCTATATTTTTATCACTTCATATGTTATGTGCTATGCTTGGAGCGTCTTGCTTTTAGTTTTCTTTTCAGTTTTTCATAACGAGTCGGAACTCAGCATTCCTTTATGTGGGAGAGAAACACGCTCCACTTCTACCTAGAACATTACATAGAATTTTCATGTCTATCTATGCTGTGTGTGTTCTTTGTCTTTTAATAGCTACTATCATGCTCTGCTCTTAGTATTCATGCTTATCTTTTCAAGAGATTTTATTTAGTTGGTTGCTTGAACTCTTTTTAATTACCATGCTCACCTTATTAAGAGAGTTTGCTTCCGTTGCATGGGTTAATGTGTCTATGATAAAGATGCTACTTTCATGATGGTGCTTAGTAGTTCAGGTTTTCTTATGGTTAATCTCAAATAGCTGGGAGGTTCCCAATGTGTTATTGGAGTACCAATTTGGTTTGTTTGCCTATGATGTGGTATGGTTTAGTAATATCTTCCTTCGAGAATTTATTTTGATTGACTTAGCGTATGCTCACGCATATTCAAGACTGTAAAGAAAGTCTGTCAAGCCTTGATGATCTTTTGTTTCTAAGTAGCGATATAACTACCATGCCTGATTCAATATTGCTTTGTCGCTCTGCATGATTATGACCGTCATTGCTCTCTTAGTTGGTCGCTCTCAGTCATTTTTTTACCTCCACCTGCACTAAGCAAATTAACCATGAAATACATAGCTCATGGGAAAGTAGCCTAAAAACTATTGTGGTAAAGAATATGTTGCCTATGTATCTTATTTCTTATGAGTTGCTTGCTGAGCGGTAACCATGTTTCTGGGGACGCCATCAACTGTCACACTTTTGTTGAATATCATGTGAGTTGCTATGCATGTTCGTCTTGTCTGAAGTAAGGGTGATTTACCGTGGGTTGAATTAATATGCATATTGTTAGAGAAGAACATTGGGCCGCCAACCAAAGCCATGCATCATGGTGGAAGTTTTAGCTTGGACCTTAATCCTCAATCTCTTATGAGAATATGCTTATGCATTAAAGAGGAGTCCATCATCTATTTTCTATGTTGTCCCGGTATGGATGTCCTCAAGTTGAGATTTATCAAAAACGAGAAATCAAATGCGATCTATCTCCTTGGACCTTTGTACATGTGGCATAGAGGTACCCCTTTGTGACACTTGGTTAAAACATATGCAATGCGATGATAACCCATGGGGATCCGAGCTAATTAGGACAAGGAGCGAGCACTATTGGTATTCGATGCATGAGGCTTGCAACTTATAAGATGTTTTATACATGACACATATGAAGTACTACTACCGTTGACACAATTGCTTCCATGTTTTCAAAATAAAAAGCTCTAGCACTTAACCTTTCCTTTACCTTTATATTGAAGCACCAACTACTAAGAGCATGATTGTCATTCTGAGTGTAATGTGCATTGTCCCAAAGTAGCATTGTCTTTTGCATGATTGTGATATCGTTTATTCTGAAATGATTGTATCTAGTCATCACTTAAACCTTGAAGGTGCCCTTGCATTTATGTTTTGCATCACTAAAGGGGGCAAGCTAGATATCACTTTATCATATTTGCACGTCATGTTCATTGCAAATCTTTTTGATGTTTCAGTTTCATGTTGTAAAACTTTCAGTCATTTGTGATTTTCTCTTGAGACAACTTAATTACTATAGAATCATTGTCTCAGTAAGCTTTTGTCATATGACTATGAGAAAGTCCTATATGGTTAATAGCATGTCACCACAGAAATTATTCTTGTTATCATTTACCTACTCGAGGACGAGCAGGAATTAAGCTTGGGGATGTTGATACGTCCAAAACGTATCTATAATTTCTGCTTGCTCCATGCCACTTTTGGGTGATATTGCTATGATATTCATACACTTCCATACACTTTTGATCATATTTGGACTAACTTACTAATCCAGTGCACCCCAGTGCCAGTTTCTGTTTTCGGCTGTTTTCGTATTTCAGGTTTTCACGTTTCGAGAACTGCCCAGAAAAATCCAGAAAAAATATATAAAAAATCAGCGATCCGGAAACAACACTGCCTCCGAAGGGCAGCCTGGGGGCACAGGGGCTCCAGGCGCCCTGTGCCCCCCCCCGGGCCGCGCCGGGGGGCGCCTCGGCCCCCCGAGAGCCCCCCGGTGCCCTACTTTGGCATATATTTAAAGGACTCCCCGAAACCCTCGAAACAGGACTTCTTTTAGCGATCCCATCTCTGTTCCGCCGCCGCCGCCGCTTCCAAGATCGGGAGCACCAGGAGAACTCTTCCCGGCACCCTGCCGGAGGGGAGGATCACCACCGGGAGCTTCTCCACCACCATGGACGCCTCCCGGATGACTCGTGAGTAGTCTCCCTTGGACCATGAGTCCATGACCAGTAGCTATGTGATGTTCTCCTCCCGTTCTTGTGCTTCACTAATTAGTCCTCGTGAGCTGCCCTACATGATCGAGGCACCTATGTAATCCTTATGCTGTTGCTATGTTGAGTTTGCTGGGATCCGATGGATTATGAGATTATGTTCAGATTGATCTTGAGTAATATATTTGATTCACCTCTTTTATATTTTAGTTCATAAGTAATTCTTGCATGTCCCCCGTTGTTATTTATTGCTTTGGCCGAGTAGTAAGTAGTGACTCCAAGAGGGAACGTTATGCTCGATTGTGGGTTCATGCCCCTCGATGACTAGCTTGAGTGACAGAAACATGAGTCTAGGGGATGTGCTGTTGCCACAAGGGGGAAAACAACGGTGCTTGTGCCCGCGGGTGCAAGGATTGTTTACTTTACGCAAAGTTCTTTTAATGCAGTTGTCTGTTGCATTGAGTTTACACTATGGGTGGGACTCGCAACTTAATACCAGCGAGATGTTCTGGATAGATATCTCAAGGTGGATGATTAGTAGTAGATATTGATGGATTTCGGTCTACTTACTTTGGCGTACCGCCCATGCTTTGAACCTCAATCTTTCTTGCAATGTAATCAGCATTTGTATGCGCTCGTGGGTCCTGTCAATTGCCCAGCTGTAATTTGTTTACCTCGCATAGCTGTTTTATCGTCTTTTGGGAGAGAGACATCACTAGTGAACATCATGAGACTCCGGTCCATATTACTATCATTGATCACATACACTATTTACTTTCCGCTATTTTACTTACTATTGCAAAAACACTATCTATCACTATTATCATATTGCTTTTAACCCTTTGTGAACTACAAGGCCGGAGAGATTGACAACCTCTCTGTACTCGTTGGGAGCAAAGTTATTTGTATGTGTGTGCAGGTCCACGTTGATTGCTAATTGCGCCGTTAGCAATTGACACCTACTTGTTGAACCTAGGAGTCTCTGGGGATTCGATCCTTGGCATCTTTGCTAGGGGAAAACACTTCTACTTACTGCATCTTACACCTTCCACTTGGGGTAACCAACGAGGGGTTCGAGGCCCATCAATTGTTGGCAAGGTTTGGAAGCCGAAACTTGAAGTGAAAAGGCATGGGGAAATATATGCAAGTGTGTTGGGTTTTTCCGAAGCAATGGAATATTTATTAATATAGCTCCCTAAATATTGGGAGGATATGTTATAAAGAGAAGTCATCCTTCCCTCGATTTAAATGGACCGAAGGTCCACACAATTTATTTAAGTTGAGATGCAAAATTAATATGACATGATGGCATGATGCTATGATGCAATGCAAAAAATAAATAACACAAGCACAAAGAAACACACGGGAAACCCGGAATCTTCTGGAATCTTCTGGGACGTCGGTCTTCGGGCATCACAACTCTCCCACACTAACAGAGGATCTCGACCCGAGATCCTAGAGATGGCACCGGATAAAAACGAAAGAGGAAGAGGTAAAACAAAGTTGTTTCTTTGACAGACGAGTGAAACTAGGAACCTTGAGATGTTGAGCAAAATGAAAGAAGAATACAACAGAGATGAACGAAGATGAAAACACTCCGTTAGAAAAGAGGAACAAGGAGCACTATGAGAACCTTCTAGGTTGAAAGACATGAAACAAGAGCTCACGGATGATGAAAGAATTTCAAAACCACTCCGGTTAACCAAGATTGAGAAGGAATAAGCACGAAAAAAATTTGGACAGCACTCCGTCTGAAAATGGAAGGAATTAACATGAACTTGCCAAGTTGGAATGATACTTGAAGAAATGAACAACACACCGCTTCTGAAACAATTAAAAGAATGGCACAAGGTGTAAGAAGGATTCAGACAGCACTCCGGTTGAAAAGAGAGGCAAAACTAGATAAGATGACGTAACTTGAATGAAGAATACAACACTCCGGTTAATTGATAAGCAAGGGAAAGAACATGATCTTGATAAAAACGAGATGATGGTCAAAGAGAGCAATATCACAAAGCCTCCGGAATGAAAGAATAGCATATAATTCAACGAAAGAAATGGATGGAGAAGAAAAATGACAACTTCTCCCACAAATGAATTAGGAAGTCCTCCTTACAAAGAATGGTTGAATGTGGTTGATGGAAAATCAACAACGAAACGAATAAGCTTCATGTGGGCTTATGGAAAACATCTCAAAATTATGAGGTGACAACCAGCCACTTACGAAAACATTTGATTGGATTGAGAACAACAAGGAGACTATAAACTTAATTCACCGGATTGATAAATGAAGAACTTTGGTCATTTATAAGCACCATAATAGCAACAATCCTTAGGGAAACCTTTTAGGTGAATACAACCCAAGATAACTCCAAGAGATAAAAATGAGGGGTTGAAAGGATCTCCTAAAGAGAAAGAAATGATGGTTTTAAATATCTCATTCCTGACAACTCGTGAATCATGAAACATGAAGGAATTGTCAAAATGACATAACACCATCTGAAACAATAAGGAAGAAAGAATTGTAATTGGAAAGCATGATGAAGAATGCTTGAGCTCCAACAAGAATCTTGATGAAGACTTCGAGGACGAATTAAATGATGATGAACCACCATGAAGAACTCCGGTAATAAAAGCATGAGAAGTGAAAGATGAAAAGAATAAGATTCAAGGCCTGCGGTGAATTAGATTGAGCTTAGAAATGATAATTGAAATAACTTGGATCTCCGGAAAACAAGATGAACAACTTAGAACCGAGAATATGATATGATGAACAAGCTCCAGACAAAAGAATTAAATCACCTTGAAGGAATAAGAATAAGAATTATGTCATGCCTCTCCTTCACCAGTTTAAATTGATGACAACCAAAGGATTTGGCATACTACTTATTCTCGTTGGAAAGAATTAAAGAGAGATCTAGCACAAGCTTGGGTAAATCTTCAACAAAGCACCAGTAGGATTATGAAAAGAACAAATGAATTGATACGACAACAAAGGAAGAGAAATCTTGAACGAACCACCGTAAGAATATGGAGACGAACGAAGAGACATCAATGAAGAATATTTGGAGGACGAGGTTGAAAACTGAGAACGAAGAAATATTCTGAAATGATGGCCTTCGGAGGATCACAAAGAAAAGAATTCATGAAATGCTTCGGAAGAGTATGAAAATAATTCCTCATAATCGAAACAATAATGAGGATGGCATGAAGCTAGAACAACGAATCTTCAAGAAGACGGGCCAAGATTTAAGAGAAACACTTCTCCGGTCTCCAAATGTTGAGAATGAAGACGAGAAATGTCATGAAGAATTTCGAGATACTCCGGACGAATGACAAGAGGAAGGTGGAGCTAAAGATGGAAATAATTGAAAACAAGCTTGGAGAAGGCATGTGACTGATGGAAATCATTCTTACGTCACACTTTGAAAAGAATTTCAGAATAACTCCGGAAAAATTAGAAGAGTTAGGTAAGATCCTGGAAAAGACCTGTGGGTTAGGGCCCACTCGAAAGAATCACCGTTGAAAAAGATTGCTTAAAAGATATTGCACCGGTTGAATTAAATGGCTTGAATAAGATAACAATCCTCAAAATAATTTGAACGGATTAAGAATGGAATTATGAATCTTCAGCACTCCGGATATGAATAACAAGAGGAGAATGATTAATTGGTGCACCGGAATAAGAAAGCATTGTGAAATGAGGAAAACGGATAAGATCAACACCGAAATCTTGAATTACATCCACCGGCAGAATTGAGAACAAAAGAATGATGAACTTGAAGCTCTTGAGCATCTTCACGATAAAGCACCGAATAAGAACATTGAAGGAAAATGAATGAAGAAATATCACATGAATAAAATGGATACTTCATTAAGAATTCTGGCTCCAAGAAGAAGAAGGGTGGGAGGGCGAGGAAAACAAAGACAATTTGGGACGAACAAAATGGACACCGGTTGAAAAGAATTAACATGAAGATCTCGATGGTCAAGAAGGATTAGCACTCCCATAGAAATATGAGAACACCGATTAGGAAGGTATGGAATCAACATTTGACATCGAAGCAACTCGAATACCAGAAACAAATCAAAACAAATGATAGATATGTTTATGAAGAAGATTATGTTGCAACATATCTATCCGAACAGAGAATTGAACGAATGAATTCCGCAGGTACATCAACTTGTCGAGAAGCCACTTGGAAGAAGAAAAGATAAATAAAAACAACAAGGCGCAGATGGAACAAATACAAGATAGAAGTTTCATTCGACATCTTTGTGCTGAAAGCTTATGGGACGTGTTACAAAAGGGTTTTGCAATCCCCGGATCAGCATAGCCAAGGACCCTTTAAGATGCAACTCCCGATCGGAACAAGCCCATAAAACCACTTCACTCAATGTAGAACCCCGAACTTCATATCATGCATTCGTTGGAAGAAAGCCTAGAACTACTGGATGAACCCACCTATTAATTTCCGAAAGTTTCCAGTTATGCAATCAGGTGTTGGGGATACAGGGGAAGCATCGCGCAATCAACTCTAATCCTACATCCAGCTGTATCCATCCTTCAACACATAACCAGTTGTTCTTGGAAACCGTTTACCTCGGACCTTCGAAACGCATCTACTATACAAGCTATGGCAATACTCCCGAACTACCTCCCCAGTACTGGGTGATGTCGGGGTTATCTTGCCACTAACCGCATAGGAGAGTTTTCGATGTCGGCCGTCTTAAGTATTCTAGTACTGCCGCGATATATTTGTGACGACAACACCTCGGAGCTCAACTCCCCGGGACACTGCCACAACCCCTAATGACAGGAGGCATCGAGAACAATGTTCTCGTCACAAAGACATCGGAACAATCCAAACAATACCCGCGTGATCCTAAAAAAATTTGGTGCAATTTTGAGAGTAGAAGAGACAAGAGTAATCGTCAGGAGTCCTCACCAGAGTGAAAGAGATGAGGAGCAAACAGAAATCCTATTCTCCGATATATATAGGACTCAAAACATTTTCAGTGTGTGCCTAGACTCGACCGTCAACGATTCGATCAATCAGTGGGGGCTTCGAGGTCGGAGAAGGCTCTGAATACCAACTTGTAATGCCCAGGATGGGACTATATCTCCTACGTGTCGAGGCACGACTTAAAGATATAAGCCCATTCTGGAATGATCTCAAGTTTGGTATCTTTGCACGACTCATGTAAAAGAAGGATTAAATTGCAAAAGAAGATAGTTGGCTTACACTCGCCACTTCACACAATACATTACATAAGCAAAACAACATTCAAAACATCACAACCCGACTACGGGCGAAGATCCAAAGAAAGATACCAAACAACATAAAGCCACAGGCCTAGATCGAATCCTAGTAGAAACCACTACTCATCGTCGAAAACGTCACAAGCATACGGTCACTCTCTACATCGAGCTCCCGGTGAAGTTCTGATCCATCTCCTGCATCAAACTCGGCTGAACCTGCGTCTGGTGTTGTAGTATCTGTGAGCCAAGAGGACTCAGCAATCCCATAACCATGGGTATCAAGACTAGCAAAGCTTATGGGTAGGAAGAGGTAAAGTGGTGAGGTTGCAGAAGCGGCTAAGCATAATATGGTGGCTAACCTACGAGTACCAGAATAAGATGAGCATCTATGCAAACGGTCGCAAAAGTAGTGATCGCTAAAGATCCTGAACTACATACGAAGCAAACATAACCCCACCGTGTTCTCTTCTCAAAATGAAAAGAGACAGTCACGGTTACTCACACAGTTGTGTGTTTTACTTCGGATCCTCTGTCAAGTTTTCTACAACCGGACATTAACAAATTCCAATCTGCCACATAACCGCGGGCACAGCTTTCGAAAGATCATAACCCTGCAGGGGTGTCCCAACTTAGCCCATCACAAGCTCTCACGATTAGCTGAAGCGATAAATATAATATCATCACTCCTTATCTTAGGGAAAAACCGATCAGGCTCGGCATCCTGGTAGCACAAGACATTTCGACAATGGTAAAACAAGTCCAGCAAGACCTCTCGGTGTGTCGACACCCTGATAGTAGCCGCGCGTATCTCGTCTCAGGCCACGACCGGATGGGTGATCCTACGAGTAAAACCAAACCTCGAGTTTCCCCGTGGTGGCCCCGCATAACCCCCGTTTGGGACCAACACCATCAGCACTGCCCCCCTGCTATGTAGAATTAAGAACCCGAGGGTGCGACCCCCTATGCAAATTTAATTAATTAATTAAGTTGTTATTATGAGGCAAATTAAAACCAATGTTGGGCCTTGCTAGAGGAGTTTTATTCAAAGTCGAACTGTCAAGGGGTCCCCATCCACCCATCGTGTAAGGAACGCAAAATCAAGGAACATAATGCCGGTTTATCGACGCCTAAGGTGGCATGAGTGGAACAAAACACCGAGCAAAAGGCCAAGCCTTCCACCCATGCCCAGTATATAGGTGTGTTAATAATAATTATAGATATTGTGATATTCCAACAGCAAGTTCCCTCCTGGAACAAATCTTCATCTTCACCTGCAACTAACAACGCTATAAGAGGGGCTGAGCAAGCGGGTAACATAGCCAAACAGTGGTTTTGCTAGGAAGGTTTCAAGGTTAGAGGTTTCATGGCAACAAGGAGAGGCTGACATAAAAGATGGGTAGCGCGACATGTAACGATAGCATCGAGACAACGAAGCATGGCAATGGTAGTAAAGGTATCCAAGGGTATGATCATCTTGCCTGGGATTCCGCAAGGGAGAAGAACGGATCCATGAAGTAGACGGAGCAACAGTCGAGCAAATCCTCACAACTCCGGAAGAAACCGAAGCTAACAAGAGAAGCAACCGGAAAGAAGCAAACAACACGGTAAACACTCAAGCATAAACATGGCATACGATGCACATCCAAGTATGATGCATGTCCAGTTTAATTATGCATGGCATGGCAAAGTGCACGAACAAATACTACAAGTTAAGTGGAGCTCAATATGCAACGAGTTGCATATTGACGAAACACCACATGTTAATTATTTAATTGATTCTCGTTTATTTACAAGACAAGATTAAATGTTTGTTAACAAGGCAAGAGGTGAAGCATAATAAAACTACACTATTTAGGCATTTTAAATGAGGCCGGAAAAACAACAACAAATTCCGGAAAATCCCCATGAGCATGTTTAGCAATTTTTAAAGCAACAACAATTAAACATTTATAATGTTGTTAACATGATGCGGATGACATGATCAAGTTTTATACAATTTTATTAAAAGTTGACATGAAGAGATAAGAAGTATTGTCACCGTGGTGGAAAGAAAGGGTGCCACGGCAACGATCCGAAAGTGATGCAACGCAACAACTCGGTTCCGGCAACTCGTCGAGAGACCGAGGCAAAAGAAAGATGGCGTGAGCGAGTCAAACAAGATGAAAGGTGGGGTGATCACGTTACCGGGTTCCCACGGGTCGGCGACGAGGCAACCGAGGAGCACGACAAAAGATGAAACGAGCACGGTGCACACAAGGGAAACATTTCATACAACACATGCATTCGACCACGGGCATCGTCTCGGGGTTATACCTTCAAAGCGTTCGGTCTCAGAGGGGGTTCGAGATCGTAGAGGAAGTAGTGGTACACGTTCTCGCGGTCGTAGAGGAAGTAGTCGTTCCGTAGAGGGAAGTAGACGTCGCGACGGTAGTTGTACACGTTGGCGTTTCCGTTTCCGAAGAGGTACTTGTCGCGTTGTCTTGTGTCGGCGTTCTCGTATCATAGAGGTACACGCGGTCTTCGGCGACGGTAGATGTACTTATCGTTTCGCCGTGTAGGGGTACTTGGCGCTTCAAACGTTCGTCGTGGTACTCGTGCATGATGGTGTAGTGGAACTTGACGCATCTCCACGTAGTGGAACTTGATGCTTCGTGGAACTTGCGCATCGTCGTGTAGCCGTTCATATTGAAGAGGAACTTGACACATCCCGAGGACGTTCACGGTGTAGTGGTACTTGGCAGAAAACCTGGGCGGTCTTGCAATTTCAACAACAACAAAAACACAAGGCCCCGGTCACGGCGAGGAGGCTGCTGCCTTGGGGGCGGACGCCGGACGACGGACGACGGCGGGAGGGACTTGGACTTGGCGCGGAGGAGGCGAGGTAGAGGCCGCACGGGACGAGGCAGAGGTGCGGTGGCTCTGGCCGGCGAGCTGGAGGACGGAGCGTGGCCGGCGCGCGCTGGAGATGACGCAGGGCGGAGCCGGTGCTGGAGGTTGCAGGGAGGCGCGGCTTCAGGCGCGCGGGATGGAGGCAGCAGGGGCGCGGCGAGAGGAGCGCTGGAGTGCGGCGGGGCGCTCGTGGCCGCGCGACGAAGGTGCGGTGGTGGAGGCCCGAGGCGCGGCGTGCTAGGCGCTACGGCCTTGCCTCGATCCGGCGCGGAGGGGAGGAACGAGGAGGCCCAGGCGCTGGAGAGGGACTGGAGGCCACGGCGCTCGAGGGTCGCGAGGCGGGCGCGCTGGAGCGATGGTGCGGGCTGCGAGGGGAGAAACGGCGCTGGCTGGGGTCTGGGGCTCCTGGTGCGGGAGGACGATGGGGATCGACCTGGTGATGCTGGCGAGGGAGGACGCGAGGGGGCTCGCAGTAGGGAGAAGAGGGGATTGGGGCTCGAGCTGTGGGGCGAGCGAGGAAAGAGGGTCGAGGGGAATCGGGATGAGGCCTGGCGGCGCTCGGTGGGAGAGGGGGTCGAGCGACTGGGACGGTTAGGGTTAGCGAGGGCGTCAGTTTTGGGCCAAAAGGCTGGGCCCAGATGGCCAGAAGGCCTGCGGGGAGGAGGAGAAGGCCCACTGCGGCTGGAGGCCATCTCTCTCTCCCTATTTTAAGAGTGAAAAGGAAAAAAAACAGAGAATGAAAGAAAAAGGAGAGAAGAAAAGAAAGGGAAGCTAGGCAAGAATTTGCACATGAGGTGAATTTTACTGGACTCGCAAAATTGCGTTGGTTCCTAGAAAAATATAGAAGGGGCATGATTGGAAAATAAATTCAAATTCCTTTGAATTTATTTCAAATGGTGTGAACAAAGACTATGATTTAGAAGTGTCCAAAAATGTTCGGATTTTTGGAGGAGCCTCGATAAAATGGATAAGAATTGTTGGCAAGGTTTGGAAGCCGAAACTTGAAGTGAAAAGGCATGGGGAAATATATGCAAGTGTGTTGGGTTATTCCGAAGCAATGGAATATTTATTAATATAGCTCCCTAAATATTGGGAGGATATGTTATAAAGAGAAGTCATCCTTCCCTCGATTTAAATGGACCGAAGGTCCACACAATTTATTTAAGTTGAGATGCAAAATTAATATGACATGATGGCATGATGCTATGATGCAATGCAAAAAATAAATAACACAAGCACAAAGAAACACACGGGAAACCCGGAATCTTCTGGAATCTTCTGGAATCTTCTGGGACGTCGGTCTTCGGGCGTCACATTATCACACTTAGCAATGTTGAAAGTAAATTTCATCTCTTCATCACGATTCTTATGAATCGGCTTTAAATCATTGCAAGTAAACGGTTTGGCCTTAGATGGCCAAACAAATTCAGCAGCATAAATATCACCCTCATCGTCCGAGTGGTCACTATCATACTCAACCATATTTACCTTGGGACGATCAGTTTTATATCTATGCACCTCTTTAAGATCTTTGCTTCGGCTTTCTTGATCCAAAGCCCTTTGCAAGACTTGGTTGATATTTAAAAACTCGTATCCTTCTAGTTTTTCTCTAATGTGAGTTCCAAAACCACTAAGCACAAGATCAGCCAAATCTCTTTTGGTTATCACCAAACTATAGCACCGGTTTTTTGTATCGATAAATCTTTTGACATAATCGGAGACCGATTCGTCATGCTTTTGCTTAACCGATGTAAGATGGGATAGTTTAAGCTCATTGTCACCACTATAGAAGTGATCATGAAACTTTTGCTCCAATTGAAACCATGCAGTAATAGAACCGGGTGGTAATGCAGAAAACCATGAAAAAGCAGTACCGGTTAAAGATAAAGGAAAATAATGTACTTTCCACTCGCCTCGTGAACTTGCCTCGCCTAATTGTGCCAAGTATTGACTAACATGCTCCCATGTAGTCTTTGTTCCCTCTCCGCTGAATTTAACAAAATCTGGAACTTTATATCCAGGAGGACATGGCACGGCATCAAAAATTTCTAGATATGGCTTCCTGGAAATTCGTGGTTTAGGTAGTTCAATCCCACAATGCTCTCGGAACACCCTAGACATTTCCTCTCTGACATTAGCCAAAATATCACTCATATTGAGTGACGTTGCGTGTGGTTGTGGCACATGATGAATATGATTTCTAATAGTTGGTACAGTGCTAGTCGAAAGAGATGGTGGTGTGTATGTTGTACCATAGTTCGGCAGCAATCCACTTGGACTTGCCGAACCGTAACCTAGCAAAGCAGTTGGATTCACTGAACTTGGTACGTTCATGGCAGGATTAAAGGGTGGAGCAACAAGTTGGTTTGTCTGACTGGGATAAGAATTCAATGGCACGGGCGGCGCCGATGAAATAGGTAAAGTTGGACTAAAGTTTTCCACACCGGCAGACATACTACTGCTACCATTATATGATTGAGGAGTTTTATTTCAAGCATTATTATTGTCTATGATAGCTTGGTAAATAAGATCATTATTCCGAGCAATAAGAGTAGTAAGTTCAGCCGACTGTTCAGGAGAGAAGATTTTGCTTACAGCCGGTTCTACCTGCTCATTGTGAAGAGGAGGAAATTTGATTTCTTCAATTGAAGTGATGTTGCCTTGGCGATCCTTTTTGAACTTAGCAAGGAACTCCTTCATCTCCTTCTCTTCACGCGCCTTCTTTTACTCCTCAAAAGCTTGGGGATGTTCTGCCGATAATTCCTCAAAATTGGGCTTGATAATGTTATCGGCATCCACTTTAGATGGCTTGGGAAGATCGACCATGGTGGATGATGATGATTGCTCTTTGGTCCCCGGCGGAGTCGCCAAAAAGTGTGTTCGCACACGAACACGTCACCGTGTACCCTCAGCGTCGAGCGCGATACACAGGACACGTCACCGAAGGAGGCTCACCGAAAGCGCGGTACGCAAGACAATCCGGCGAGCTCTTTTGAAGACCCGAAACCCTACACTCCCAGGAGGGACCCCGTCGGGGAGTACAACGGCTATGGGCTGCCCTAGGTCGGTCAAGCCGCCCCTAGAGCCTCGGTATTCGCAGCTCTCCAACACGAAGAACGACGAAGAATGAGGGAGCAAGAACGAGGGAGAGACAAAACGTAGATGAAAAGTTGTAGATGCGTTTGCGATTGTGTGTTATTGTTCAATCGGCCATCACCCCTTAGGTATATAAGAGGCGGTTGGACTTCTCGTGCAAGGAAAAAGCTTCAATTCACGTCCAATACCCTAGTCCAATTCGGACTTGTTTGGTCCGAACTTTCCAAAACTGTTCGGTAAAATCTGGTTGTACTTTGCGGGCCATGTTTGGGAGAGTACACGAACTCGAATGGAAACGAGTCAAAAGCAATCTTGACCGTTTCGACGAGATGAACAACTTTCATGTTGAAAGTTTTTTGAGCTGAGGCCATCTTGAGGGGGTTTTCGGCTGTTTTCCGAAGTCTGGAGGAGCGAAATTCAAAATCCGGATGAACATACCCGGAGTGTCTGGTCATCCATAGAGAAATCCAAAACCCGGAGGGTTGTCCCCGGAGTGTCCGGCCATCTAGTGTAGCAGTGTTTTGTATTGGTTGTAACTTTTGCATACGACCTCGGATTAAGATGATTTTTATATCAAAATCATCTGTTTCGACGAGACGAAGACCTTTCATGTTGAAACTTTTTCCATTTGAAGTCATCTTAATTGGGTTTAAAGCCATTCTTTAATCTGGTGTCACCATAAGCATCTCTTAACTTGTCGTAACTTTTGCATCCGAACTCCATTTTAGACCACTTTCATATCCATCTTGATACTCTCGAAGAAAGCCATCCCAAGGTGACTTCCAATCATAATTTTGACTTCATCTTGATATAACTTCAAGGTACTCCTTATAATTGTGCCACTTTTGAGCGTCAACAAGTACGGACCCTAGGCCTCCTTTTCAAGCATTGTAATACTGTTTGTGCTCACTTTTGTTACTTGGTACCTTGCTATTTTTTATTGTTACTATTACAAAAATCAATATCTATTACTTCCTCCGTTCACTTTTATAAGACGTTTTAGACATTTAGGACAACACCCAAAATAGTTCAATTTGAGCTGTCTTAAGCGTTTTACAAAAGTGAACAGAGGGAGTATCATTACTACACCTGTATCACTACCTCTTCGCCAAACTAGTGCACCTATACAATTTACCATTGTATTTGGTGATGGAAATATGCCCTTGAGGCAATAATAATGGTGTTATTATTTTATATTTCCTTATTCATGATAAAGGTTTATTATTCATGTTGGAATTGTATTGACCGGAAACTTAAATACATGTGTGAATACATAAACAAATACCGTGTCCCTAGTAAGTCTTTACTAGACTAGATCGTTGATCAAAGATGGTTAAGGTTTCCTAACCATAGACATGAGTTGTCATTTGATAACGGGATCACATCATTAGGACAATGATGTGATGGACAAGACCCATCCGTTAGCTTAGAATTTGATCGTACGATTTATTGTTATTGCTTTCTTAATGTCAAATACATATTCCTTCGACTATGAGATCATGCAACTCCGGATACCGGAGGAATACCTTGTGTGCTATCACAAGTAACTGGGTGATCATAAATTTTCTCTACATGTATTTCTGAAGGTGTCTGTTGAGTTGGCATATATCAATATTAGGTTTCGTCACTCCGCGTATCGGAGAGGTGTCTCTGGGCCCGCTTGGTAATACACATCATACAAAGCTTGCAAGCATAATGACTAAGGAGTTAGTTATGAGATGATGTATTACGGAATGAGCAAAGAGACTTGCCGTTAACGAGATTGAACTAGGTATGGAGATACCGATGATTGAATCTCGGGCAAGTAACATACCGACGGACAAAGGAATTACATATGTTGTCATAACGGTTCGACCGATAAAGATCTTCGTAGAATATGTAGGAACGAATATGGACATCCAGGTTCCGCTATTGGTTATTGACTGGAGAGGTGTCTCGGTCATGTCTACATAGTTCTCGAACCCATAGGGTTCGCACGCTTAACGTTCGTTGACGATATAATGTTATATGAGTTATATGATTTGATGACCGAATGTTGTTCGAAGTCCCAGATAAGATCACAGACATGACGAGGAGCTCCAGAATGGTCCAGAGGTAAAGATTGATATATAGGATGATGATATCCGGAGACCAGAAGAGTTTCAGAGTGCACTAGGTAGTCATCAGGTCGCCAGAAGGGGTTCCAGACAGCCCCAGTAAGTATATGGGCCTAATGGGCCAAGGGGGGGGGGGACAGACCAGCCCACAAGGGGGCTGGCGCCCCTCTACCTGGCAGCCGGCCCTAGGGAAGGAAAGGGGGACGTATCAAGTTACAAGCATGCATTTGCGTGAAAGCGCATCCGCTACGACATTCTCCTTACCTTTGATATACTTGATGACATAAGGAAATGACTCAATGAATTCACTCCACTTAGCATGACACTTGTTCAATTTAGTTTGGCCCTTCGTTTCATGATCCATATGAAGAATGAACTCATGAGGGCGGAGATAATGCTCCAAAACATGCAAGACTCTCACTAAAGCATATAATTCTTTGTCATAGATGGGGTAGTTAAGTTGCGCTCCGGAAAGTTTTTCACTACAGTATGCGATGGGGCGCTTCTTTTGCATCAACACACCTCCTATGCCATTACCGCTAGCATCACAATGAACCTCAAACGGTTTATTGAAGTTGGGCAAAGCAAAGCAAAGGGGCATGCGTAAGTAAATTTTTAAGCTCATGAAATGTGTTATCTTGTGATGGTCCCCAAACAAATGGTGCGTTTTTTTCCTCAAAGCGTGTAAAGGCGAAGCAATGGTGCTAAAATCCTTCACAAAGCGGCGATAAAATCCTACTAAGCCAAGGAAACTATGCACTTGTTGCAAGTTTTTGGGTTGGGACCAAGTTTTAATAGCTTCGATCTTAGTTTCGTCCACATGCACGCCCTTAGAAGATACGACAATCCTAGGAAGACAAGCTGGTCAACACCGAATTTGCATTTTCTCCATGTTAGCATAGAGTCTCTCTTTGCGAAGAGTTTACAAAATGGTTATAAGATGTGTGGCATGATCTTGTAGCGACTTGCTAAACAAAAGTATGTCGTTAAAGTAGAGCACAACAAATACACCAATGTAGGGTCTAAGGACAAATGCATGACGTACATGAACGTACATGGTGCTTCGGATAAGCCCATAGGCATAACAAGCCATTCATTTAAGACGAATTTGGTCTTAGATGCAGTTTTCCATTCATCACCCTCTTGTATGTGGATTTGATAGTAGCCGCTCTTAAGGTCAATCTTAGAGAAGATTTTGGCTCCGCTAAGCTAATCTAGCATGTCATCTAAGCATGAAATGGGGTGACGGTATCTAACAATGATAGCATTGATGGGACGACAATAGGAACACATGCGATATGTACCATCTTTCTTGGGGACAAGGATTACCGGAACGGCACATGGGCTCAAGCTCTCGCATACATGGCCATTGTCGATGACTTTTTGTACTTGCCATTGGATCTCCTTAGTTTCTTCGGGGTTGACGTGGTAGGGTGCCTTGTTGGGAGGTGGTGCTCCGGGTATGAGGTCGATTCGATGCTAGATGCTTCAAAGAGGAGGTAGTCCCGGAGGTAGCTTGTCGGGAAATACATCTTGGAATTCCTGCAACAAACGGGACAACACTAAAGGTAGAGGTGGTGAAGTGTTAGTTTGTTCCGCTTCACCTTTGCATAAGAGCACAAAGTGACGTACACTCGATGGGTTCTCACACACTACTCGCATCTCTTTCTTTGTAGCTAATAGCACTAGATTTTTCTTGTCGTTCGTCGTGGAGGCACTCATGTTAGGCTTGTGGCACTACTCTCTTTTATGTGGCTCACTCTCTCACTTTTCTCTCCACGATGGGTGGATGATTGCTTGTCGGTGATCACTTGACTTGGCGACATAGGTCGTAGCACGAACTCCCTGCCCTTCATCTTGAAGCTATAGTGATTGGTATGTCCATTATGGATGACGCCGCGGTCGAATTGCTATGGTCGTCCAAGAAGAAGGTGGCAAACGGACATAGGTACCACATCACATTCCAAGATGTCCTCATAAGCTCCGATCATGAAGGAGACTTGTACGGTGTGCTCGACTCAAATGGTGCCAGAGCCGCTAAGCCATTGGACCTTGTAGGGGTGAGGGTGCTTCATCTTGACCAATTGTAGCTTGTCGCATAACTCTTCACTTTGCCAAAATGTGACAACTTCCTCCGTCGATGATGACCTTCATGAAACATCCGTTGATGTCCGCTTTGATGTGGAAGATGTGGCAACGTTGGTCCTTGTATTGTTGGTGTTGAAGGGCCTAGACCTTGGAGACAACGAGAGCGAGGCTCGGGTCATTGTCACAAAAGACTTGATTGTCTTCATCCTCATTCACTTGACGGTGCATGGCCACGTGCTCAAGCGCTTCCATTTCTTCATTGCTCATAGAGTCATAGGTGCCATCATCGTTGATGATCATGTTGCGTCGTGTGTGGCACTCATAGGACGTGTGGCCTCGTCCTTGACATTTGAAGCATTGGATGGAGCTTGTCTTGACGGTCTCGTTGGTAGGAGTTGTAGATGATGAAGCCCTCGTCTTGAAGTTGCTTGTAGTAGGAGGACGACCTCATAATGTCGAAGTCTTCTTGTAACTTGACTTGTCGCCGTTGCTTGTAGAAGGTTTGGTTGAGGTAGAAGGCGCCGAAGTCGATGGAGCTTGATTGTATGAGCCGTAGTTCTTGGAAGGGTACTTGGAGTACTTGTAGTTCTCTTGGACTTGCCGCTCCACTTTGGTAGCTTGGCGCACTAGCTCGATGAGGTTGGAGTATGGTTGGAAGTAGGCGATCTTCTTTATAGGATGGTTGATTCCATTCAAGAACCTTGCCCATTTGCTGCTCGTCTTCCGTGACATTATCTCGGATCATAGCAATCTCCATTTCCTTGTAATATTCTTCAACGGACTTGGTGCCTTGTTTGAGAAGTTGCAATTTCTTGAATAAGTCATGGCTATAGTTTGTTGGCACGAAGCGCGCTCGCATGCCATCTTTCACTTGGTTCCATGTTGTGATGGGTGGCTCACACTTTGATTCTCGTCTCTCAATTACTTGCTCCCACGAAATAAGGACATAATCTTGAAACTCAAGAGATGCCATGGCGATCTTCTTCTCCTCTTCATAGTTGTGTAGGTGAAAGATCTTGTTGACTTTCAATGCCCATGAGAGAAAATCTTCAGGATCATTGCTTCCGAAAAACTTTGGCATGTTGAACTTGAGCTTGTCGTAGCGTTGCTCTTCATTTCGCGCTTGCCTATTGTGATGACACACTTGACGTGGAGGATTGTCAACCTCTAGTTGCTCTTGGCGTGGAGGAATCTCATTGTCATGTTGCTCTTGACGAACGTGTTGTTCTTGGCTAACTTGTTGTTCTTGTCGAGCTTGAGGACTAGCTTCTGGAGCTTGGCGGTGCAATTGTGCTTGATTTCGCCTTTCTTGTAGCTCGTCACGAAGTGCTTCTTCTTCTTCACGGACACATCGGCTTCGTTCGGCGCCGGCTCGAGTTGCGTTTCGTAGGGCATGTTGTGCTTCACGCCGTTGTTGTTCTTGATGTAGAGCGGCGGCGACATGCTCTTCTTGGCTTTTGCGTTGCCGTTCTTGCGCTTGCTAGAGAGTGACTTGATTTTGTCGATGGCGACATTCTTGCTCTTCAAGTTGCTCTTGTGAACCATTGCCGTGGAGTGGATTTCGGTTTGCTTCGCGGTCTTGGCGCGCGGCTCGACGAAGAGTGCTTGATGTCGGTTTACTTGAGCCGGTGATAGAGTCGTGGGAATGTCGGCTCAAGTGGCGCCGTCCGTGGGATGATGAAGTGAAAAAGTTCGATTGACCATCAAAGTCCGTAGCTATTTCATTTGAGTAGTCATGTTGGTGTTGAGATCTTCCATGTGGTGTGCAAGAGTAGTGTCAAAGTATTCTCTTGTCTGCTCTTTGAAATGCCTCAAGTCGGTGGCGAGTAGCTCGATGTGCTCGTTCATAGCTTCATTCTCTTGATGTAGAGCTCGTTGAACACCAAATAGGTGAACCTTAGTGACTAGTTGTTCGATTCTTGTTGTTCGTCAAATAGCGGGTTCGAAGATGTAATTGGCATATCCATCATCTCTATAGCAAGTTCATCTTCATAAGTGTCATTAATATTGGCATCATGGCCATAAACATAGCAAGCATCATGCTCATCAAGGGGATATTTCAGTCAAATTAACGGAATTATCATTATCTATAAATTCATGTGTATCATTATTCTTTTTCAAAGCAGTAGACATTCTCCCAATAATAAATTCACTAATATAGGCATTAGAAGCATAGTTTACATCTTCTGGAGGTGTCAGATATTGTATATTAAATCTATGAAAGTGGAAATATAATTTTCTTTTGCATCTATTAAAGCATCTCCAACAGCCGCGCTATACTAGCGCCGCGCCGCAAAAAACGCCATTTTAGCGCACGCGCAACGCGTCGGATAGCTCCAGCGGGCGCGCAAAAAACGCGCGCGCGCTAAAATGAGTTGGGCGCGCTGGTGAATGCCCCATCCCGCGCTGTTGATTTGGTGCGTTCACTTCCGCGCGCGGCACACTCTCGCGCGCGCGCGAACTCTCATTTCTTCTTTTTCTTCCACCCCCGCGCGCCGGCTCTCCCGCGCTCGCTCCCCATCCGGCCGCGCCGCCGCCGCCGCTCGCGCCTCCGGCGACCTCTTCCCCAGCCTATCCCGGCGCCGCCCCCGCGCCCGCCGGCGACTCGCGCTTCCCGGTCTGCCTCCGCTGGCGCCCGCCTCCCGCGCCCGCCGGCGACCGTTCAGGCGCTTCGCCGGCCTCCCCGCGCCGCTGCGCTTCCGCCCCACCCCCTCCTAGTCCGATCGGACCTCGCGCGCCTCCGACGTCCGAGGAACAGCGCCGACGGCTCGCTTCCGCGCCGCGCCCGCAAGGTGTTCGACAAAAAACCTACAAGGTATGTATTGCTTCAAACTGAATTTGGTGCATATTTTGAATTGTAGTTTTGATAGTATAGTATTGAACATTGTAGATGAGTTCGTCGCATGATTCATCCGAAGATGAATTTGATATGGAAGAGGAGGAGGATCTTGCAATGATCATAGCAATGCATATTAATAAAAAACCGAAGCACGGTGGTTCGGTTATGGGTCGGGAAAAAATTTGGAGAGATAGGATTGATGCCCATAACAGATTGATGAAGAACTATTTCGTGGAGAATCCCACATACCCGGAGTCATATTTTCGTCGCCGGTTTAGGATGAGCACAGACTTGTTCAAGCGCATTGCAGAGAAACTAGCGATTCATGACCGTTTTTTCCAGCAAAGGAGGAATGCTGCTGGAGAGCTCGGGCATAGCACCTTTCTGAAGGTGACAGCCGCTTTGCGTATGTTGGCATACGGTATCCCGGCCGATCTAGTTGATGATCACTTGGCTATGGGTGAGAGCCAAGCCATTATGTGTGTCAAGCGCTTTGCAGTGGGAATTGTGCAAGTGTTTGGCGAGGAGTATTTGAGATCTCCCACTGCTGAAGACGCCGCAAGGCTATTGGCGATGAACAAATCTCGCGGCTTTCCTGGCATGCTTGGCTCAATAGATTGCATGCATTGGAGTTGGAAGAATTGTCCAAAGGCATGGCATGGACAATTCCACGGCCAAAAAAGGGTTCCACTATAATCCTTGAAGCGGTGGCCGATCAGGAGACTTGGATATGTCATACATTCTTTGGAATGCCTGGATCTTTGAATGACATCAATGTTGTCAACCGGTCACCACCGATGAATAAGATTGCGAATGGTGAGTTGCCACCGGTTCAGTTTGTAGCAAATGGCCATACGTACAACTATGGCTATTATCTAGCGGATGGCATCTATCAAAAGTGGCAAACCTTCGTGAAGCCGTTGAAAAAGCCAGAAGGTAAGAAAAATCTTGATTTCCACAATGCTCAGGCAGCTGCTAGAAAAGATGTCGAGAGAGCATTTGGGATTTTGCAAGCCCAATTTGCTATTGTGAGAGGACCGGCTAGATTTTGGGATCAAAAAATGCTTTGGTACATAATGCACGCTTGTGTGATCATGCACAACATGATCATCGAGAATGAGCGTGGCCAAGATTTAGACTACTCACAGTATGAGCTCTTGGGACATCCCGTGCGAGTGCGACGGAGGGCTGAAAGGGTAGCCCGTTTTGTTGCCTCCTATCATGCCATTCGGCGTCCCGCAACGCACAATGATCTTCAGAAGGATCTGATTGAAGAGTGGTGGGCATGTCATGGACAACAACGAGCATGATTTCATTGCATTTTATGTATTGTATTGTTCATGAACTATTGGTTGTGTTTATTTATTGCATTATTTGTTGCACTGAACGATAAAACTATTTGTTTTAGTTGTAAACTATTTATTGTTGATTTATTTTGTTTGTTTGATCGTTTTTTTTCTATTTGTTGAACTGTATATGTGCTTTGCGCGCGCTGCATTTTTGCGCACCGTTGGAGCGGCGCGCGCGCTGCATTATAGCGTTGCTGCTGAAGCCAGCGCTGCGCGGCGCGGAAAAACAGCCTAAGCGCGCGCGGTATATGCGATTTTTGGGCGCGGCGCGTGTTGGAGATAGTGTTTTCGAGCCTTAACATATCTATCGGAGATGCTGGCGCAGGTTCGCCAATCGCCATGACTCGGCCGCGGCGCTTGCCGATTGGGCACCGACGGCGAGATCAATCGTGCGAAAGGCGCCGCCCTGCGAGGGGCGCTGCAATGCGAAGTGGAACTGTGGAAGGTCGTTGAGTTACCGGCCACAAGGAAGCGGCGTCCGCGGCTTGCGGAGAGGAGGGTGGAGGTGTGATCCAGAAGGCACTGGTGGCGTCGGTCAACGGGAGGAGGATGCGTATTGATGGCACCGTGCCCACCGTGGCTGAGGGCTGGGGCAGAGAAGGAAGTGGCCTGCCCGGCCTGGATGGGTCGACGACGGCGACTCGGGGGAGGGGGGAGTCTGCTCCAGCCCTCTTTCTCTGCTCGAGTTAACCCGGATGGATCGAATTTCGTTGCAGTCTTCATATGCCACCAACACTTTTCACTGGCAGAGGTAAGGTGACCATCAATGGCTTGTCTTCGGTTGGAGAAGTGGAGTGCGTGGTATGTCTGCGATTATTTTCTGCAAAACTTACTGTGATTTAGTACTAGTTATTATTAGAAATCTGGAATTGCTCTAATCAGTAGATATCGTCCGATATTTGCACTGTCTGGCCACAAGTCTATGTATACCTGAATGTGTATTACCGACAGTAGATATCATATAATTGATCATTGTTTGCATCTTCTCCAGTACGCGGACCTTTGTCACATCATATCGTAAACATTGCTGATTTTCTTTCTCTAGCTTAAATATGAATCCTGAAGTTGTTCAATGTGTGAATTCGAGCAGTAATTGTTTGAAGCAGAGTTGTCAATAATAAGTTATTACTTACATAATATCTGCATTGGCATTTAGGGTAGTACTCTTTGGTGAGCATAAACAACATGTTTTGGGAATTTCCATGTTCGACTGTAGTGGAAATGCTTTAGAAAAAGATGGTCTTGTGAAACTACTTTCAGTGGCTAACTTTATCATTGTCGTTTGCTTCCCATGTTGGAAATTTAGTTCAGTAATCCTTTTGAAAGGGCTAATTCTGTTTGTCTCTGTCCTTTTTAAGAGAACGTACTAAGATATACCAGTTTAATATGATCATGTGAAAATTTGATTAACTCAACCTGCTTTTGATAATTGGAAGTTTTCGGCATGTCATGCTCACCTTTTATGGATGAGATATGTGTCTGTTTTGGGCATAGAACAGCAGCAGTGGAGATATTTAATGTCAGAATGCTATATATTGTGTGGTATACAAAGGATGTTTGCAACTTGACAACCCAGGCACTTGTATTATTGAAGGCATTCATTCTCCAAACCAGATACATCGATGGGAAAAAAAATGTAAGACACAATTTTAAAAAACTTCGGATCAAATGCAAGTTGTGGTATCTAAAATATTTCCAACAACTGCAAAACATTCTTCACTAAGTAAACTCGAGCATCAAACCTTGAACAAAAATAAAATCAACCAGGCATCAAGAAAAAACCACACAGAGATGGAGCTATACATCAGTTCGTAGCTGTGGTGCAACACATGCAAATGGCAAAAAAGGATGATTTTGGCTTCTGCTTCTCTTTGCTTCTAGGAGAACTAACCGTGGTGCTATTCTTTCGAACCGGTTCTTGTTCCTTCAACGGCGACCACATACCAACGCCATCCTCTGTCATTAAGCTACGAAGTGGTTTATTGTTTCGTGCAGAGTGATTTGGCGCTCCGAAGGCTCCTTCCGATGGCTCCCTGGGGCTCAACAGTGGACTCTTCTCAGATTCTTCCACTGCTTCATCTTTGGCTTGCATCAGAGTGATGTTGGTTATGGGGATGTCCTTGACTACATTGTTGTGCTGTTCACTAGAATAACTTAAAGAGTTGATGCTTTCTGTACTCAGAAGGAATGGAGTCTCTTCACCCACATCTGTCCCTAGAGTTGGTTTCTGAAGCAGACACTGTTCCTCACTAGAATTATCAGCATTTACAATGACTTTCTTTTGTTTCGATTCTGCAGGTAGGCATACAGTACCTGTGACTTTCTCCTGATTGGATTCAGAAGTAAAACATGTGGCTTTATCAGATGTGCCTTCTCTCTCCTTCTCGAATACATTAGGGAAGATAAATTCTGTCGCTGAACTGTATTTCACCAGCTTCATGCAGGCGCTCAGAGTCTCACTGTTTTCAAACTTGACAACTTCAGGGTCTTCAAGCAGTAACTGTTGAGGCTGATCACACTGTGAGCTGTTCATGGTTTCTTGTGTATCTATAGTATTTGCTTCATATGTGGAGGTGCTGGTTCCTTCATTACTATCTGAGCTATCAGGTTTAATATCTTCCTTGACAAAATCTTCTAGTGGTTGAAGAGCATATGATGTTGCAGTCATTGGTGCAGCTAATTCTTCTATGATGACTTCCTCATGTACCTTTTCTTCATTCAAAATAGGAAGAGGGCCAGATAATGGTGGGCCTAAACCTGTAAAATCTTCTCTGTGGACCTTAGCAAGACCAAGAGAGTCATGGATACCATCAGATTTCTTATCCCCTTCAAAATTATCTTCTTCATTCTTGTCTGCAACGTAACTGTCGACAATTCCCCCTTGCTCTTTCTCTGCTGTTTCAATTACATTGTGCTCCATTGCTGCACTTACAGAATCTGACATCTGTTCTGCTATACTCAGTTCATGTTTCTGAAGTTCTTTGCCATTTGTTGCACTGGGATCTGCTAAAGCTGGCTGAAACTGGGAAACAGCTTCAACAATGTCGAGAACACCATATGCACTACATTTGGGAAATTCTTCCTGCTGATTTTCCAATCCTTGGATCTTCTCATCTTCTTCCGGCACCTCATCATTTTCAACCACAGTATCTACTGTTATGGTTTTGCAGGTATTGTTGTTGCCCATTTCACAGATTTTTTGCTTCTCTTCTTTCTTGGATGTTTCTTGGTTGGTGTCATCTTCTGGTTGTACATGTGATGAATTGCCTCTTTCTCTAGGCTCATCTTCGAGGGCAACATCCTTAGTCTCATCATCAAGATGATCAGTTATAATTGATTCAGTTGATGATGTAGTTTCTCCTTGGACCGAAGATGGTGTCCATAGATCCTCTACTGCCGACACTCCAGCTTGTCTTTCTTCTAGGCTTTCAACTGTATCTTTTCCAACTAGATTATCATCCACCACTGCAGCTTCTTGACTGCAATATTCCTCCCCATCTTGTGGCGCACTTTCAATAATTTCCTCTAACAATGTGAGGGGATTTGGTATGGTACTTTCTTCACTTGTCTCTGTCGTTTCATGTACAACTTGCTTGAATTCCTCATCAGATGATGATGTTTCATTGCTACTTGTCATGTCTTCAGTTGTGGTGCCGACAGGGGCAACTTTTTCTGTACCATCTGTGGTTGTTTCCGTTCCGCTGTCCTCCTGTGATTCATCTCCTGTGCCAGATCAGTTGCTTTTATTAGGAGAGTCTATAGTGCTGAAGGAAAGCAATGCTTAAGTACCTATGATTTTAGTGGCCCATCATATATTCTGAAGTTCAAGTACAGTTATTCATAGAAGCGTAACGTACCTTTTATTAGGTGGGTAGCTAGGTAGCTCTAGCATCTAGCAAATTTTCACTTTTGAATCCCTATCTTACTATCTCATACTGAAATCACTATTGATTATCGCAAACACGTATTCTTCTCATATTAAACCATTCTTAAATAGCTTATTGAAGCACACAAATAAAACATAGTACGAAGACAGCAAAACAAGCTAGGTACGAACCATATCAGCCAGCTGAACTAACCTTGTTCTGTAGGTAGGTTACTATTTCCATCGTCATCTTGTGTTGATGTATGATCCTGAAGTGAGTCCCTGTTCTTCTCATCTAAGTCTTCATTTGCAGCAGAGATTTTTGTTTGATCTGAAGCCATTTGATCATTTCCACCATTAGAAATGACAGCGTCCTTTAACACCTCTGACATACCATCAGATTTCTTACCCCCTTCAAAATTATCTTCTTCATTCTTGTCTGCAACATCTTTTTCAACAATTACCCCTTGCTCTTTCTCTGCTGTTTCAATTACATTGTGCTCCATTGCCGCACTTACAGAATCTGACATCTGTTCTGCTATACTCAGTTCATGTTTCTGAAATTCTTTGCCATTTGTTGCACTTGGATCTGCTAAAGCCAACTGAAAGTGGGAAACAGCTTCAACAATGTCGGGAGCATCATATGCACTACATCTGGGAAATTCTTCCTCCTGATTTTCAGATCCTTGGATCTTGTCATCTTCTTCTAGCACTTCAGGGCTTTCAACCACAGTATCTTCTGTTGTAGTTTTGCAGGTATTGATTTTGCCTATCTCACAGATTTCTTGCTTATCTTCATTCTTGAATGTTTCTTGGTTGGTGTCGCCTTCTGGTCTTGCATATGATGAATTTTCTCTTTCTCTAGGCTCATCTTCCACGGCAACCTCCTTACTCTTGTCATCAACATAACCACTAATAATTGATTCAGTTGATGATGTAGTCTCTCCAACTAGATTATCACCCACCACTGTTGACACTCCAGTTTGTCCTTCTAGGTCTTCAACTGTATCTTCTCCAACTTCATTATCACCCACCACTGCAACTTCTTGACTACAAGATTCCTCCTCATCTTCTGGCAGACCTTCAATGGCTTCCTCTAACAACATGGCGGGATTTGCAGTGGTATTTTCTTCATTTTTCTCTGTAGTTTCGTGTTCAACTTGTGTGAATTGCTCATCAGATGATGAAGTATCCTTGTTGCTTGTTATATCTTCAGTTGTGGTGCTGACATGGGCAACTGTTTCTGCAGAATTTGTGGCTGTTTCAGTTCCATTGTCCTCCTGTGTTTCATCACCTGCGCCAGATTTTACTTTCTTTTATTAGTCGAGCTTATAGTGCTGAAGGTAAAAACAATTACTGCTGAGAAATGCTTAACTGCCTATGTTTTTAGTGGACAATTACTAATTCTGAAGTTCAAGTATAGTTATTCATAGAAACATAATGTACTTCTTATTAGGTGGGTAGCCTAGGCTGTTTGCATCACTCGATGCAAAGGCAGAGGATTTTCCCCTCTTTTCGAATAAAGTAGGTGGATAGCTAGGTAGCACTAGCATTTCTTTGAATCAGTAGATTTTTCTTACTATCTCATCCTGAAATCACCATTTATTTTCTCAAGCACGCGTATTTCTCGTACTAAACCATTCTTAAATGGCTTATTAAAGCACAAAGATGAAACTATTGTACGAAAGACAGCAAAACAAGCTAGGTACCAACTGTATCAGCCAGCTGAACTAACCTTGTTCTGTAGGTAAGTTACTGTTTCCATCATCATCTTGTGTTGATGTATGATGATCATCAAGTGAGCCCCTGTTCTTCTCATCTAAGTCTTCATTTGCAGCAGAGGTTTTTGTTTGATCTGAAGCCATTTGACCATCTCCACCATTAGAAATGACAGGGGCCTTTAACACCTCTGACATATCTACATCCTGAGTGCCATCCTTCTCCTTGTCTAACATAAACAGAATAATGAATTAGCGATAATAGCATTATAGTGGTTATCGAAATCCAGATTACGTCGCACTGAATTCTAACTAGAAGTTAACTTGTATAGAAAATTTTGCCGCTTAAATCTCTATTATTTTCTTACTACCTCATGGAAATCACCATTCCGTACTTTTTCGTATTAAACCATGATTCTTATATGAGTTATTACATTAAAAACATAAAATTATAGTAGGTACGATATCAGCCGGCTGAACTAACCTTGTTCTGTAGGTAAGTTATTATTCCCATCATCATCTTCTGTTGATGTGTGATCCAGAGGTGAGCCCCCATTCTTCTCATCTAAGTCTTCATTTGCAGCGGACAATTTTGTTTGATCTGAAACCATTTGCTTATCTACACCACTACTGATGAGAGGGACCTTTAATACCTCTGACATATCTACATCCTTAGTGCCATCCTTCTCCGTATCTAACATAAACAGAACAATGAATCAGCGACCATAGCTTTATAGTGGCGAGTTTCTAGTAAGAGCAAGTATGACATGATTCCATCAGATATTCGGTGAATTTATCCCTCCTAGGTATCCATGCAGGATAATATTGTGAAACAGATGTACTCCCTCCGTTCCTAAATATTTGTCTTTCTAGAGATTTCAACAAGTGACTACATACGAAGAAAAATGAGTGAATCTACACTCTAAAATATGTCTATATACATTCGTATGTGGTAGTCCATTTAAATCTCTAAAAAGACAAATATTTAGGAACGGAGGGAGTAGTACCTTTCTCACCATTTATGTTGTTGAGCTCATGTGAATAATCTGTGTTGGCCATGGTTTTGTCGAAATCCTTAGCACTCTCCTCCGATACTAGAATTGCATAAGAAGATGGTTAGCAAAATATTTAGGCTCATTCCTAGAAAGCAGATGGTATTTAGCAACATGCATACCTTGTTGACCGATAACGTTGTTGTTGCCCATCTCATTACCCATTGCTGCTCTCAGCCCAAGCTCTTTAGGTACTAAGACGAATGAGAACAGTCTTTAACTCAGCTCAAGCTCAAGCTACAATACACTTACAGGCTATTATAAGCCACGGGGAGGTGCAAGTGAGCACTACAGACCATGATGGTGGTGGCCACCTCAAGATTAGCTAGAAAGGGTCCAACAAGACAGCACAATTTTCCTGTGAGCCTCCTAATAATTTTAATGCAGGGAGCACATCATAGGGACATGTTTTTGGGGGTCATTGTTTCCTCTTTTTATCATTTAAGAAGGGTCAAGAAAACTAAAGTTGTAGATCTGGTCAGATGTCCCAATGATAGTTGAATTGCGTCTTTCATGAATGACTGAATTGTTTTAAAGAGAGCACCTGTACTGCAATGGGCAGGAAACCTGAAACCTTCTATACAGATACCATAATCATTCAGTCACATTGGGCGCATGACTTGATCGTTCTGAGTTTTCTTTGTGTTGCACTGGTTGCATGATCTACTTAACCCTTAGGTTTGTCCTCATAAAATTATGCGTTGCGCGAAAGATTTCAGGCCCTGAAGTCATTGTTGAAGACATTGATTGAACAGACTTACGAAGCACGGAAAGAAGAATTTCTTTCCATTTTGCCTATATACATAACGTGCATATGCGCGATTCCACGGAAACTTCCGACTTTCTTCTTGGATGGATAAAACCTCAACATGTGCAGAGCTGCCTGAAAGCAAAAAATGCACTGAAGCTAGAGCTGTATCTAATTCCACCAGTCAACCTTTCAGCGCATCTTAACATATTCCAGCCCACTCGAGTGAGTCATGCTCCTTGTCTCGCGGTTTTTCCATTTTTTGAAGCGTCATGTCATGTGTTTTTTGGCTCTAAAGTTTGGATCCAGTTGAGTTGGAGGGGGACACGAGCCTTTGGTCCGGTGTCATGATGGCCTACAACTCCCTTTCTGCTGCTACCGGTTCTCCCACGGGCCCCTTCAAGTGTGCTGTTTGTTCCCTTAAAACACGGGGTGGAAGTGGTTTCCACCTCACGCTGGCCCTTAGACTAGTCATAGTGGGGAGTAACTTACACTAGTAACATACACGTATTACTAGACTATGTTACTACCTCCATAGTGGGTAGAAACATAGATGTGGTGTCATGCAAGAGTTCATTTATTAGTCTATAGACTCAATTTGCATTGGTATGTGTGATGTTACAGTAACATAGCTAGTTACCACAAGCACTTCTCTCCTCATTAATTACATGCCACATAAGCAAAACTGTGTTGGGATGTGTGATGTTACTAGCTATGTTACTCCCACTATGGCCAGCCTTAGAAAATCCATGTTTATGAATTATGATTGGCATCACTAGCTTTGGACTGTGCAGTTGTTGACTGGTCTTTGTAACTTCGAGGCTCTGAGCATCTCCAAGCGGACACCCCACTTTTTGACGGACAGTTTGACGCGGTCAAGATAGACAGAAAAACATCATCCAGTCGAACCCACATATTTAATATAAATTTTTGACTGATGGGCACCCTCATATCTAACACATATATTTCGCCACATCGGATCCGTCCCACCCCGATTCCACAAAATGACCTCTTTATCCCTGTCATGGACCAAATCCTAGCCATTCCATTTATCTCAATTCACTCTGCCCCATCCCCTCCGAGGGACCAAATACTAGCCATTCCATTTATCTCAATTCACTCAGCCCCATCCCCTATCAGGGACGGGGCCAAGAACCATGAGGGGTGGGGGG
>LR738711.1:752095416-752133746 GCA_902687465.1 Secale cereale | reverse complement strand
AAACACACATTTTAGGGGCATCTTTGCAATTTTTTTCAAGAATTAGAAGGGTATATATCTTTACAAAAAAATCAAACCGGGGGGAGGGGGAGGAGGCATGGCTCCTCCTCACCCTGGCTCCATCAGAGCAACTCTAGCAGACCCCGCATCCCGCCCCGACCTGCAAAATAATCGCCAAAATGCAGGTCGGGGAGGAAAAACCAGCCCGATCAGACCCTGCATCCCGCCCCGGCCCGCAAAATACTTTAGGGGGCGCGGCAAAATCCCGACCCCAACCCGGGAAAACGCGGGTTTCCCTCTCGTGGTTGCGGTGCCCTGCATATAAGCGGAAGCGGTTGGTGGGGGGGCATTTCATCCCGCGCTTTCTCCCACCAACCACCTCTCCTCTCCCCCGCGCGCCGCCGCCCAAGATTCCGGTGACAGCAACCGACAGGAGCACGCCAGAAGGCCGCCACGCGCACGAGACCTCCCCTCCCTTCCCCCCTGCATCGGCGGGCCGCCGGATTTGCAGATCTGCGACACCTCATCGCGGGCGCCGGATTTTACTTTTTCCGGCCGCTGGTTGCTGCCCCATGCGATGGAGTGGTCGGGGAGCCTCTCCGCAGCCCAGGAAAGAGCGCATCGCCTCATGCAGGCACGGGTTCGTCCGCCCGCCGCCGCCGAAGGTTTGCGGGCATGGACTCGTCCGGCTGTCCGCCGGGCTCGGCGCTCGCGTAGCGTCTTTGTGGCCTGCCGATGCCGCTCATAGAGTGCGACGACTGCCCGCGCCAAGTGCTGCAGCTCACTTCGGGCACGTCGAAGCACCCGGATGGGTGTTCTACAAATGCGAAAACGACGGGGTACGTGCACTTGCGGTAGCTCGTTCCATAGCTCATTCTTTAGTTCAATTGCGGTAGCTCACTTCGAGCTTGCTCAATGTTTTGTGTATGACGATGGATGCTCATTTTGGTTTTGGGAAGGCCAATACATTGATTTGTTTATAGAAAGAAACTTAATAGATGTTAGTGTACTCCTTAGTACAATCGAAGGCAATGATGCGGCGGCATGTGCAACTAGAGGGGAAGCAAGGTCTACTTTGAAACCAAAGATGAAGAATGAAGAAAGCAAGATCAAGAATTCGCAGATCAACAATGAGTGCATGGAGAAGATATTGTTTCAACTAGTGGGAGCAGTTATGGAAGTTGGAAATCTTCTGAAATGCATACTTGTGGTTCTTGTTTTCTTTGGTTTTGCTATTCTAGCCAAGATTTGGTGATATCTTTTGTATCTAATGTTGTTGCAAAAGCAAAGAAAAGCACTATGCTAGATCAATTTAAGTTGCAAAACTAAGTTTTGCGGGCTGGGAGGAGCTGCGCCAGATCAGAACCCGCAGAAGCCGACCCATAAAAAAACATATTCCACGGATATGCTTTTTTACGGGTCCATTATACGGAGTCTGCATCTGTGCCAGCCCGCGCCGGCCTGCAAAAGCGGTTTTGCGCGAACTGCAAACGTGTTTTGCGGGCCGGCGGGATGCGGGGTCTGCTAGAGTTGCTCTCACTGCCCCCTTCCCACTCCCACCGCCCTCGTTCATCTCTACCCATTTCCGGTATGGGTAACAACAGATCTAAGTTCAATCAGTCCAGGTCCGTTGACTGGGACCTCACCGCCTACTCAGACGAGGAGATAGTCGCTCGGCTCGCGTTTCATCGGTCCCAAGAGGATACCCAAGCTTCACTGTTGAACCGCTCCACTACGAATCCACCAACCGGACGCCTTGACCGCCACTCCAAATGGGATCCAGCGGTGGCATCATGTGACGCCCGAAGACCGACGTCCCAGAAGATTCCCGAAGATTCCAGATGTTTCGAGTTCTCCCGTGTGTTTCTTTTGTGCTTGTGTTATTTATTTTTGCATTGCATCATGTCATCATGCCATCATGTCATATTTATTTTGCATCTCAACCTAAATAAATCGTGTGGACCGTGGGTTCATTTAAATCGAGGGAAGAATGTCTTCTCTTTAAAACATATAAAAGCCTCTCAATATTATTAGGGAGCTATATAATAATATTTCCATTTGTTGGAATTAACCAACACACTTGCATAATTTTCCTCATGCCTCTTAATTCAAGTTTCACCGTCAAAACCCTCCCTATAATTCTTTTCCTATTTATCGAGGTTCCTCCGAAAATTCGAACATTTTTGGACACTTCAATAATCAAGTCTTAGTTCAAAACTATTTGAATTAAATTCAAATATGTTTGAATTATTTTCCGATCACGCCTTTTCTATTTTTCTCGGACCGTGCTCTTTTTATGATGCCCGAGAAAAATAGTCCCATGTGTTATTTTTTCCCTAACCTCCCTCCTCATTCTCTTCTTCTCTCTATTGTATTTTCTGCTAAAAATCAAATAAAAAGGAAGAGGCCAGCCAGCCTCTTGGGCCTCCTCTTCCCCTAGCCAGCCGGCCTCAAGGCCCATCTCCCATCTCCTCCTCCCAGCAGGCCCATCAGGCCAGAGGCCAGCCACTCCCTCGCTCCCGAAAAACCCTAGCCCGACCATCTTCTCGCCCCCATCGCTCCCTTCTTCCCCTGTCCGCCGCCACCCATCGAGCCTCTTCCTGATTCCCCGCTCTGCCTCGAACCCATTCCCTCGATCTCCCGATCCTCGCGCCCGACGTGCGCCTCCTCCGCGCCATGGCTCCGGGCTCCCTCCTCTCCAGCCTCCTCCTCGCACATGCCCTCTCGCTTCCTCAGCCAGCCGCGCCACCAGGGCCGCCGCTCTCCCGTGCGCAGTGCCCGACCCCGAGAGCCCCCATCGCTCCTCCTCCGCCTCGCCTTGAGCCTCGTCGTGGCCTTCTTCCCCCAGCGCGCCTCGGCTCCGGCTCCTCCTCGTGTTGCCAGGGACGGCGCCTCCTCCTCACCGCAGCTCCTGACCGCGGCCTCGCCTCCTCGCCTCCAGGTCGCCCGGCGCGCCCCGTCGCCAAGGCCGAGCCTCGCCCGCTCCCTCCAGCAAGGTCGCCCCCCTCCATGCTCCAGCGCCCCAGCCTTCTGGTTCCCTCGCGCGTCGCCGTCCAAGTACCATGACGGAGCCCCGCGCCCTGCCGGCCGCCGCTGCGCCTTGACGCCCCTTCCCTCGTCCGCGCCCGAGACCTTGCTGCCATGGCCTCGTCGCCCTCCCGTGTTGTTTTTGTATTTTTGTTGTTGTGTTGCTATGCTGCTGTTTTGACAGAGACCCTCGTGTACGACGACCGAACGGCTACGAGGCCCGTGTACGACTACATGAACGAGTACACGGCGACCCGACCAAGTATCCCTCCGATGACAAGTACAACTACGATCGGCGATGCGCCAAGTACCTCTTCGGGGGCGTGAACGACTACGAACGAGAACGACTACCTTCGGAAGAAACGAGTACCCCTTCGGATATGTCAAGTTCGACTATGCCAAGTACCACGACCAAGTACCACGACGACCGAACAGCTACGATGGCGAGTACCTCTCCGATGAACGTGAACAACTACATGGCGATGCGACAAGTACCCCTACGGAACGTGTACCACTATCGTCGCCCCGAAGATGTCCGACGCCGCAAGTACTACGACACGATATCGGAACGACTACTTCCTCTTCGGAAACGTGAACCACTACTTCCTCTACGACTCGTGAGAACGACTCCTTCCTCTACGATCTCGAACCGCCCCGAAACGATTGTTCCGAAGGTATAACCCCGAGACGATGACCCGAGAACGTTTGCTTGTGTTGTATGAGATGTTTCTCTTGTGTGCTCCGTGCCCGTTTCGTCCTTTTGTCATGTTCCCCGGTTGCCTCGTCGCCGACCCGTGGGAACCCGGCAACGGGATCACCCCACCTTTCATCTCGTTCGACTCGTTCACTCCACCTTTTGCTTTTGCACCGGTCTCTCAACGAGTTATCGGAACCGAGATGTTGCCGTTGCATCATCTTCGGATCGTTGCCGTGGCACCCTTTTCCTTCCACCACGGTGACAATGCTTCATATCTCTCGTGTTAACCTTTTAATAAAATTGCATAAACTTGATCATGTCATCCGCATCATGTTAACAACATTAAAACGTGTTAATTGTTGTTGCTTTTATAATTGCTAAACATGCTCATGGGGATTTTCCGGATATGTTGTTGTTATTTCCGGCCTCATTTAAAATGTCTAAATAGTGTAGTTTTATTATTCTTCACCTCTTGCCATGTTAAAAACATTTAATCTTGTTTTGTAAATAACGAGAGTCAACTAAATAATTAAAATGTGGTGTTTCGTCAATATGCAACTCGTTGCATATTGAGCTCCACTTAACTTGTAGTATTTGTTGTGCACTTGCCATGCCATGCTTTTTAACCAGACATGCATCATACTTGTTTGTGCATCGTATGCCATGTTTATGCTTGTGTGTTTACCGAGTTGTTTGCTTCTTTCCGGTTGCTTCTCTTGTTAGCTTTGGGTTTCGTTCCGGAGTTGTGAGGATTCGCTCGACTGTTGCTCCGTCTACTTCATGGATCCGTTCTTCTTCCTTGCGGAATCCCAGGCAAGATGATCATACCCTTGGATACCTTACTACCATTGCCATGCTTAGTTGTCTCGATGCTATCGTTACATGTCGCGCTACCCATCTTTTATGTCAGCCTCTCCTTGTTGCCATGAAACCTCTAACCTTGAAACCTTCCTAGCAAAACCACTGTTTGGCTATGTTACCCGCTTGCTCAGCCCCTCTTATAGCGTTGTTAGTTGCAGGTGAAGATGAAGTTCGTTCCAGGAGGGAACTTGTTGTTGGATATATCACAATATCTATAATTATTATTAACACACCTATACACTCGGCATGGGTGGAAGGCTTGGCCTTTTGCTCGGTGTTTTGTTCCACTCATGCCACCTTAGGCGCCGATAAACCGGCATTATGTTCCTTGATTTTGCGTTCCTTACACGATGGGTGAAATGGGGACCCCTTGACAGTTCGACTTTGAATAAAACTCCTCCAGCAAGGCCCAGCATTGGTTTTAATTTGCCTCATAATAACAACTTAATTAAATAATTAAATTTGCATAGGGGGTCGCATCCCTGAGGATTCTTAATTCTACATAGCAGGGGGGCCAGTGCTGATGGTGTTGGTCCCAAACGAGCGGACTGCGGGGCCGCCTCGGGGAAACCCGAGGTATCTGGTATAACCTGTAGGATGTCTCATCCGGTCGTGTCCTGAGACGAGATACGCGCGGCTACTATCAGGGTGTCGACACACCGGGAGGTCTTGCTGGACTTGTTTTACCATTGTCGAAATGACTTGTGCTACCGGGATGCCGAGCCTGAACGGATTTTCCCTAAGATAAGGGGTGATGATATTATATTTATCACTTCAGCTAATCGTGAGAGCTTGTGATGGGCTAAGTTGGGACTGAAGGAAATATGCCCTAGAGGCAATAATAAAGATGTTATTTGTATTTCCTTATATCATGATAAATGTCTTTTATTCATGCTAGAATTGTATTAACCGGAAACTTAGTACATGTGTGGATACATAGACAAAACAGTATGTCCCTAGTATGCCTCTACTAGACTAGCTCATTGATCAAAGATGGTTATGTTTCCTAGCCATAGACATGAGTTGTCATTTGATCAACGGGATCACATCATTAGGAGAATGATGTGATGGACAAGACCCATCCGTTAGCATAGCACTATGATCGTTTAGTTTAACTGCTATTGCTTTCTTCATGACTTATACATGTTCCTATGACTATGAGATTATGCAACTCCCGAATACCGTAGGAACACCTTGTGTGCTATCAAACGTCACAACGTAACTGGGTGATCATAAAGATGCTCTACAGGTGTCTCCGAAGGTATTCGTGGTGTTGGCATAGATCAAGATTAGGATTTGTCACTCCGAGTGTCGGAGAGGTATCTCTGGGCCCTCTCGGTAACACACATCATAATAAGCCTTGCAAGCAAAAGACTAATGAGTTAGTCACGAGATGATGTGTTACGGAACGAGTAAAGAGACTTGCCGGCAACGAGATTGAACTAGGTATAAAGATACCGACGATCGAATCTCGGGCAAGTAACATACCGTTTGACAAAAGGAACAACGTATGTTGTTATGCGGTTCTGACCGATAAAAGATCTTCGTAGAATATGTAGGAGCCAATATGAACATCCAGGTTCCGCTATTGGTTATTGACCAGAGATGAGTCTCGGTCATGTCTACATAGTTCTCGAACCCGTAGGGTCCGCACGCTTAACGTTTGATGACGATCGGTATTATGAGTTTTTGAGTATTGATGTACCGAAGGTAGTTCGGAGTCCCGGATGAGATCACGGACATGACGAGGAGTCTCGGAATGCCCGAGACATAAAGATTGATATATTGGACGGCTATATTCGGACACCGGAAGTATACCGGAAAAGTTTCGGATTTATCGGGAATGCCGGAGGGGGTTACCGGAACCCCCTACGAGAGGGGATGGTCCATAGTGGGCCTAAAGGGTGAGAGAGAGACAGCCCATAGGGCTGGCCGGCGCCCCCACCTAGGAATCCTAGTTGGACTAGGATTGGGGGGGCGCCACCTCTCCTATTCCTTTCCCCCTTCTTCCTTTCGGTGAATCCTACTAGGAATAGGATTGCAATCCTATTCCTAGTAGGACTCCCTCCCTAGCCGCACCAGGAGAGGTTGGCCGGCCTCCCTCCCCTGCTCCTTTATATACGGGGGCAGGGGGGCACCCAAAGACACACAAGTTGAATTGTTTTAGCCGTGTGCGGTGCCCCCCTCCACAGAATCACACCTCGGTCGTACCGTCGCGGAGCTTAGGCGAAGCCCTGCGCCGGTGAACACATCATATCTGTCACCACGCCGTCGTGCTGACGAAACTCTCCCGTGAAGCTCAACTGGATCAAGAGCTCGTGGGACGTCATCAAGCTGAACGTGTGCTGAACGCGGAGGTGCCGTACGTTCGGTGCTTGATCGGTTGGATCGCGAAGAAGTTCGACAACATCAACCGCGTCACTTGACGCTTCCGCTCCCGGTCTACGAGGGTACGTAGACACACTCTCCCCTCTCGTTGCTATGCATCTGGTAGATAGATCTTGCGTGATCGTAGGAAAATTTTAAAATACTACGTTCCCCAACACGACCACTGCAGAAGATAGAGAGAAAATGAAAGTCATTCCCTATGCCTCAGCCATAGGATCTATCATGTATGCAATGCTGTGTACCAGACCTGATGTGTGCCTTGCTATAAGTCTAGCAGGGAGGTACCAAAGTAATCCAGGAGTGGATCACTGGACATCGGTCAAAAACATCCTAAAGTATCTGAAAAGAACAAAGGATATGTTTCTCGTATATGGAGGTGACAAAGAGCTCGTCGTAAACGGTTACGTCGATTCTAGCTTTGACACTGATCCGGATGACTCAAAGTCACAAACCGGATATGTATTTTTATTGAACGGTGGAGCTGTCAGTTGGTGCAGTTCCAAGCAGAGCGTCGTGGCGGGATCTACGTGTGAAGCGGAATACATAGCTGCTTCGGAAGCAGCAAATGAAGGAGTCTGGATGAAGGAGTTCATATCCGATCTAGGTGTAGTACCTAGTGCATCGGGCCCAATGAAAATCTTTTGTGACAACACTGGAGCCATAGCCTTGGCGAAGGAATCCAGGTTTCACAAGAGAACAAAGCACATCAAAAGACGCTTCAATTCCATCCGCGATCTAGTCAAGGAGGGAGACATAGAGATTTGCAAAATACATACGGATCTAAATGTTGCAGACCCGTTGACTAAGCCTCTTCCACGGGCAAAACATGATCAGCACCAAGACTCCATGGGTGTGAGGATCATCACTTTGTAATCTAGATTATTGACTCTAGTTCAAGTGGGAGACTGAAGGAAATATGCCCTAGAGGCAATAATAAAGATGTTATTTGTATTTCCTTATATCATGATAAATGTCTTTTATTCATGCTAGAATTGTATTAACCGGAAACTTAGTACATGTGTGGATACATAGACAAAACAATATGTCCCTAGTATGCCTCTACTAGACTAGCTCATTGATCAAAGATGGTTATGTTTCCTAGCCATAGACATGAGTTGTCATTTGATCAACGAGATCACATCATTAGGAGAATGATGTGATGGACAAGACCCATCCGTTAGCATAGCACTATGATCGTTTAGTTTAAACTGCTATTGCTTTCTTCATGACTTATACATGTTCCTATGACTATGAGATTATGCAACTCCCGAATACCGTAGGAACACCTTGTGTGCTATCAAACGTCACAACGTAACTGGGTGATCATAAAGATGCTCTACAGGTGTCTCCGAAAGTATTCGTGGTGTTGGCATAGATCAAGATTAGGATTTGTCACTCCGAGTGTCGGAGAGGTATCTCTGGGCCCTCTCGGTAACACACATCATAATAAGCCTTGCAAGCAAAAGACTAATGAGTTAGTCACGAGATGATGTGTTACGGAACGAGTAAAGAGACTTGCCGGTAACGAGATTGAACTAGGTATAAAGATACCGACGATCGAATCTCGGGCAAGTAACATACCGTTTGACAAAAGGAACAACGTATGTTGTTATGTGGTTCTGACCGATAAAAGATCTTCGTAGAATATGTGGGAGCCAATATGAACATCCAGGTTCCGCTATTGGTTATTGACCAGAGATGAGTCTCGGTCATGTCTACATAGTTCTCGAACCCGTAGGGTCCGCATGCTTAACGTTTGATGACGATCGGTATTATGAGTTTTTGAGTATTGATGTACCGAAGGTAGTTCGGAGTCCCGGATGAGATCACGGACATGACGAGGAGTCTCGGAATGTCCGAGACATAAAGATTGATATATTGGACGGCTATATTCGGACACCGGAAGTATACCGGAAAAGTTTCGGATTTATCGGGAATGCCGGAGGGGGTTACCGGAACCCCCTACGAGAGGGGATGGTCCATAGTGGGCCTAAAGGATGAGAGAGAGGCAGACCATAGGGCTGGCCGGCGCCCCCACCTAGGAATCCTAGTTGGACTAGGATTGGGGGGGGCACCACCTCTCCTATTCCTTTCCCCCTTCTTCCTTTCGGTGAATCCTACTAGGAATAGGATTGCAATCCTATTCCTAGTAGGAGTCCCCTCCCTAGCCGCACCATAGAGGTTGGCCGGCCCCTCCTCCCTTGATCCTTTATATACGGGGGCAGGGGGGCACCCAAAGACACACAAGTTGAATTGTTTTAGCCGTGTGCGGTGCCCCCCTCCACAGAATCACACCTCGGTCGTACCGTCGCGGAGCTTAGGCGAAGCCCTGCGCCGGTGAACACATCATATCCGTCACCACGCCGTCGTGCTGACGAAACTCTCCCGTGAAGCTCAACTGGATCAAGAGCTCGTGGGACGTCATCAAGCTGAACGTGTGCTGAACGCGGAGGTGCCGTACGTTCGGTGCTTGATCGGTTGGATCGTGAAGAAGTTCGACAACATCAACCGCGTCACTTGACGCTTCCACTCCCGGTCTACGAGGGTACGTAGACACACTCCCCCCTCTCGTTGCTATGCATCTGGTAGATAGATCTTGCGTGATCGTAGGAAAATTTTAAAATACTACGTTCCCCAACAGTGGTATCAGAGCCAGGTCTATGCGTAGATGATATGCACGAGTAGAACACAATGAGTTGTGGGCGATACTAGTCATACTGCTTACCAGCATGTCATACTTTGCTTCGGCGGTATTGTGAGATGAAGCGGCCCGGACCGACATTACGCGTACGCTTACGCGAGACTGGTTTCACCGTTACGAGCACTCGTTGCTTAAAGGTGACTGGCGGGTGTCTGTCTCTCTCACTTTAGCTGAATCAAGTGTGGCTACGCCCGGTCCTTGTGAAGGTTAAAACATCACATACTTGACGAAACATCGTTGTGGTTTTGTATGCGTAGGTAAGAACGGTTCTTGCTAAGCCCGTAGCAGTCACGTAAAACTTGCAACAAACAAAGTAGAGGACGTCTAACTTGTTTTTGCAGGGCATGTTGTGATGTGATATGGTCAAGAAATGATGAGTTATACGGTTTTGTATGAGATGATCATGTTTTGTAAAGTTATCGGCAACTAGCAGGAGCCATATGGTTGTCGCTTTATTGTATGAAATGCAATCGCCATGTAATTGCTTTACTTTATCACTAAGCGGTAGCGATAGTCGTAGAAGCAATAGTTGGCGAGACGACAACGATGCTACGATGGAGATCAAGGTGTCGCGCCGGTGACGAAGGTGATCATGATGGTGCTTTGGAGATGGAGATCAAAAGCACAAGATGATGATGGCCATATCATGTCACATATTTTGATTGCATGTGATGTTTATCTTATTATGCTTCTTATTTTGTTTAGATCGACGGTAGCATTATAAGATGATCCCTTACTAAATTTCAAGGTATAAGTGTTCTCCCTGAGTATGCACCGTTGCGAAAGTTTGTCGTGCCGAGACACCACGTGATGATCGGGTGTGATAAGCTCTACGTTCAAATACAACGGGTGTAAGCCAGTTTTGCACACGCAGAATACTCGGGTTAAACTTGACGAGCCTAGCATATGCAGATATGGCCTCGGAACACTGGAGACCGAAAGGTCGAGCGTGAATCATATAGTAGATATGATCAACATAAGATGTTCACCATTGAAACTACTCCATCTCACGTGATGATCGGACATGGTTTAGTTGATTTGGATCACGTGATCATTTAGATGACCGGAGGGATGTCTATCTAAGTGGGAGTTCTTAAGTAATATGATTAAATTGAACTTTAATTTATCATGAACTTAGTCCTGGTAGTATTAGCATATCTATGTTGTAGATCAATAGCTCGCAATGTTGCTCCCCGTTTTATTTTTTGATATGTTCCTAGAGAAAACTAAGTTGAAAGATGTTAGTAGCAATGATGCGGAATTATTCCGTGATCTGAGGATTATCCTCATTGCTGCACAGAAGAATTATGTCCTTGATGCACCGCTAGGTGACAGACCTATTGCAGGAGCAGATGTAGACGTTATGAACGTTTTGATAAAAGCTCGATATGATGACTACTTGATAGTTTAGTGCACCATACTTTACGGCTTATAACCGGGACTTCAAAAACGTTTTGAAACGCCATGGAGCATATAAGATGTTCCAAGAGTTGAAATTAGTATTTCATACTCATGCCCGTGTCGAGAGGTATAAGACCTCTGACAGTACTTTGCCTACAAGATGGAGGAGAATAGCTCAACCAGTGAGCATGTGCTCAGATTGTCTGGGTACTACAATTACTTTAATCAAGTGGGAGTTAATCTTCCAGATAAGATAGTAATTGACAAAGTTCTCTAGTCACTATCACCAAGTTAGTAGAACTTCGTGATGAACTATAATATGCAAGGGATGACGAAAGGAATTCCCAGCTCTTCGCGATACTGAAGTAGGCGAAGGTAGAAATCATGAAAAAGCATCAAGTGTTGATGGTTAACAAGACCACTTGTTTCAAGTAAAGGGCAAAGGGATAGAAGGGGAACTTCAAGAAGAATGACAAGCAAGTTGTCACTCCCGTGAAGAAACCCAAAGCTAATCTCAAGCCTGAAACAAGTGCTTATACTACAAAGGAAATGGTCACTAGAAGTGGAACTGCCCTAGATACTTGGCGGATAAGAAGGATGGCAAAGTGAACAAAGGTATATTTGATATACAGATAATTGATGCGTATTTTACTAGTATTCATAGAAACCCCTCGGTATTTGATATTGGTTCAGTTGCTAAAGAGTAGTAACTCGAAGTGGGAGTTGCATAATGAACATAAACTAGTTAAAGGATGAAGTGACGATGTGTATTGGAAGCAGTTCCAAGATTGATATGATCATCATCGCACACTCCCTATACTTTCGGGATTAGTGTTGAACCTAAATAAGTGTTATTTGGTGTTTGTGTTGAGCATGAATGTGATTTGATCATGTTTATTGCAATACGGTTATTCATGTAAGTTAGAGAATAATTGTTGTTCTGTTTACATGAATAAAACCTTCTATGGTCATACACCCAATGAAAATAGTTTGTTGGATCTCGATCGTGTGATACACATATTCATAATATTGAAGCCAAAAGATGCAAGGTTAATAATGATAGTGCAACTTATTTGTGGCACTGCCGTTTAGGTCATATTGGTGTAAAACGCATGAAGAAACTCCATAATGATGGACTTTTGGAATCACTTGATTATGAATCACTTGGTACTTGCGAACCATGCCTCATGGGCAAGATGACTAAAACTCCGTTCTCCGGAACTGTGGAGCGAGCAACAGATTTGTTGGAGATCATACATACAGATGTATGTGGACCAATGAGTGTTGAAGCTCGCGACAGGTATCGTTATTTTCTGACCTTCACTGATGATTTGAGCAGGTATGGGTATATCTACTTAATGAAGCACAAGTCTGAAACATTTGAAAAGTTCAAAGAATTTCAGAGTGAAGTAGAGAATCATCGTAACAAGAAAATAAAGTTTCTACGATCTGATCGTGGAGGAGAATATTTGAGTTACGAGTTTGGTCTTCATTTGAAACAATGTGGAATAGTTTCACAGCTCACGCCACCCGGAACACCACAGCATAATGGTGTATCCGAACGTCGTAACCGTACTTTATTGGATATAGTGCGATCTATGATGTCTCTTACCGATTTACCACTATCGTTTTGGGTCATGCATTAGAGACAGCTGCATTCACGTTAAATAGGGCACCATCTAAATCCGTCGATACGACACCTTATGAACTATGGTTTGGCAAGAAACCAAAGTTGTCGTTTCTTAAAGTTTGGGGCTGCGATGCTTATGTGAAAAAGCTTCAACCTGATAAGCTCGAACCCAAGTCGGAGAAATGTGTCTTCATAGGATACCCAAAAGAGACTATTGGGTACACCTTCTATCACAGATCCGAAGGCAAAATATTCATTGCTAAGAACGGATCCTTTCTAGAAAAAGAGTTTCTCTCGAAAGAAGTGAGTGGGAGGAAAGTAGAACTTGATGAGGTAATTGTACCTTCTCCCGGATTGGAAAGTAGTACATCACAGAAAATTGTTCCAGTGATTCCTACACCAATCAGTGAGGAAGTTAATGATAATGATCATGAAACTTCGGATCAAGTTTCTGCTGAACGTCGTAGATCAACCAGAGTACGTTCCGCACCAGAGTGGTACGGCAACCCAGTTCTGGAAATCATGTTACTAGACCATGATGAACCTACGAACTATGAAGAAGCGATGATGAGCCCAGATTCCGCAAAATGGCTTGAAGCCATGAAATCTGAGATGGGATCCATGTATGAGAACAAAGTGTGGACTTTGGTTGACTTGCCCGATGATCGGCAGGCCATTGAAAATAAATGGATCTTCAAGAGGAAGACCGACGCAGACGGTAATATTACTGTTTACAAAGCTCGACTTGTTGCAAAAGGTTTTCGACAAGTTCAAGGAGTTGACTACGATGAAACTTTCTCACCCGTAGCGATGCTTAAGTCTGTCCGAATCATGTTAGCAATTGCTGCATTTTATGAAATCTGGCAAATGGATAACAAAACTGCATTCTTTAATGGATTTATTAAAGAAGACTTGTATATGATGCAACCAGAAGGTTTTTTCAATCCTAAAGGTGCTAACAAAATGTGCAAGCTCCAGCGATCCATCTATGGACTGGTGCAAGCATCTCGGAGTTGGAATATAAGCTTTGATGAGGTGATCAAAGCATATAGATTTATACAGACTTTTGGAGAAGCCTGTATTTACAAGAAGTGAGTGGGAGCACTACAACCTTTCTGATAAGTATCTGTGAATGACATATTGTCGATCAGAAATGATGTAGAATTTTCTGGAAAGCATAAAGGAGTGTTTGAAAGGAGTTTTTCAAAGAAAGACCTTGGTGAAGCTGCTTACATATTGGGCATCAAGATCTATAGAGATAGATCAAGACGCTTGATAAGACTTTCGATGAGTACATACCTTGATAAGATTTTGAAGTAGTTCAAAATAGATCAGTCAAAGAAGAAGTTCTTGCCTGACTTGTAAGGTGTAAAGTTGAGTAAGACTCAAAGCCAGACCACGGCAGAAAAAATATAGAGAGAATGAAAAGTCATTCCCTATGCCTTAGCCATAGGTTCTATAAAGTATGCCATGCTGTGTACCAAACATGTTGTGTACCTTGCCATGAGTTTGTCAAGGGAGTACAATAGTGATCCAGAAGTAGATCACTGTACAGCGGTCAAAATTATCCTTAGTAACTGGATGACTAAGGAAATACTTCTTGATTATGGAGGTGATAAAGAGTTCGTCGTAAAGGGTTACGCCGATGCAAACTTTGACACTAAAACCAGATGACTCTAAGTATCAATCTGGATGCGTATTGAAAGTGGGAGCAATTAGCTAGAGTAGCTCCATGCAGAGCATTGTAGACATAGAAATTTGCGAAATACATAGGGATCTGTATATGACAGACCCGTTGACTAAACTTCTCTCACAAGCAAAACATGATCACACCTTATTACTCTTGGGTATTAATCACATAGTGATGTGAACTAGATTATTTACTCTAGTAAACCCTTTGGGTGTTGGTCACATGGTGATGTGAACTATGGGTGTTATTCACATAACGATGTGAACTATCGGTATTAAATCACATGGCGATGTGAGCTAGATTATTGACTCTAGTTCAAGTGGGAGACTGAAGGAAATATGCCCTAGAGGCAATAATAAAGATGTTATTTGTATTTCCTTATATCATGATAAATGTCTTTTATTCATGCTAGAATTGTATTAACCGGAAACTTAGTACATGTGTGGATACATAGACAAAACAGTATGTCCCTAGTATGCCTCTACTAGACTAGCTCATTGATCAAAGATGGTTATGTTTCCTAGCCATAGACAGGAGTTGTCATTTGATCAACGGGATCACATCATTAGGAGAATGATGTGATGGACAAGACCCATCCGTTAGCATAGCACTATGATCGTTTAGTTTAACTGCTATTGCTTTCTTCATGACTTATACATGTTCCTATGACTATGAGATTATGCAACTCCCGAATACCGTAGGAACACCTTGTGTGCTATCAAACGTCACAACGTAACTGGGTGATCATAAAGATGCTCTACAGGTGTCTCCGAAAGTATTCGTGGTGTTGGCATAGATCAAGATTAGGATTTGTCACTCCGAGTGTCGGAGAGGTATCTCTGGGCCCTCTCGGTAACACACATCATAATAAGCCTTGCAAGCAAAAGACTAATGAGTTAGTCACGAGATGATGTGTTACGGAACGAGTAAAGAGACCTGCCGGTAACGAGATTGAACTAGGTATAAAGATACCGACGATCGAATCTCGGGCAAGTAACATACCGTTTGACAAAAGGAACAACGTATGTTGTTATGCGGTTCTGACCGATAAAAGATCTTCGTAGAATATGTGGGAGCCAATATGAACATCCAGGTTCCGCTATTGGTTATAGACAAGAGATGAGTCTCGGTCATGTCTACATAGTTCTCGAACCCGTAGGGTCCGCACGCTTAACGTTTGATGACGATCGGTATTATGAGTTTTTGAGTATTGATGTACCGAAGGTAGTTCGGAGTCCCGGATGAGATCACGGACAAGACGAGGAGTCTCGGAATGTCCGAGACATAAAGATTGATATATTGGACGGCTATATTCGGACACCGGAAGTATACCGGAAAAGTTTCGGATTTATCGGGAATGCCGGAGGGGGTTACCGGAACCCCCTACGAGAGGGGATGGTCCATAGTGGGCCTAAAGGATGTGAGAGAGGCAGCCCATAGGGCTGGCCGGCGCCCCCACCTAGGAATCCTAGTTGGACTAGGATTGGGGGGGGCGCCACCTCTCCTATTCCTTTCCCCCTTCTTCCTTTCGGTGAATCCTACTAGGAATAGGATTGCAATCCTATTCCTAGTAGGAGTCCCCTCCCTAGCCGCACCATAGAGGTTGGCCGGCCCCTCCTCCCTTGCTCCTTTATATACGGGGGCAGGGGGGCACCCAAAGACACACAAGTTGAATTGTTTTAGCCGTGTGCGGTGCCCCCCTCCACAGAATCACACCTCGGTCGTACCGTCGCGGAGCTTAGGCGAAGCCCTGCGCCGGTGAACACATCATATCCGTCACCACGCCGTCGTGCTGACGAAACTCTCCCGTGAAGCTCAACTGGATCAAGAGCTCGTGGGACGTCATCAAGCTGAACGTGTGCTGAACGCGGAGGTGCCGTACGTTCGGTGCTTGATCGGTTGGATCGCGAAGAAGTTCGACAACATCAACCGCGTCACTTGACGCTTCCGCTCCCGGTCTACGAGGGTACGTAGACACACTCCCCCCTCTCGTTGCTATGCATCTGGTAGATAGATCTTGCGTGATCGTAGGAAAATTTTAAAATACTACGTTCCCCAACAGGGACACCCCTGCAGGGTTATGATCTTTCGAAAGCTGTGCCCGCGGTTATGTGGCAGATTGGAATTTGTTAATGTCCGGTTGTAGAAAAGTTGACAGAGGATCCGAAGTAAAACACACAACTGTGTGAGTAACCGTGACTGTCTCTTTTCACTTTGAGAAGAGAACACGGTGGGGTTATGTTTGACTCGTATGTAGATCAGGATCTTTAGCGATCACTTCTTTTGCGACCGTTGCGTAGATGCTCATCTTATTCTGGTACTCGTAAGTTAGCCACCATATTATGCTTAGCCGCTGCTGCAACCTCACCACTTTACCTCTTCCTACCCACAAAGCTTTGCTAGTCTTGTTACCCATGGTTATGGGATTGCTGAGTCCTCGTGGCTCACAGATACTACAACACCAGATGCAGGTCCAGCCGAGTTTGATGCAGGAGCTGGTTCAAGTTATTCACCAGGAGCTCGATGAAAAGAGTGGCCGTTGCTTGTGACGTTTTCGACGATCAGTAGTGGTTTCTACTAGGATTCGATCCTGACCTGTGGCTTTATGTTGTTTTGGTATCTTTCTTTTGGATCTTCGCCCGTAGTCGGGTTGTGATGTTTTGAATGATGATTGCTTATGTAATGTATTGTGTGAAGTGGCGAGTGTAAGCCAACTATCTCCTTTTGCAATTTAATCCCTCTTTTACATGAGTCGTGCAAAGATACCAAACTTGAGATCATTCTAGGATGGGCTTATACCTTTAAGTCGTGCCTCGACACGTAGGAGGTATAGTCCCATCCTGGGCATTACAAGTTGGTATCAGAGCCTTCTCCGACCTAGAAGCCCCCACTGATTGATCGAATCGTTGACGGTTGAGTCTAAGCACACACTGAAAATGTTTTGAGTCCATATATATATCGGAGAGTAGGATTTCTTTTGCTCCTCATCTCTTTTCACTCTGGTGAGGACTCCTGACGACTACTCTTGCCTCTTCTACTTTCAAAAATTGCACCAATTTTTTTTTAGGATCTCGCGAGTATTGTTTGGATTGTTCCGATGTCTTTGTGACGAGAACATTGTTCTCGATGCCTCCTGTCATTTAGGGGTTGTGGCAGTGTCCCGGGGAGTTGAGCTCCGAGGTGTTGTCGTCACAAATCCATCGCGGCAGTACTAGAATACTTAAGACGGCCGACATCAAAAACTCTCCTATGCGGTTAGTGGCAAGATAACCCCGACATCACCCAGTACTGGGGAGGTAGTTCGGGAGTATTGCCATAGCTTGTATAGTGGATGCGTTTCGAAGGTCCGAGGTAAACAGTTTCCGAGAACAACTAGTTATGTGTTGAAGGATGGATACAGCTGGATGTAGGATTAGAGTTGATTGCGCGGTGCTTCCCGTGTATCCCCAACACCTGATTGCATAACTGGAAACTTTCGGAAATTAATAGGTGGGTTCATCTAGTAGTTCTAGGCATTCTTCCAACGGATGCACGATATGAAGTTCGGGGTTCTACATTGAGTGAAGTGGTTTATGGGCTTGTTCCGATCGGGAGTTGCATCTTAAAGGGTCCTTGGCTATGCTGATCCGGGGATTGCAAAACCCTTTTGTAACACGTTCCATAAGCTTTCAGCACGAAGATGTCGAACGAAGCTTCTATCTTGTATTTGTTCTATCTGTTCCTTGTTCCTTTTTATTTACCTTTTCTTCTACCAAGTGGCTTCTCGACAAGTTGATGTACCTACGGAATTCATTCGTTCATTCTTTGCTCGGATGATATTGTGAAGATGATGCTGCGACTTATCTATCCTTGTTCTTGTTTTGATTCTGGTATTCGAGTTGCTTCGATGTCAAATGTTGATTCCATACCTTTCTTAATCGGTGTTCTCATATTTCTATGGGAGTGCTAATTCTTCTTGACCATCAAGATCTTCATGTTAATTCTTTTCAACCGGTGTGCCTTCTCTTCAAGTTATTCCATACGGACGTCGTTGAGAAATCTGACGGTGTATGTTTCAATCATCCCAAGTTGTCCTTGTTTTCCCCACCCTCCGTCCCTTCTTCTTCTCGGAGCAAGAAATTCTCAGATGAAGTATCCATTTTATTCATGTGATATTTCTTCATTCTTTTCCTTCAATGTTCTTATCCGGTGATTTATCGTGAAGATGCTCAAGAGCTTCAAGTTCATCATTCTTTTGTTCTCATATTCTGCCGGTGGATGTAATTCAAGATTTCGGTGTTGATCTTATCCTTTTTCCTCATTTCATAATGCTTTCTTATTCCGGTGCACCAATTAATCATTCTCCTCTTGCTATTAATATCCGGAGTGTTGAAGATATCTCAGAAGATTCTTAATTCCATTCTTAATCCGTTCAAATTATTTTGAGCATTGTCATCTTATTCAAGCCATTTAATTCAACCGGTGCAATATCTCAAGCAATCTTTTCAACGGTGATTTCTTTTGAGTGGGCCCATAACCCACAGGTCTTTTCCCAGGATCTTACCTGACTCTTCTAACTTTTCCGGAGTTATACTCAAATTCTTTTCAAGTGTGACGTAAGAATGATTTTCATCAGTCACATGCCTTCTCCAGGACCGCTTTCAAATTCTTTTTCTTCGTTGGTTCAACCTTTTTAATTCTTCATTCCGGAGTGCCTCAACAATTCTTATGGCATTTCTCATCGTCTTCTTAGATTTTGTAGACCAGAGAAGTGTTTCTCTTAAATCTTGGCCCGTTCTCTTGAAGATTCGTGGTTCTAGCTTCATGCCATCCTCATTATTGTTCAGATTGTGAGGAATTATTTTCATAACCATCCGAAGCATTTCATGAATTCTTTTCTTTGTGATCCTCCGAAGGCCATCATTTCAGAATATTTCTTCGTTCTCAGTTTTCAACTTCGTCCTCCAACTATTCTTCATTGATGTCTCTTCGTTCGTCTCTATATTCTTACGGTGGTTCATTCAAGATTACTCTTTCGTGTTATCGTATCAATTCATTTGTTCTTTTCATAATCCTACCGGTGGTTCGTTGAAGATTTATCCGAGGTTGTGCTAGATCTCTCTTTAATTCTTTGCAACGAGAATAAGTAGTATGCCAAATCCGTTGCTTGTCATCAATGTAAATTGGTGAAGGATATGCATGACATAATTCTTATTCTTATTCCTTCAAGGTGATTAATCTCTTTTCCGGAGTTTGTTCATCATATCATATTCTCGGTTCTAAGTTGTTCATCTTGTTTTCCGGAGCTCCAAGTTATTTCAATTATATCATTTCAACCTCCATCTAATTCATCACAGGCCTTGAATCTTATTCTTTTCATCTTTCACTTCTCATGCTTTCATTACCGGAGTTTTCATGGTGGTTCATCAAGATTTAATTCATCCTTGAAGTCTTCATCAAGATTCTCGTTGGAGCTCAAGCATTCTTCATCATGCTTTCCAAGTGCAATTCTTTCTCCCTTATCTTTTGAGATGGTGTTATGTCATTTTGACAATTCCTTTATGTTTCATGATTCACGAGTTGTCAGGAATGAGATATTTAAAACCATCATTTCTTCCTCTTTAGGAGATCCTTTCAACCCCTCTTTTTTTATCTCTTGGAGTAATCTTGGGTTGTATTTCACCTAAAAGCTTTCCCTAAGGATTGTTGCTAATTATGGTGCTCATAAATGACCCAAGTTCTTCATTTATCATTCCGGTGATATAAGTTTTTCGTCTCCTTGTTGATCTCAATCCAAGCAATTCGTTTCCGTTAGTGGCTGGTTGTCACCTCTTAATTTTTGAGATGTTTTTCATAAGCCCACTTCAAGCTTATTCTTTTCGTTGTTGATTTTCCAACAACTCCGTTCAACCCTTCTTCGTAAGGATGCCCTTTCAAATTCAATTTCGAGAGAAGTTGTCATTTTCTTCTCCGTTCTTTTCTTTCCAACGATCTAGCATCTATTCTCTCGTTCCGGAGGCTTTGTAGTTTTGCTCTCTTCGTCCCATCATCTCGTTTTTTTATCAAGATCATATTCTCTCTTGCTTGTCTATTAACCGGAGTGTTGTATTCTTCATTCAGTTCCATCATTTATCTTGTTTTGCCTCTCTTTTCAACCGGAGTGCTGTCTGAATCATCCTTTACCTCTGGTGCCATTCTTTCAATTGTTTCGTAGGCAATATGTTGTTGATTTCATCAAGTATCATTCCATCTCCTCAAGTTCATGTTAATTCCTTCCATTTTCAGACGGAGTGCTGCCCAAATTATGTCATTCTTATTCCTTGGCTATACCATTGCAGTTACATATTCTTTTGGTTCGTAAGCTCTTGTTTCATGTCTTTTAACCTACAAGGTTCTCATAATGCTCCTTGTTCCTCTTTTCCAACGGAGTGTTTCATCTTCTTTCTTTTCCATTCTATTCTTTCTTTCAAGATTGTTCAACCTCTCAAAGTTCTTTGGTTTCACTCGTCTGTCAAAGAAGCAACTTTGTTTTACCTCTTCCTCTTTCGTTTTTACCCGGTGATATCTCTAGGATCTCGGGTCGAGATCCTATGTTAGTGTGGGAGAGTTGTGACGCCCGAAGACCGACGTCCCAGAAGATTCCAGAAGATTCCCGAAGATTCCAGATGTTTCGAGTTCTCCCGTGTGTTTCTTTTGTGCTTGTGTTATTTATTTTTGCATTGCATCATGTCATCATGCCATCATGTCATATTTATTTTGCATCTCAACCTAAATAAATCGTGTGGACCGTGGGTTCATTTAAATCGAGGGAAGAATGTCTTCTCTTTAAAACATATAAAAGCCTCTCAATATTATTAGGGAGCTATATAATAATATTTCCATTTGTTGGAATTAACCAACACACTTGCATAATTTTCCCCATGCCTCTTAATTCAAGTTTCACCGTCAAAACCCTCCCTATAATTCTTTTCCTATTTATCGAGATTCCTCCGAAAATTCGAACATTTTTGGACACTTCAATAATCAAGTCTTAGTTCAAAACTATTTGAATTAAATTCAAATATGTTTGAATTATTTTCCGATCACGCCTTTTCTATTTTTCTCGGACCGTGCTCTTTTTATGATGCCCGAGAAAAATAGTCCCATGTGTTATTTTTTCCCTAACCTCCCTCCTCATTCTCTTCTTCTCTCTACTGTATTTTCTGCTAAAAATCAAATAAAAAGGAAGAGGCCAGCCAGCCTCTTGGGCCTCCTCTTCCCCTAGCCAGCCGGCCTCAAGGCCCATCTCCCATCTCCTCCTCCCAGCAGGCCCATCAGGCTAGAGGCCAGCCACTCCCTCGCTCCCGAAAAACCCTAGCCCGACCATCTTCTCGCCCCCATCGCTCCCTTCTTCCCCTGTCCGCCGCCACCCATCGAGCCTCTTCCCGACTCCCCGCTCTGCCTCGAACCCATTCCCTCGATCTCCCGATCCTCGCGCCCGACGTGCGCCTCCTCCGTGCCATGGCTCCGGGCTCCCTCCTCTCCAGCCTCCTCCTCGCATAGGTCCTCTCGCTCCCTCAGCCAGCCGCGCCACCAGGGCCGCCGCTCTCCCGTGCGCAGTGCCCGACCCCGAGAGCCCCCATCGCTCCTCCTCCGCCTCGCCTTGAGCCTCGCCGTGGCCTTCTTCCCCCAGCGCGCCTCGGCTTCGGCTCCTCCTCGTGTTGCCAGGGATGGCGCCTCCTCCTCACCGCAGCTCCTCCGCGCCTCGCAAGGACCGCGGCCTCGCCTCCTCGCCTCCAGGTCGCCCGGCGCGCCCCGTCGCCAAGGCCGAGCCTCGCCCGCTCCCTCCAGCAAGGTCGCCCCCCTCCATGCTCCAGCGCCCCAGCCTTCTGGTTCCCTCGCGCGCCGCCGTCCAAGTACAATGACGGAGCCCCGTGCCCTGCCGGCCGCCGCTGCGCCTTGACGCCCCTTCCCTCGTCCGCGCCCGAGACCTTGCTGCCATGGCCTCGTCGCCCTCCCGTGTTGTTTTTGTATTTTTTTGTTGTGTTGCTGTGCTGCTGTTTTGACAGAGACCCTCGTGTACGACGACCGAACGGCTACGAGGCCCGTGTACGACTACATGAACGAGTACACGGCGACCCGACCAAGTACCCCTCCGATGACAAGTACAACTACGATCGGCGATGCGCCAAGTACCTCTTCGGGGGCGTGAACGACTACGAACGAGAACGACTACCTTCGGAAGAAACGAGTACCCCTTCGGATATGTCAAGTTCGACTATGCCAAGTACCACGACCAAGTACCACGACGACCGAACAGCTACGATGGCGAGTACCTCTCCGATGAACGTGAACAACTACATGGCGATGCGACAAGTACCCCTACGGAACGTGTACCACTACCGTCGCCCCGAAGATGTCCGACACCGCAAGTACCACGACACGATATCGGAACGACTACTTCCTCTTCGGAAACGTGAACCACTACTTCCTCTACGACTCGTGAGAACGACTCCTTCCTCTACGATCTCGAACCGCCCCGAAACGATTGTTCCGAAGGTATAACCCCGAGACGATGACCCGAGAACGTTTGCTTGTGTTGTATGAGATGTTTCTCTTGTGTGCTCCGTGCCCGTTTCGTCCTTTTGTCATGTTCCTCGGTTGCCTCGTCGCCGACCCGTGGGAACCCGGCAACGGGATCACCCCACCTTTCATCTCGTTCGACTCGTTCACTCCACCTTTTGCTTTTGCACCGGTCTCTCAACGAGTTATCGGAACCGAGATGTTGCCGTTGCATCATCTTCGGATCGTTGCCGTGGCACCCTTTTCCTTCCACCACGGTGACAATGCTTCATATTTCTCGTGTTAACCTTTTAATAAAATTGCATAAACTTGATCATGTCATCCGCATCATGTTAACAACATTAAAACGTGTTAATTGTTGTTGCTTTTATAATTGCTAAACATGCTCATGGGGATTTTCCGGATATGTTGTTGTTATTTCCGGCCTCATTTAAAATGTCTAAATAGTGTAGTTTTATTATGCTTCACCTCTTGCCATGTTAAAAACATTCAATCTTGTTTTGTAAATAACGAGAGTCAACTAAATAATTAAAATATGGTGTTTCGTCAATATGCAACTCGTTGCATATTGAGCTCCACTTAACTTGTAGTATTTGTTGTGCACTTGCCATGCCATGCTTTTAAACCGGACATGCATCATACTTGTTTGTGCATCGTATGCCATGTTTATGCTTGTGTGTTTACCGAGTTGTTTGCTTCTTTCCGGTTGCTTCTCTTGTTAGCTTCGGGTTTCGTTCCGGAGTTGTGAGGATTCGCTCGACTGTTGCTCCGTCTACTTCATGGATCCGTTCTTATTCCTTGCGGAATCCCAGGCAAGATGATCATACCCTTGGATACCTTTACTACCATTGCCATGCTTAGTTGTCTCGATGCTATCGTTACATGTCGCGCTACCCATCTTTTATGTCAGCCTCTCCTTGTTGCCATGAAACCTCTAACCTTGAAACCTTCCTAGCAAAACCACTGTTTGGCTATGTTACCCGCTTGCTCAGCCCCTCTTATAGCGTTGTTAGTTGCAGGTGAAGATGAAGTTCGTTCCAGGAGGGAACTTGTTGTTGGATATATCACAATATCTATAATTATTATTAACACACCTATACACTGGGCATGGGTGGAAGGCTTGGCCTTTTGCTCGGTGTTTTGTTCCACTCATGCCACCTTAGGCGCCGATAAACCGGCATTATGTTCCTTGATTTTGCGTTCCTTACACGATGGGTGAAATGGGGACCCCTTGACAGTTCGACTTTGAATAAAACTCCTCCAGCAAGGCCCAACATTGGTTTTAATTTGCCTCATAATAACAACTTAATTAAATAATTAAATTTGCATAGGGGGTCGCGTCCCCGAGGATTCTTAATTCTACATAGCAGGGGGGGCCAGTGCTGATGGTGTTGGTCCCAAACGAGCGGACTGCGGGGCCGCCTCGGGGAAACCCGAGGTATCTGGTATAACCTGTAGGATGTCTCATCCGGTCGTGTCCTGAGACGAGATACGCGCGGCTACTATCAGGGTGTCGACACACCGGGAGGTCTTGCTGGACTTGTTTTACCATTGTCGAAATGACTTGTGCTACCGGGATGCCGAGCCTGAACGGATTTTCCCTAAGATAAGGGGTGATGATATTATATTTATCACTTCAACTAATCGTGAGAGCTTGTGATGGGCTAAGTTGGGACACCCCTGCAGGGTTATGATCTTTCGAAAGCCGTGCCCGCGGTTATGTGGCAGATTGGAATTTGTTAATGTCCGGTTGTAGAAAACTTGACAGAGGATCCGAAGTAAAACACACAACTGTGTGAGTAACCGTGACTGTCTCTTTTCACTTTGAGAAGAGAACACGGTGGGGTTATGTTTGACTCGTATGTAGATCAGGATCTTTAGCGATCACTTCTTTTGCGACCGTTGCGTAGATGCTCATCTTATTCTGGTACTCGTAAGTTAGCCACCATATTATGCTTAGCCGCTGCTGCAACCTCACCACTTTACCTCTTCCTACCCACAAAGCTTTGCTAGTCTTGTTACCCATGGTTATGGGATTGCTGAGTCCTCGTGGCTCACAGATACTACAACACCAGATGCAGGTCCAGCCGAGTTTGATGCAGGAGCTGGTTCAAGTTCTTCACCAGGAGCTCGATGAAAAGAGTGGCCGTTGCTTGTGACGTTTTCGACGATCAGTAGTGGTTTCTACTAGGATTCGATCCTGACCTGTGGCTTTATATTGTTTTGGTATCTTTCTTTTGGATCTTCGCCCGTAGTCGGGTTGTGATGTTTTGAATGATGATTGCTTATGTAATGTATTGTGTGAAGTGGCGAGTGTAAGCCAACTATCTCCTTTTGCAATTTAATCCCTCTTTTACATGAGTCATGCAAAGATACCAAACTTGAGATCATTCTAGGATGGGCTTATACCTTTAAGTCGTGCCTCGACACGTAGGAGGTATAGTTCCATCCTGGGCATTACAAGTTGGTATCAGAGCCTTCTCCGACCTAGAAGCCCCTCACTGATTGATCGAATCGTTGACGGTTGAGTCTAGGCACACACTGAAAATGTTTCTACTAGGATTCGATCCTGACCTGTGGCTTTATGTTGTTTTGGTATCTTTCTTTTGGATCTTCGCCCGTAGTCGGGTTGTGATGTTTTGAATGATGATTGCTTATGTAATGTATTGTGTGAAGTGGCGAGTGTAAGCCAACTATCTCCTTTTGCAATTTAATCCCTCTTTTACATGAGTCGTGCAAAGATACCAAACTTGAGATCATTCTAGGATGGGCTTATACCTTTAAGTCGTGCCTCGACACGTAGGAGGTATAGTCCCATCCTGGGCATTACACATCACGTCCAGCGTAAGCTTGAGCCGCGTGTCCGCTCTATCACCGCCAGTCATTGTTCCCGTGACATCGGGCTTATAGTCCGAGTCCAATGGCAACAATGCGCAAGGCCACAAATGCGACAGCTACAGCGACACATCTGAGATCAGGGTTAATGATAATACTAGGTTAATGCATTGTCTGAAAGCATGGCAAAGCCCGATAATAAGTTTTCAGCAAATTTGACACCTTTTTCGCCCCTAGGACATTTGCCTTGAAAAATAATTGGCTATCGTCTACAAACAAAAGGTGGTTTACCAGTAACGCCGAAGGAGCCACTTAGATTCCACCAAGCTGAGATGACTGGTGGTTTTAAGGAGACACGAAAGGCCCTCTGATGAAAGGCCCTCTGATACTAATAAAATGGTAGGTAAATCAAGGTAGTTACGCATGAAACCTTTGTGCACTCATTGCAACACACGGACAACTATTTAGTATCCCTCGGATTCAAAATAAGTGTCGTGGTTTTGAACTAAGATTTCAACCTTAGTTCAGAACCATGACACTTATTATGGATCGGAGGGAGTATTTTTTTTTTACAACAATGGCAGTTATTTAGTGAGTGGGAATGGGCTGTTTTGTTAGCCCATAAGCTGTGGCCTGGACCAAGACTCACTTACACAAGGCTAGGCCCATGGACGCGTTACCTCCAGCTTTCTACTACGCAGCCTGCTGCGTCCGAGGTGCTTCCTGCTGCTTCCCGGACGGCGAAGGGATGCAAGCCGAGGAAGACGCCGAGTTCGTGGGTGCGCGGGTGGAGGCCGGCCTCCGCGCCGCCCGCTTCTCCTCGCCGCCGTCCTCGGAGGAGTTCGCAGCCTCCATCGAGCCCAAGAACGTCCCCGCCGTAACTGCTCTGCACCTCATCTCCTCCCAGCTCTCCGTTCCTTCCTTCCCCGTGCCCCCTTCTGATGTTCCCGTGCTTGCTCCCGTGGGGGAAACCCCGATATTTAGGTATTCCGCGGCGTGCTTAATGGGTCAGCGGCCTCCTCTCGGTGGGATCCTCTCCATGGTGGCCTCGACTACTTGCTGGTTCGGATCACTCCCATCCCTCCCCCCTGTACTGTTCATACTAGGAGACAGCGGAAAAATAGTACTCTACTTCACTTTGCAACCGTCGATGCAACATTTACCCTGGTCATTCACTCGTTCTTCAGGAGAAGGTGGGACCTGATGTTGCTGTGGAAGCCATGATGTCGAGCACTGGGCACGTGTTCTACGGGGATCTCAGAAGTCATGAGAGGGTTGTTGTTTTGTTACTCCGAAATTTCTGCTTGGAATTCCTAAATTATGCTGTATGCACAATTTACATTGAAGCACTGACACTAGGTTGTTCCTTGATGTAGGTTTCTATCCCGTTTTCCACATTCATGCACTCCTGCAAATCTTACCTGGGGGGTCTGAATGCTGCTAGTGATTCATCCAAAGATAAGGGGATTGGGGAGGAGCCAACTTGTTCAGAGGAAATGTGCTCAGCTAGCTCGGAGAATTCCGAGCAACTCTATTTAGCGCAGGCATGTTTGCCTTTTGCACCCTTCTGATAAGTAGTGACTGTAGTGCTATACAGTTATTTACTTACAAGCAAATAAATCTTACCCACGACAGGTGTCAATCCTCAACACTGAGAACAAAGAGAGATGCTCATTAGAAGTTTTAAAAGAGGACATTCAGGAGGTCTGCTTAACCGTGTTTGTTTTTCATACAAATCGTCTCTATTCATGACTTCCAAGCTTCACATTTGAGTTGATTTTTCTGTTAATTTGTTTCCTCTTTATTTCTGCAGCCTATATTTCTGAAAGGAAAACCGTTTTCATCAATAAACTTCTGGATGAGTAGGGCTCACATGAGATCAAGTACCCATTATGATCCTCACCATAACCTTCTCTGCGTGGTGGCTGGATGCAAGAAAGGTATCTTTCATATTTTAGGCAGTCTGCTATGCAGCTATGGTTGATGTTCTGTTGGATGTTAATTTACAAGTTCTCCGAGTTTCATGTGTTGGTACTTGGTTGTCTCTTTGGCAACAACATAGGAATATCACCATTTTACTGTAACTGCAGATGGACTTTTTGTGTTCTAATTGCATTTGCTCTCTTTAACTTTAGTTCCATGGTCTTTTCACGTGATAAAAGGTCCTTATCTTGAAGCCGTTTGAAATATTAATTTTCTAGCGCCTGATTTTTTTTTAAGAAAACTCTTAATTGTTTATTTCTTCTGATAAAATTCTGTACAGTAACTTTGTGGTCTCCCTCCGCATCCCCATTTTTGTATCCAATGCCTGTATACGGGGAGGCCTCCAACCATAGGTAAACTTCTTTTCTCCAAGGAACTATTTCCATTTATTTAATTGACTTGAGTAATTGGAATTTAGCAGATAAAAAATGCTTTCTCTGACCCCCCCTATCATTTTTGGCAGCGGTGTCAGTATCGAGGAACCAGACTATTCAAGTTACACAAGAGCAAAGTACATGAAGGAGTATTCTGAAAGGGTTGTCCTAAATTGTGGCGATGCTCTTTTCATACCAGAAGGATGGTACATCTTTTTGAACTATTTTACACTGTACTTAATCCTATTTCTCAGCATCTCAGTTGATACCAGAAGATTGGTGCCATCTGCCATCCGTGTTCCATAGCTGATTTTCATTTTTATTTTCATCATACCATTCCGAACCCTTTATCTCCTTTAAATCAGAATGTGGTCATTCGGTTTAATATATTTGATACATGTGAAAGCTCATATGTTGCTAGCATAGTGTGACATCCTGATTTTTCTGTGGTTCATTTTTGTATGTAAAGTCGGCACCCATATTTTAAGTAAAAAGACTGAACTCTGGGAAAATCTGGATGTTGCACATGGGAAAATTTTATCTTAGATTTTTGCTCTGTTAAGTATCCTCCAACAAAAATAATGTAGGATAGCTAATACGTCTTACACTTTGAGAGTTCATTTAACAGGTATCACCAAGTAGACAGTGATGATTTGACCATAGCAATTAACTTTTGGTGGAAATCAAGAATAATGACTGAAATGTTAGAGCATATGGATGCCTACTATCTACGCCGAATTTTAACGAGGTATTTTTATTATATTTGGGCCATCCACATTTCCTTTAATATGTGTTGCAGCTTTCCCAGATTGACTGTCTGTAGTGTATAATAAGAGTATGCTGTTTTTCCTAGTTTCCTTCAGTTCACGTTTTTCCTGGTTTATTTCAGTTCGCCCCTCCAAGTGAATTGTGTATATTTAATGCTCCTAGGTAGCAACATCCATAAGATGAATGAATAAAAAGTGCCCAAACCCATAAGCTGAAGTGCATATGTTCAATGTAAGTATGTTGATGTGGGTACATGATAAAAATAACAAACAGCTGTTACACTTTACTCAGTACCAATTCCCTTATTTCAGAGGTAGTAGCATTTCAGAATGTGCAGTTCTTTACTGAAGGACATTTAGAATGACTAATTTTCTGATCCCCAAGTTTTTATGTTTTTGCTTATTTTGCAGTACCTATTTTTAATCTATATACCTGACTGCTTTCCCTCCTTGTTTTGGCACTATCTTGCTGGTGTCTACCTCTAAAACTGATTTGTAGTGAAGATTGGTGGATACAGAGATGGTATGTCCTATTACCCTCTTTTGATTATTTTGATAGTACAAAACTTTCATTTCATCATTTGAAAATACGAAGTGTGCTATCGGTTTCTGAAATCACCTGGCTCCTTGGCGTCTTGCCCTGATCTGGGGATTTTAACTAACTTTAGATGATTCGTCGCCTCTGCATGCAGTAGTTAGCAGTGCCTTTCTCCTCGTGTTCACCGGATGAATAACTTGTGTAATAACCCTGTGCATCTCTCATGCGACAGAACAAAATAGTGCAGAAAAATTCCTTCAGACATGCGAAAGAAAACAATGGTTTTCAGCCAACAGACAAAGAATTGAGAGGTCAGTATTTTATGACTTTCGAGAGGCACCTTAAGCTTTCTGTCCTATTTTTAATTTTAGTTAAATTTAGTGATAGAATGACAGTTAAGTGCTCTCCAAACTTCTATTGACTGTTTGTGATGGATGAATGTTATATGTTTATTTGAACTTCAAAGATTGTCACAGTAACTACTTGTTTCTCTATTTAACCATTGTGGCCATTTATGAGCAAATCAGTGCTTACCCCTTCATATTTCTTTTGGTATATTTATTTAGATCCAGTTCCCTTTTAGTTCTTACAGTCACGATTCAAGACCTTCTGTTAATCATTTAGCAGGCTCTGAGCAATTCAATTTGCACAACGAGGTTAAAAGTCATGATACATCTGACAAGAAAGGTGCACGTGATGCATCTGACAAGAAAGGTGCAGCTGATACAGCTGACAAGAAAGGTGCACCATTGCAATCTTTGGAACCCAGCACCCTACAAGCGCTTTATGAACTCATGTCAGTGGTTCATGACAGTGTTGAAGCGGTTGACCAAAATGACATAGCAGAATCTGCATCTCAGGATGCATCTTCCAGCCAAAGCAATGAAAGAAAGAAGACTGCTGCAGACGATTCATCTCTCTTGGAGAAAGACCCCGTTGCAAAAATCATTTTGCCAGTTGAACCACTCGAGTTGCGGAGTATGCTACTAGCAATGGTGGTATGTACCATGTATTTAAAAGTTAATCAGCTGATACCATAGCACGTCCCCCCTTCTAAATTGAACCTTTTTTGCACTTTCGAGTCGTCATATTTGAAAATTAGCAAATAAGTTGGTATTGCTTATATTCCCTATATAGGTAGTAATAACATGCACAAAACCTTTATCGGCGTTGTTCAACGCTGGATCATATTTTGTTTGTTATCTAAATTCTCTTAAATTTCCACGCTTTTCAGCATACTTTCCCGAGGACATTAGAAGGTTTAGTCCTCAACATACTTGGACCTACAGGAGCGGAGATACTGACTAGGAAATTTGATGAGATGGATCAACAAACCACAACAGAAGAACAGTGAGTAGCCTCCTGTGTCATTTTCTTAATTCAGATTACAGTGACGATTCTAAGCTGTTGACTGTCATGATACAGGACTGAATTCTACAAGACATTCTACACTGCGTTTGATGACCAATATGCTGCAATGGACGCACTTCTCAATAGGAAGGAACTGTTTTCTTTCCAGGTACGTTTTTCATGAGTTTAAGCTAATATTCAATGTGTTATTTAGACTTATGACAGAAGAAAATCTAATATTTTAACTAGTTAAGAATGTACCAGTTTTTTTTTTTTGTCAACCCGAATGTCCAACGTGTCAATGTCTCATGGAGCTAAGCAACTACTCCCTCCGTTCCTAAATATAGGTCTTTTTGGACATTTCAAATAGAATACAACATACGGATGTATGTAGACATATTTTAGAGTGTAAATTCACTCATTTTTCTCCGTATGTAGTTAGTTGGTGGAATCTCTAAAAAGACTTATATTTGGGAACGGAGGGAGTAATATAGTAATATTATTGCTATCTCCGAATCAAAATTGCTATGTAATGAACTTACAACTTCAATGTTTTTGCCGATGTCATGGAGCTAACAAACTAATCTCGTTTACAAATGTTTTTATCCGATGCAGGTGTTCCAGAGTGTCCTTGACCAATATCTGAGGGTGCATGTTGATCGGCCTAGCTAATGTGCTACGGATGAATGCATGGATTGGAGGATAGATCGTGGATCTGGTGTGCAGCCCCGGTGCCTAGAGTTGCGTTGTCGAATCGAACCTTGCTGTGGGTTCAGAATTTACTTTTTGAAAGGGATATGAGGTTTCGTTCGAGCTGCTAACCAGACTAGTGCAAACATGAGATTCATCAGTAGTGTCAAACTGTCAACACTGTCAAATGGAGCTGCATTTGGTTGGAGCCTCCCAAGGATCATGTATGATAGCCGATTGAATTATTTTGAGGTTTTATCGTTGTGATTTTTAATGATTTCGATATATTAGGAGGTACTTCCAGTGACTTGGTCCACCATTCAGAAAAATGCCACATTCAGAGATTATAACTGAGAGGCGGGCAAGCTTGCAAGACATTCTCCTCTATTGTGACACAGGTACAATAGCGGGAGGGTATGTTCTCTTCTGTGCAGATCAAGTGATTCATGTTTCTCAAAAACAAAGCATTACTTACTTTACCGTGTTCTCACGTGGCATACAAATTTTGTTGCACATGGTACTTTCGTTTTATTTGTCTTGAGTATCAATCAATGCAGTGAACAAAACCTTCCAACTGTGCGAAATGTGATTGATAGCGACGAAACAATACATGCACACGATCGCTTGCACACGATCGCTTCTCAATCAAAGCGAGAAGAATTCTTCAGAGAAATGCAGAGCTCAGTTTGCATGGGGGACGGCCAACAAGTGACGCAAAGACAACGAAGATGGGTGGAATAAAAGGCAAAGCTCTTTCACTCCAAATTCAAAAAGAAAGTGGATTCCTCTTCTCTGGCGCATATAGGATGTTGTAGTGAAAGATATGGAACTTGGTGATGTTCATGGATGCAGCGAACAAAACCTTCCAGCTGTACAAAATTTGATTAATAACAACAGCAGAAAACACTTCCCACTAAAAACTAACTTGATCAAACAATAGGTACGAGGGATGCGGCCAGCAAACGACGAAACAAAAGGAAACAAAATGCGGAATAGTAGAAGGCAAAGCTCTTGTGCACCAAATTCCAAACGAACGGTAAATTCATCTTTTGGGCGCATCCCTGATGTTGGCACTGAAAAGGATGGAACTAGGCGATGTTCACCATTGCTCGCGACCGGGTATTGGTACCTGAAAAAAAAAAGTTTTGCCCACACGAAGCACAGAAAAAAAAAGTGATCATTCTCCCCGTGCTCATTTTTGCTTCAGGCATTGTTACCTGAACAACAATCAGTGACAATTTTAAAACAAGGCCTCCTCCTCTAAGCAACACGTGCAACTATGCATAAACTGTGAAGCAAGGTACGCAATACTAAGAGTATCTCCAGCCGTTGCCCCCCCCCCAGGAGGCTTAAAAATCGTTGCTTGGGCCGAGCCAGCGCTAAAATCGGCGCTGGGGGCGACTTGGTTCCCGTCGCCGCCCCAAATCGTCCCCATGCGCCGATATCGGCCCATTTTTTATGCAAATATCACCAATAAATAGTTTTTTTATCACATAGTTCATCACAGAAAATCAATAGAAATCAAATAGTTCAATACAAGTTATATAGTTCAACAAATAAAAACTCATATTTCATCACACATCAAGCTAGGCGTTGCCCTTGAGCCTTCATAGATGCTCCACCAGATCCTGCTGCAGTTGTTGATGCACTTGCGAGTCTCGGATCTCCTGACGCATATTGAGGAAGGCAGTCCAGGTTGCCGGTAGCTGGTGATCAATTTGCGCAAGAGGTCCCTGCCTGTAATATGGTTCAGTGTCAAACACTGGCTCTTCATGCTCGCTCTCAATGATCATGTTGTGCAAGATGGCACAACAAGTCATGATCTCCCACATTTGATCTTTCGACTAGGTCTGAGCGGGGTACCGGACAACAGCAAATCGAGATTGGAGCACACCAAGTGCCCGCTCGACATCCTTCCCGCAAGCCTCCTGAACCTTCACAAAGTGGGAGTTCTTGCCTCCTGGCACATCGTTTGAGATAGTTTTCACAAACGTAGACCATCTCGGATAGATGCCATCAGCTAGGTAGTACCCCTTGTTGTAGTGCCGACCATTGACCTCGAAGTTCATCGGAGGAGCATGACCTTCAACAAGCTTGGCAAAGACAGGGGAGCACTGCAGCACGTTAATGTCATTGTGAGTTCCTGGCATACCAAAGAAGGAGTGCCAAATCCAGAGGTCCTGTGTGGCCACTGCCTCTAGTACCACACTGCAACCGCCTTTGGCGCCTTTGTACATCCCCTGCCAAGCAAATGGACAGTTCTTCCATTTCCAATGCATGCAGTCGATGCTTCCAAGTATCCCAGGAAATCCTCTTGTTGCATTCTGTGCTAGGATTCGAGCAGTGTCTTCAGCATTGGGTGATCGCAAGTATTGCGGTCCAAACACTGCCACTACTGCCCTGCAGAACTTGTAGAAACACTCAATGGTTGTGGACTCGGCCATGCGGTCGTAGTCGTCGAGTCAATCACCGAGAGCTTCGTATGCAAGCATCCTCATAGCTGTCGTGCAATTCTGAATTGAGGTGAATTCAAGTGTGCCGGTGCAATCCTTCTTGCACTTGAAGTAGTTGTCGAGGAAAAGTTTTCGGCTCATCCGATAACGGCGCCGAAGTACTTTGTCGCCGTGCAACGAAGCGTCGGCGAAGTAGTCGGAGTAGAGCATGCAATAGCCTTCTAGACGATGTCGATTCTTTGCTTTCAGCCGTCCCGGCGCCGAGCCTCCTCGTCGTGGCTTTTCATTGCTCGCGAGCAGGCCGGCGAGGGTGACGAGGACCATGAGATACTCTTCGTCCTGGACGTCAGCATCGGCTTCCTCCTACATCAACGCCACGAGGGACGCCTCGTCATCCGAGTCCATCAGCCGAGCAGGCAAATCGTCGAATACCTGGCGGGCGCGATTGGCGCAGAGCCGCCGATATGCCGCCCTGTGTGGCCTGAGCGCCGAAAAACTCGCCCAGAAGGTGGTAGAGAGGTTGCCGCGGCGAAACCTTCTCTCTTTTTCGGTAGGGAATGATCTATCTAGCAGTGCTGGGCGGTGGGCGGCGCCAGGATCGGCGGGGTGATGGCCGAGCGCGCGGGGTGGGGGGCGAATCTAGTCGATTGCCTTTATTTTTGCCTGACAGTTGGGCCCGGGCGTGTTTTCCGCTCACGTCGGAGGCCCCGAGCGCCACCTAGTGCGCTGGGTTCGGCCTAGGATCGCCGGGCCCAAAAACAGGACGAGCCGGCGGATTTCGACGTTTTGGGAAGACGACTAGGAGTTTTTTCGACGCCGGCGTGGAAAAACCGGCGCGGCTGGAGATGCTCTAATAACCTGGAATTAGAACTGGTCCATTACTTAACTGTTGGTGATGTGGCTCCAGCGCGCCCGGAGGTAGGCGGGGTACTCCTCCTCGCACTTCTAGAAGCTGCATTGTCTCGCTTTCTTGCCGATGCCGTCCACCGGCGCCGCAAGCGAGCCCTCCCCGTCGTTCTCCCACGCCGTGACCACCCCCGACGGGTGGCACCCCCGCACAGCGGAGCGCCGCCTGCTCCATCTCCTGCACCATTCCTCCCGCGCCCGGCGGCGCCCGCTCGAGCTCCTCGCCTTCGCCGTCCGCCATTGCCTGCATTCCTCCCCGCCCTCCCCGCACCACCACTTCCTCGCCGCGCTCCTCCTCCTCTCGTCCCCTCCGCCGCCGGCTCTCTCTCTCCTGAGTCTCCTCCCTCCTGAGCCCCCGCCTCCCCTCGCACTCCTCAACGCCGCCCTCAAGTCCCTGTCCGCCCCCTGTCCGCCCCTCGCCTTCGGCCTCCTATCCTCCCTTCGCCGCCTTCATGCCCCCGATCGCCTCTCCTTTCTCCCGCTCCTCGGCTCCACCTCCTCGTTGCCGCTCCTCTCAGCCCTCCATGGCCTCCTCCTCCGCCTCGGCTTCCTCTCCCACCACGCCATCTCCCTCGCGCTCCTCAAGCCCTATCATCTGCCCCACGCACGAATCCTGTTCGACGAAATGCCCCAGCAGAGGAAGTGCACCATCGCCTACAACACACTCATCACCGCTTATGTGAAAGCCAATGATATTTTCACCGCACGCCATCTGTTTGATGAAATGCAGCGGTTCAAGCGCTCCAGGAGAAGCATGGTTTCCTGGAATGCTGTGATCGCAGGGTGTACTTGGTGTGGGAGGGACGACATGGCAGTGCGGTATTTCCAAGACATGGTGAGGGAGGGCAAGGTGGTGCCAGATGATGGGACCCTTGCCGCGGTGCTGCCTGCTTGTGGGAGGACGGGGAATGCTGGTGCGGGGCGATGGGCGCACGAGTATGCATGCAAGATGGGTATCTTAGACAGCTCGGTGCATGTTGCCAATGCGGTGGTAGATATGTATTGCAAGTGTGGCGATGTGAGCAGCGCAAGAGAGGTGTTTGAAGGGATGCAACAGCGGAGTGTGGTGAGCTGGAACACAATGATCTCTGGATTTTCATTGAATGGGCAAGGGATTAAGGGGATTGAGCTGTTCCGGCGGATGGTGAGGTCCGGAGGGGAGCCTAATTCAGTGACTTTCCTGGGGGTGCTTGGTTGCTGTGCCCATGCTGGAGCAGTAGATACTGGGCAGGTGATCTTCCAGATTATGCAGTCAGAGCATGGGATTGAGCCGGGAATTGAACATTATGGATGTATGGTAGATTTACTTGGAAGGTCGGGCCTTCTCCAAGAGGCACATGCGCTGATTCAAGGGATGCCAATGAGCCCTAATTCTGCAATATGGGGATCACTTCTAAGTGCCTGCCGTGCCCATGCTGGGCTCGGCATTGCCGAGGTGGCTCTCAAAGAGCTTATTAGTCTGGAACCTTGGAATTCAGGGAACTATATGCTGTTGGCCAATCTTTATGCGGAAACACAACGTTGGGAGGAGGCAGGTGATGTGAGGAAACTGATGAGGAGGATGAGTGTGCAAAAGGCACCAGGGCAGAGCCTAATTGAAGAACCAAGTTCAACTTGACAAATGCATGTTCGCATTGTGAGTTAACTCTGGAAATACTCCTACAACAGAGAGGGGAAAACTGCAAAGTGGACTATGCATTGACCAATCTTATCAAGAGATTACATAGTGGTATTACACGTAATCACTTCAACTGTCTTCTTGTTTTCCGTGTTTCTTCAACATTTAAGGTAGCTTTGCTCATTATCATTTCATATAGACTTATACCCAATATGGAATTCGTTTTTATCGTGAGTTCAGGAGCAATTTAGGCACTAGACACCTGATTTCATTCGATACATATAATGATGGGTAGTAGTAGTACGTCTATTTAAATTTATATTCTGAACATTTTGTAAGGTGAAATCACCCTTTTCATGGGGCATATTCTGATTACTTTGACCAAATGTTATATTAAGCCATATATTGCTTTTGAATAAACACGGTGTATATTGGTTTCTTTTTGTTTATTTAAGTGTTACTGCTTTTCAAAGTGTCTAACTAGCCCATCTTTTGAAAGCAACAGAAACAGGATTTCAGAATTTGTTGCACTGAAATAAAGGTGCATTTTAAATGTTTCAAACAAATTTTGCATATATCATAAAAGAGTGGATTTCTGCGTGTAGTGAAGCACCCAGAATTCAGTTTACTTCGGCAAAGAGGAAATACTAAATGTCTAAAACGTTGAACTTCATAATGTCATTCGTTCCCACTGTATCAGTACTCTCTCTTGTTCCCACTGTATTTCTACGTGTTATTTAGACTTATGACAGAAAAAAATCTAATATTTTAACTAGTTAAGAATGTACCAGCTTATATGTTATTGTTGCCAACCCAAATGTCCAACGTGTCAATGTCACATAGAGCTAAGCAACTAATCTGGTAATATTATTGCTATCTCCGAATCAAAATTGTTACGTAATGAAGTTACAACTTTGATGTTTTGGCCGATGTCATGGCTAACCAACTAATCTCGTTTACAAATGTTTTTATCCGATGCAGGTGTTCCAGAGTGTCCTTGACCAATATCTGAGGGTGCATGTTGATCAGCCTAGCTATCGTGTTATGGACGAATGCATGGATTGGAGGATAGATCATGGATTTGGTTGGAGCCTCCCAAGGATCATGTATGATAACCGATTAAATTATTTAGAGGTTTTATCGTTCTGAATTTTAATGATTTAGATGTATTAGGAGGTGCAGTACTTCCATTGACTTGGTCCACGAAGCATTCAGAAAAATGCCACTCTGAAGCTTGCTGGTCACTAGACAAATCATGTTTCCGGCAGTTTGATACGCCATAGCCGCCATCACATTCAGGGCGTGTTTGGTTGCAGTAGTGAACAGTAGGTGCATTGCATACATATCTCAATCCAGCCTGGTTGAGCAAAAACAGCTCCAAATGCGTAATTTGCAAGTTGTTTGGTTGCTTGCATGTAGGGTCATTGCATTAGAGCATCTCCAGCCGCGTCCTCAATAGGCCCTCCTAGGTCACTTTTTCGGCGCCGGCGCCGAAAAAATGGTCCAGTCGCGCCCCAGGAGCCCATTTTCCACCGGATTGGGCCCAAATTGACGCCGGCGTACGTCGGGGGTGCCGGACGGACCGTTTTTGACGCGAACTGTGATGGGCCTGCCCTGTCAGCGATGCGCCGCTTCGTCGTCCACATCGCCTCGTTTCCCGCGGGAATCAATGCCAAAGCTGTCGCGCTGCTGTGCCATTGCCTCCATTGATGCCGCGATGCAGCGTGCCGGTCAGCATGCCCATTGATGCCGCGCAGTGAAGTGTCGCGTCGCCCAGCGCCACGGCCGCCCGCCACGCGTCGCCTGGCATGCACCTCCCGTCGCCCGAGCTCCGACTATAAAAGCCGCCCGCCTCGTCGGTGAACGCCACACCACAGCAC
>LR738711.1:751999842-752080752 GCA_902687465.1 Secale cereale | reverse complement strand
CCCCTCTCCGCTCGCCCCTGACCCGCATCGCGGCCATGCCGCACGATTCGAGCTCCTCCGCGCCTAATGGCCGCACCCCACACACACGCGCCCACGGCTGCGGCCTCCACCTCGCGTCGTGCCTAGTCCGACCCCCTCCCTCGCACGGTCGCGCGGTGCCGCTCCCCATCGCCACTTGGTCGCCGCCGTAGCATCGTCCGCCGCCCCCCCACCTGCCGCCGGCGCGTCGTCCGCCCTCCCCTCCGACCGCGCCTGCCCGCCACCGCGGCTGGCTCGGGCCACCGGGGCCCTTCGCCCGCTCGCCGGCGCGTCGTCCGCCCCCCTACGACCGCGCCAGTCCGTCGCCTTGGCCATTGCGGCTGGCTCGGGCCACCGGCGCCCTTCGCCCCGCTCGCTAGCGCCCTGCGCCTGGCACCCGCATGTCGTGCCCGACCCAATAGGCCGCTGGGCCTATGACAGCCGGGGCCCCAGGCCCCAGAACGAAAACAAATAAATAAAAGAAAAAGAAATATAACTATAAATAATTAATAATATTAATTAATTAATTAATTAATTAGATAATTAATCTAATTAATCATGTCTTTAATTAACCTAATGGACAATTAACTAAATTGAATAATGTTAAGATTAAATTAATTAATTGTGATTAATCTAATTAACTTTAAATTAGATAAACTAATCAGGTTTAGTTAATTAAATATAGAACTAATTATACTGTGTCACTGACCAATGGGATCCACTGGCCAGGTTGACCAGTCAACCATGCTGACATCAGCATGATGTCGTGCTGATGTCATAAACCCTTTTTTTGAATTAATTTAAATTAATTAATTAAATTCCAAGAATTAATAAAACCTTTAGAAAATCATATCTTTTAAACCGTAACTCGGATGGAAATACTTTGTACATGAAAGTTGCTCAGAACGACGAGACGAATCCGAATACGTGGTCCGTTCGTCCACCACACACCCCTAGCATACCGAACCCGCAACTTTCCCCCTCCGTTTCATCCGCCCGAAAACGCGAAACACCGGGAATACTTTCCCGGATGTTTCCCCCCTTCATCGGTATCACCTCCTATCGCGTTAGGTCACACGTAGCACCGCGTATTGCCTTGTTATATTTTGTGATGCTATTGTTTGCTCTGTTATTTATTTGTTTCCCCTTCGTTGCTTCTTTTCGGTAGACTCTGATACCGTGATAGACCCCGAGACCCTTGATGCTTCGGTGTTCGACAACGGCTACGCTTCCGAAGATTCCTTTCGTCTGCAGAGCTTCCAGGCAAGCCCCCCCCCTTTGATCACCAGATATCGCCTACTCTTCTCTCTACTGCTTGCATTAGAGTAGTGTAGCATGTACTGCTTTCGATAATCCTATTCTGCTGCATAGCCTGTCATTGTTGCTACCACTGTTGATACTTTACCTGCAATCCTAAATGCTTAGTATAGAATGCTAGTATTCCATCAGTGGCCCTGCACCCTTGTCCGTCCGCCCTGCTATTCTATCGGGCCGTGATCACTTGGGTGTGATCACGGGTATATACTACATACACTTTACATGATACATGATGTGACTAAAGTCGGGTCGGCTCTTTGAGTACCCGCAGGTGGTTCCGATATGGGGGCTGAAAGGACAGGTGGCTCCATCCAGGTAGTGGTGGGACTGAGTTCCCGACGGCCCCCGAGTGGATCTTTGTGGCGGACCGACAGGGGCAGGTTGAGACACCCAGTCGAGAGGTGGCCTGGCCCTGGTCGTTGTCCGCGGTTATTTCATAATAACACGCTTAACGAGTTTGGATATTTGATCTGAGTCTGGCCATTTGGTCTATACGCACTAACCAGCTACGTGGGAATAGTTATGGGTACTCGACGTCGTGGTATCAGCCGAAGCCTTCTTGACGTCAGCGGTTTAGCGGCGCGCGCCGGGTTGGACCGCGTAATGCAACTTCCTTAGTAATGGAGGTTGCTAGGTCTGCTCACCGGCCGCCCTCGCAACGTGCAGGTGTGCATTGGGCGATGGGCCCAGACCCCTATGTGCTTAGGACTTAGACCGACGTGCTGACCTCTCTGCTGTGCTTAGGTAGGGCTGCGACGTGTTGATCTTCCGAGGCCGGGCATGACCCTGGAAAGTGTGTCCGGCCAAATGGGATCGAGCGTGCTGGGATATGTGGTGCACCCCTGCAGGGAAGTTAATCTATTCGAATAGCCGTGTCCCTCGGTAAAAGGACGACCCGGAGTTGTATTCCGACCTCATGACAACTAGAACCGGATACTTAATAAAACACACCCTTACCAGTGCCAGATACAACTCGGTGGTTGCTCTCTCATCGGGTGATGTGCGGGAGGATCGCCGAGTAGGGTTATGCTATACGTTGTTACTTGGTGAACTTACCATCTATTCCCTTCTACTGCTGCAAGACGGAGGCTGCGAGAAACGAGGATACTTGTTACTTCCAGCTACTCTCTTCTACTGCCGCAAGATGGAGGCTGCCAGAAGCGTAGTCTTCGTTTGGATTAGCTATCCCCCTCTTATTCTGGCTTGCTGCAGTTCAGTCCACATATTTTACCCCCTTTACACTGATACCTTTGCATATGTAGTATAGATCCTTGCTTGCGAGTACTTTGGATGAGTACTCACGGTTGCTTTCTCCCCCTTTTCCTCTTTTGTCCCTTCTTCTCGGATGATGCGACCAGATGGTGGAGTCCAGGAGCCAGAGGATCCCGATGATGTTTCTACATGGAGTTCGGCTTCGAGTAGTTAGGAGGTCCCAGGCAGGAGGCCTTGCCTTTTCGATCGTTGCTATATTTGTGCTAGCCTTCTTAAGGCAAACTTGTTTAACTTATGTCTGTACTCAGATATTTTTGCTTCCGCTGACTCTTGTGTTTTCGAGCTTATGTATTCGAGCCGTCGAGGCCCCTGGCTTGTAATATGAAGCTTGTATTATTTTATTTGTGTCTAGAGTTGTGTTGTGATATCTTCCAGTGAGTCCTTGATCTTGGTCGTACACATTTGCGTGCATGATTAGTGTACGGCCAAATCGGGGGCGTCACAACGCTGCTGGGGCGCCCGGAGGCGGCGACGCTTGGCCTCGGGGTAGATCCAGGCGAAGGGATCCAGTTCCCGACGGTGGCGGCAGGGTTCGAGGCCTTGGCGACCCGACGGCAACGCTGCATCTTCGAGGAGTCGGAGCTCCCTGTACGGCAGACAAAGAGAGATGTGAGGGAGAGAAAGAAGAAACCGGAGAGAAGAGAGGCAGGGGCGCGGGGACGACCTGGCCTGGAGGAGGTGGTTGGCCGGTGGATTTTTGATCGGGAGCAATCCCAAGGAAGAAGGTGAGAGGGGGGTTGCTGGTTGGTGGACTAGATCGGAAAGGGATCCCGAGGGGATGATTTGGCTGGCGATGGAACAGGGTGGCGGCGGAGGAGGGACAGATGTCCTAGATTTTAGGGTTAGGCTAGATTAGGTATGGGGTTGGTCTAAATATATAGGTAAAGGGAGGGTTTGGGTCATCCGATTTAGATCGAACGGTCGGGAATAAATATGCTAAGGAGTGCAAATGATAAACCGAAGATGTTTTAGGGACGTTTGGGGATGATACGGACCCATCGGTAACGACAGTCCGGGTCAGGTTTGGGACAGTTTCGGACGTGCAGTCGAGGGGGGTAAAACTGGGTTGTGTAGAGTGATTGGGCTGAGAAGAGAGAGAGAGAGAGAGATGGCAGCCCGACAACAGGTTTCAGAGCACTGAAACGTCCGACGAATAAACCGGCTATAGTGTCGCTATATGTTTATCGGTTGGGCTATCAAACGAACTCCGAATGCGACGAAATTTGACAGGCGGTCTACCTACGCTATAATAAGACCACATGCCAAGTTTCAACCCATTATAAGAACATTTTCCGACCACTTATAAAATAAATATTCGGAGGTGCCGCGGGCGCGTGCGAGTGTGTCTGGACTCAGAACGGACAACGGAGAGAACCGGGGAACCCGAACGAATGCAAGTTTTGAAAACATGCTGATTAAATACACATGATGTCATGACAAAGTGCAACACGCAAGCAAATGACATGGCAATGACGACGAATAACTGGCTGACACCTGGCGCATCGGTCTCGGGGCGTCACAACTCTCCCACACTAACAAAGGATCTCGACCCGAGATCCTGGAGATGGCACCGGATAAAACGGAAAAAGGAAGAGGTAAAAACAAGTTGCTTCTTTGACCAACGAGTGAAACCATGAACCTTGAGAGGTTGAACAATCTTGAAAGAAAGAATACAACGGAGATGAACGAAGTTAAGAGCACTCCGGTAAAATGAGGAACAAGGAATATTACGAGAACCTTGTAGGTTGCAAGGACATGAACGAGAGCTCAAGGATGACGAAAGAATTTCAAAACCACTCCGGTTAAAACAAGCTGGAGAAGGAATAAGAACGAAATAATTTGGACAGCACCCCGACTGTAAATGGAAGGAATTGAACATGAACTTGAGGAGATGGAATGATACTTGATGAAATCAACAACACACTGCCTCTGAAACAATTGAAAGAATGTCACAAGGGGTAAGAAGGATTCAAACAGCACTCCGGTTGAAAACAGAGGAAAAACTAGATAAGATGACAGAACTTGAATGGAGGACAGAACACTCTGGTTAACTAGACAAGCAAGGGAAGAATATGATCTTGATAGAAACGAGATGATGGTCAAAGAGAGCAATATCACAATGCCTCTGGAATGAAAGAATAGAATATATATCAATGAAAGAAATGAACGGAGAAAAATATGACAACTTCTCCCAAAATTGAATTTGAAAGAGAATCCTTACAAAGATGGATCGAACAGAGTTGTTGGAAGAATCAACAAGCACAGAATAAGCTTGTTGTTGGCTTATAGAAAACATCTCAAAATTATGAGGTGACAACCAGCCACTTACTAAAACATTTCATTGAATTGAGATCAACAAGGAGACGAAAAACTTATTTCACCGGAATGATAAATGAAGAACTTGGGTCATTTATAAGCACCATAATAGCAACAATTCTTAGGGAAAGCTTTAGGTGAATTATAACCCAAGAAAACTCCAACGAATAAATTGAAGGGTTAGAAGGATCTCCTGAACGAAGAAAATGATGGGTTTAAATATCTCATAGCTGACAACTTGTGAATCATGAAACATGAAGGGAAAATTGTCAAGAATGACATAACACCACCTCAAAAGATAAGGGAGCAAGAATTGCACTTCAGAATGCAAGAAGAAGAATACTTGAGCTCATTGATCAAGAATCTTGATGAAGACTTCGATGATGAATTAAATCATTATGAACCACCAAGAAGAACTCCGGTAATAAAGCATGAGAAGTGAAAGATGAAAAGAATAAGATTCAAGGCCTGCGATGGTTTAGATAGAGCTTCGTGATGAGATAAAGAGAAAATTTGGAACTCCGAAAAGAAAGATGAAACACTCCGAACCTAGAGTTTATTAATGATGAACAAACTCCGAACAAGGAATTAATCACTTGGATGAAATAAGAATAAGAATTATGTTGTGTGTATCCTTCACCAATTTAAATTGGTGACAAACAATGGATTTGGCATACTACTTATTCTTGTCACAAAGAATTCAAGAGAGATCTCGCACAAACTTGGGTAAATCTTCAACGAAACACCGGTAGGATTTCAGAGAGAACGAATTAATTGAAATGATGACAAAGGGAAATGAATGTTGAACGAACTACCGTAAAAAAATCGAAACCGAGTGATGATAGAGAACAAACCACCATGAAGAATTAGAAAATGAACGAAGATCATGAGGCAATCTTAGATACAAAAGAACGAATGGACCACGAGCAGAGTAAAGAATACTTGAATGATGCACCGGAAGAATATGGAGACGAATGGAGAGGCATCGATGAAAAATATTTGGAGGACGAAGTTGAAAACTGAGAACAAGGAAATCTTCTGAAATGATGGCCTTCGGAGGATCACAATGGAAAGAATTCATGGAATACTTCGGATGGTATAAAATAATTCCTCACAATCGGAACAATAATGAGGATGGCATGAAGCTAGAACCACGAATCTTCAAGAGAACGGGCCAAGATTTAAGAGAAACACTTCTCCGGTCTTCAAATGTTGAGAATGAAGACGAGAAATGCCATGAAGAATTTCGAGATACTCCGGACGAATGACAAGAGGAAGGTGGAGCTAAAGATGGAAATAATTGAAAACAAGCTTGGAGAAGGCGTGTGACTGATGGAAATCATTCTTACGTCACACTTTGAAAAGAATTTGAGTATAACTCCCAAAAAAGAAATTAGAAGAGTCAGGTAAGATCCTCGAAAAAGACATGTGGGTTAGGGCCCACTAAAGAAATCACCGTTGAAAAAGATTGCTTAAGAGGTATTGCACCGGTTGAATTAAATGGCTTGAATGAGATAACAACCACAACATAGCTAGAACAAATTGAGAATGGAAATGCGAATCTTCTGAGATATCTTCAACACTCCGGATATGAATTAGAGAGAGTTGAATAAACAAGAGAGACTTTGGATAAGAAATCCCACATTGGAAAGCATGTGAAACAAGAGGCACAGATATGATCAATACGGAAGCTTGGATTTAGTTCACCGGAGAAGAATATTAGAATTAAGAATGATGAACTTGAAACTCTTGAGCATCTTCACGATAAATCACCGGATAAGAACATTGAAGGAAATGAATGAAGAAACATCACATGAATAAAATGGATATTTCATTTGAGAATTTCTGGCTCCATAAAGAAAAGGGTGGGAGGGTGGGGAAAAACAAAGACAACTTGGGATGAATGAAACAGACAAATCGTCAGATTTCTCAACGGCGTCCGTATGGAATAACTTGAAAGAAGGCACACCGGTTGAAAAGGATTTACCATAGCAATCTCGATAATCAAGAAGGATTAGCACTCCCATAGAAATATGAGAACACCGCTTAGGAAAGGTATGGAATCAACACTTGACATCGAAGCAACTCGAATACCAGAATCAAAACAAAAACAAAGGATAGATATGTTGCAACAAAATCTTCACAATATCATTCGAATGGAGAATTGAACGACTGAATTCCGTAGGTACATCAACTTGTCGAGAAGCCAGTTGGGAGAACAAAAGGTAAACAAAAAACAACAAGGAGCAGATAGAACAAATACAAGATAGAAGCTTCGTCCCACATATTCGTGCTGACAGCTCATGGAACGTGTTACAAAAGGCTTTTGCAATCCCCGGATCAGCATAGTCAAGGACCCTTTAAGATGCAACTCCCGATTGGAACAACGCCCATAAAACCACTTCACTCAATGTTGAACTTAGAACTCCATATCATGCATTCGTTGGAAGAATGCCTACGAGCTACTAGATGAACCCACCTATTAATTTCCGAAGGTTTCCGGTTATGCAATCGGGTGTTGGGGATACAGGGGAAGCACCGCACACTCAACTCTAATCCTACATCCAGCTGTATCCATCCTTCAACACATAACCAGTTATTTCCGGAAACCGTTTACCTCAGACCTTCGAAACGCATCTGCTATACAAGCTGTGGCAATACTCCCGAACTACCTCCCCAGTACTGGGTGATGTCGGGGTTATCTCACCACTAACTGCATAGAAGAGTTTTCGATGTCGGCCGTCTTAAGTATTCCAGAACTGCTATGATAGATTTGTGACGACAACACCTCGGAGCCTAACTCCCCGCGACACTGCCACAATCCCTAAAGACAGGAGGCATCGAGAACAATGTTCTCGTCACAAAGACATCGGAACAATCCAAACAATACTCGCGTGATCCTAAAAAAAATTGTGATTTTTTGAGAGTAGAAGAGATAGAACATCGTCAGGAGTCATCACCAGAGCGATGAAGGGATGAGGAGTAAAAAGAAATCCTACTCTCCGATATATATATAGGACTCAAAACATTTTGTGTGTGTGCCTAGACTCAACCGTCAATGATTCAATCAATCAGTGGTGGCTCCTAGGTCGGAGAAGGCTCTGATACCAACTTGTAATGTCCAGTATGAGATTATACCTCCTACGTGTCGAGGCACGACTTAAAGGTATAAGATCATACTAGAATGATCTCAAGTATGGTATCTTTGCACGACTCATGTAAAAGAGGGATGAAATTGCAAAAGAGTAGTTGGCTTACACTCGCCACGTCACACAATGCATTACATAAACATTCATCATTCAAATAACATCAGAGTCCGACTACGGACGAAGATCCAAAAGAAAGATACCATAAATAAAGCAACACAAGGTCTCGATCGCCCCTAGTAGGAACCATGTAATGCCCCGGATGTAATACTTTCTCTTTTGGGCATATAATATATCTCTGGCTTCATCAATTCCTTTCCGGGTTCTTTGTCTTTTGGGTTTTCGCCGTTTTGTTGTGTGTGTGTGTGGCATTCATCCATATCATGTAGTCATGTGCATTGCATCGCATTTGTGTTGTCGTTTGCATCCGGTCCCACTCGTTCCTTCCCGTTGTCCGTTTCGCGTTCCGGAGCTCTCTCACGTGTCCGAGGCGTCCCGTAGGCCTACTTTGGTGTTTGGCCGTGTAACGTTTCCGTTTTGGTGTGAGACTTGTCGTGTGTTGTTGTTTTGGTGTGTGTAACCCGCCTGTCAAATCTCGTCGCGTTTGGGTTCGTTTGCTACCCCAATAGTTATTCTCGTGGGCTCAAAGTACCCCTTCTTTGAGGCCCAAGACACCCCTCCAACAGCCCACCAAACCAACCCAAACCCCTCCCTTCATCTAAGCCATCCAATTCTGATCGCGTGGCCGAAAACCACACCTCATTTGGACAACCCTAGCTCCTTGTGCCTATATATTTGTCCATCTTCCCCAATTTTTGCCCTAAATAAAAAACCCTAGACCTCATCCCCTTCCTCCAGCCTCTTCCTCCACTCCGGCCGGAGCTCGCCGGACCCTCGCCGGAATCCTCACCGCCGCCACCTCTCCGGTCGCCACCGCCGCGGGGCCCTGTCCCGGCGGCCCCAGCCGCACCGTCCCCGCCGCCGGCCGGCACTCAGGTCGCCGGCCCCCTTCTCCGGCTAGGCCGCCGCCGGCCCTGCCCGCTCCGGCCGCCGCGAGGGCTAGGAGCGCCGCCGCCACTCGAGACCTACGAGGGAGGATCTCCTCGATCGGGATCGGGATCTGCCAGCCGCCGCCCTAGCGGGCCGGGCGCCGCGACCCGCCGGCCCGATCCGCTCCGCCACTTCGCCCAGCCTGGGCCTCACAGCCGCGCAAGGCCCGCTCCACCTCCTTGCCAGACCGAGGCCACCGCTCGACCGAGGCCGCCGCCGCAGCGAGCGCTCGAGGGGGTTCGCTCGAGCGAGCCGCCCCCGATCCAGATCTGCGGTCGGGTGGGCCGGCCCGTTTCGCGCACCCCCGGGCCCGCTAGCCGCTCCGCCAGGCAGCCGCGCCTCGGGCCTCCTTCCACCCCGATCCGCCGGCCCAGTCCCAGCGGGCCTCCCAGGCCGCAAGGCCCGCTCGGCCTCTGCCTCCTTTTTTTCCGGGCCGAGCCCGTGGTGAGATTTCCCTTATCTTCTGCCCAGTGCACTGCTTAGTTATCTAGCGCCCGCCTGTTTTGTCTAAATTTTGGCTAATTCCTGTAGATTTCAGTTTCTGGTGCAGTTTTGCAACATGGATAACTTTTTGTGTGATGGTCCGATTTGAGCAAATGATATGTCAAAATGTTCGTGGAGACTTGTACTACATTTCTTTCCATTGTTCCATGCATGTTTGAGGTCATCTAGATGCTTAAATATCTGTTGGAAGAGTGCATCTCGTTATAAACTGTTGTTTGTAGTTATTTTCATGCCACCTTTGCATAGTGATAACTTGATGCTTGTTTATCCAAATGATGCAAATGATATGTCCACGTGTTCGTCTTGAGATGCTCTGCATGTTGAATGCGATAGGTTGCATGATAGATTTCATCTTGACATGTTTATCTCCTTTGCAAAAGTGCATGTGGATGTGATGTTGTTAAACTTGTTATGAGATGCCAACTTGAGGAGCTCATTGCTTTTGATGTGTTTATCTCCATGATGCATGCTTATATGTTTTGGACTCCCCATCATATGTACTTTGATGCGGTGCCAACCCCTTGCCATGTTTAGCTTTGAGGTGACTTAAACTTGCTCACAAACATGCCATGATGAAACTGCTGTTTTAACACTTAGTGAAATTTCACTAAGTCTGAATCTGTAATTTCCAGATGCCATGTTTGCTTGTTGTTTTAGACCAATCCATGATAGTTTTGGGGTGACTCTTGATGATTCCTTGTAGTATATATTGTTGGCTATCCATTCATGATCTCACATGCTTATTTGAGTGGTTGTAGCATATTTAACTTTTGCTCCCAAGTTGCAACAAATTACTGTTGTCAGGATTTTGTTGTCAAGTTCAATATGTCATAGCTTGTTGCTATTGATCCATGGCTCCTTTGGGGATGCTCCAATGGACTTATTTACTGTAGGATATGTTTAGTTTATGTCCATACTCTTTGCCATGATGTTTGAGTGTTGTAGCTTATTTATCTCTTGCCCCGAAGTTGCTATGTGGCTGTTATTTTCAGCTTGTGCGTATTTATTGTTTCGGGTGTAACTTTTAGCACGTAGCTCCGTTTTGAGCAAGTCCTATATGAAACTTGGGTGATTTTTCATGTAGATTCATAATATCCTATTGTTATCATGTTTTGAAGTATTTTGCTTGAATGCATTTTTTCCATGCTCCTTGTGCGTTTACACTGTGCTTCCTTTGTAGACTTCATGTGCTTCCATAGTGCATTTGTTTTGCTTCCTTAGTGCATCAGCCATGCATCCAGCATTTTCGTGTGCGCATTGCATCTTGTTGATTTCTTGTCTTGTGTGTTTGTGTTGAGTAGAGCCGGAAGCTGAGGCCGAGTACGAGTACGAGCACGAGGTTACTACCGAGGTTGAGAACGAGGACCCCTCTTACGATCCCATCGACAACTCTTCAGGCAAGATGACCGAACCCCGATAACATTACTATCTTTGCCTATTGCTAGAAGTCTCAATCTATAGTTTTGCCTCGATGCCCATGTTTTCCTGTCAGCCTCCTATTGTAACCATGAACCTGTTTAACCACCCTACCTATGCAAATCATTGATTGGCTATACGTAGGCTTCGCTCAGCCCCTCTTATAGCATTGTTAGTTGTAGGTGAAGCTTGAAGATTCTTGCTTCTTGTTGAAGCTTGTTGGGATATCACACTATATTAATTATTAAATGAAATCATCTATATATTGGTAATGGGTGGAAGGCTAAGCCTTTTGCTTGGTGATTTGTTCCACTCATGCCGCTAGGAACCGTATAAACCGGTGTTATGTTCCTTGATTATGCGTTCCTCACACGGTTGGGGTTATGGGACCCCCTCGATAAACCGCTAAGTGCTAAGTCTTTTCCAGCAAGTCCCAACATTGGTACTATTCGCCTAAACAACTAAAAACTTACCGAGGGAGTAATTAACCCGAGGATTAATTAATTCAACCCCCCTGGGCCAGTGCTCGACTTGAGTGTTGGTCCAAACTAGAGCCACTTGCGGTGCCACCCAGTTCGCTCGGATCTTCGGTATCTGTACGTAGCGCTCATCCGGTCGTGGCCTGAGACTAGATACGCGCGGCTACTATCAGGGTGTCGGCACGCCGGGAGGATTTGCTGGCTTAGCCTTACCTTAGTCGGAGTATCTTGAGCACGGGATTCCAAGGATACTCGGGCCTTCCCACCTTGGAGTTGCGACTCCGCGGATCGTGGGCTTGTCATGTGCCAAGTTGGAACACCCCTGCAGGGTTATGAACTTTCGAAAGCCGTGCCCGCGGTTATGTGGCAGATGGGAGCTTGTTAATATCCGGTTGTAGAAAACTTGACACCATGTTCCAATACACTACCAGCGTGAGTACCGTGACTGTCATTTTCCGGAAGGGAATCGGGAGATGAACACGGTGGGGTTATGTTTGATTTAGTTAGGATCACTTCGTGATCATCTCTCGTCCGAGGCACCTTCTCTTCTCGCACTCTTTTACGTAAGCTAGGCTAGTGCTGCTGCAGACTCTTGTTCTTTCTTCAGCCTTGTTTCTCACCCAAGGCTTAGATAGTCGTGTTACCCGGGAACGGGATTGCTGAGTCCTCTGTGGCTCACAGTTACTTCAACACCCCAGATGCAGGTGCGATGGTGAGCTACACAGGCGATGGCACTGAGCTAGACTGGGAGTACGACGAGGAGCGTAGCCGTTACTACGTGAACTATTCGGTTGATCAGTAGGGCTTCTACTAGGATTCGATCTAGACCTTTGGTTTAATGTTAAGTTTGGTATCTTGTCATTTGGATTTTACCCTTAGATGGGCTGTGATGTTTATCTGAATGATGTTTGAACTTGTAATGAATTTGTGTGACGTGGCGAGTGTAAGCCAACTATTGTCACACCCCAAAAATATTTATTTGGAGTTTTAAATATTTTTTTTTATTTTTTTTTTAGCAAAGGTTTAAAATTTTCTTGGAGGGTTCTGTTTGAAGGGTGGACTTATTTGATTTAATTGTTTTGGAGGTTTTCAAAACTATTTCTCTCTAAAGAATCTTTGGGTTTTGGTTATTTATTTTCAAAGGCAAAAGTCCTTTCCACCTCTTCTAGCACCATAAAACATCTCCAAATATTTTTCTGCCACTCCAAGATTTACCTCTCAAGTCATGCACACCTTCTATGATATTATTCAACTCCTTCCCACTCCACAAAAATATTCTTTCTATATATTTTAAATTCCAAAGATGGAATTTGAAATAATCATAGTTTCTTGACATCACAAAGGAACTACATTTTCTATGGCTCTTCTGCTCCCACCAAAATTATCCCTGCAAATACATGGTACCCTTAACCCATTTCCTCAAAAACTTTTGGTCCCACAGTTCAAAAATTTCAAATTCTATCCAATTCAAATTTGGTCCAGAAATCAACTTTTTGCTCCAAATCATTTTTAAATTCCACCAAAAATCTTGGCCTTCTGGCAAACTCATTTTTGAGCAACCACACACCACCACAGCAAGCCCCATGATCAACCAAGATGATTAACACCCCAAAGCATTTCATCAAACAGTTGGCATGCACACTGTGCATAACTGAATGAAATTCAGTTAACTGAATTCTTCAGCCGACAGGGGCCGGCGATGCCGTGCACACCTCATCTTCCTCTCCCGCACGGCGTCGACGCCCGCCTTCATTGCCGACCGCTCCCCTGGCCCATCGCCCAGCCTCTCCACGCCGGTGAGCTCGCAGCTGGCCGGTGCAACCGCCCCGAGCTCGTCCACGGCGGGGCCGAGCGGAACGCCTCGGCCATCGGCCGCCATTCACTGCACTGCAACGCCCCTACCTACCTCCCCGCCCACGCGTCACTCTCCTTCACCCCTCCGCACAACGGACACACCGAGCACGCCGCCCGGGACCCGTATGGCAGTCGCCGGAGCCGGCCACGCCGCCGCGCCCGTGCGGACAGCACACCTCGGACGTGGCAAGCGAGCACGAGCCCGTCCAAGCGGAGGCTTCGGGCGAACTCCACCAGCCTCATAAATGCTCCGTCGCCCCAGACCACCGGCCAAAACCAACCCCGGCGACCAAATTTACTCCGGCGAACTCCGCCCGCTTCGGCCATCCTCGACTCGCCTATAAAAGGGGTCCCCGAGCCCCTCTAGCTTCACCTGTGGCCTCCACCACCTCCCACTCTTCCTCCTGACCACCCCACCGGCCACGAGGGGGCCATCTTCTCCCTCTCCGGCCACCGCTCCGCCGCCTCTGTCCACGAGCCATACGGCGCACTTACACCACCAGAGACGCCCAAACTCCGCCGATCCACCACGTTCCCACCACTATGCCGAAACCCTAAGCCAATTCCCCTCCCCGAGCCCTCTCCGACGAGCCACCACTTCACCCGAACCACCGTCCGCCGGCGACGAGCTCACCGCCGTTCAGGTGATCGCCGGTGGCCACCTCCACCACCCGCGGATGCGGGAGTCCACGCTGGTCACACTGCGACCAGCGCCGGGCCCTGAAACCCCGGCGATCGTCGCCGGCGATCGCCGCCTCTTCTCTGTACTCGCGCGCGAGCGCGTTCAAAATTCAAACCTGACGGGTGGCCCCCACCCGTCAGCTCTCTCTCTCTGTTTCCTGTGTTCGGCGAAGGCGCACTCTGCGCTTTACGTTTTCTGCACTGGAAGGCGCACTCGCGTCCGAAACGTTTTCTTTTAAAACAGCTCAGGGGCTTCTGTTTTGCAGAAAGACCCCTGGTTTTAAAAAGTTAATAGCTTTTAAACTATAAATCCAAATGAGCTGATTCTTTTTGCTAAAATTTTCTTTTCCTCTCTAGTTTATTTTAAGATTTAATTAAAAATATTTTTAAGAACTTTTTCTGTTCTGTGTTGGGTTTCTCATTCGATTTCATATTTGAAATTTTTCAGAAAAAGAAGAAGGAACTTTTGCTGAAATTTCAGAGGGGTTTTCTCCTGATTATTTTGGACAAGGCAAGCATTATTGAACCTGAGATATGATGTTTGCATTCTTGCATGGCTACATAGTTTGGTAGTGCATCACGTACGTTGCATGTTATATCGCATGTGCATGCATAGTCATGTCACATTTTCCTTGGCTTGCATAGCACACTAGCCTCTCTGACATGCTTGTGGTTACGTGAGGGCAGAAATGTTGCTGCTGGTTGGAACATGCTGGTGGGCATGGTCCTTTGTTGACACAGTGGTGTCGTGCGATACTGATAGAGAATACTGGTGATATGTTAATAATACCTCCTGAGTCTGCCTAGATCGAGTCTTGCTCTACACACCTAGCTGTATACCGTGCTGCCACGGGTCCTTCCGAAAGGAGGGTACGGCCTAGTAAGTTGATAACCCCTGTACGGGTGCACGCCACACAGATACTACGATGAAGGTTGTAGCCTGTCATCGGGTCAGGGGCATGGGTGTTTCCGGTTGTAGCCGAGAGGGGGGCACCCCTTGTAATCCGCGCGTTTAATAGTGATCCCATGCTTTTCGGAGGTTGTAGCCTCCCTGACTTAAGGTTTCTGGAGCGATGCTTTGGGTGAGTCCTGGCATCCGGTTGGTGTGTATGCGTCAGGTGTGTTCCCAACCCAAAGTCCGTATTGGGTATTAGTCAGTGTACGGTACTGACTAAGGAAAATCCCATACACGTGGGTAAAGAGTACACCCTCTGCAGAGTTATATCTATTCGAATAGCCGCGTCCACGGTCAAGGACTTAGTTGGGTGGGTCAAGTATCGGTCTCGGTGTCAGTCTCTGGAGGAAATGATATACTTGAGCATGTTCATGTTTGCATGACGTTCTTGTTACAGTCAATATTATCCTGAACTTATTTATGATGAAAATTATGCTTATGGACTAACCCTATGATTTTATTGTTACCTTCAAGAGTGTCTCAGGGGCTGGCTAGACTACCCCGGACACTCGCTTTTATTTTAAAGTCCTTTTGTGGCGTCCCTCGAGTGTCAGGCGGTTTATCACGCCACTACTCTTGTGGACACCCAACTGGCATTTCTTTTAAAGTCCTTTTGTGGCGTCCCTCGAGTGTCAGGCGGTTTATCACGCCACTACTCTTGTGGACACCCAACTGGCATTTCTTTTAAAGTCCTTTTGTGGCGTCCCTCGAGTGTCAGGCGGTTTATCACGCCACTACTCTTGTGGACACCCGACTGGCATTTCTTTTCAAGTCCTACCGTGATGTCACTTGACATCCGACCGGCATTCCTTTTATCTTTTTATATTATTGTGAGTAATATTTATTTTTGTACTAACCATGTTTCATCATGCCAAGTCTTGATAATTGTTGCACGCATATAGTATATTTACCATGGCATTCGCATTCGGTATACCTTATATTCATAATGTTTGCGAGTACAGTCAAAGTACTCACTGGCTTGTCCCTGGCTATTTACTTGGCCAGACTTGGAGGAGGACGAGCTATTGGAGGAGAATTGCGCTAGCGAGGCCGACGCTTAGAAGGTTCCCAGTCAGCACACCTGTGTTTTGGAGTCTATCACTTGTATCATCCGTCAAGCTTCCGCCACACCAATAAAATAGTCAAGCCTCACACTGACGCTTGACTCTATGCTAGTATATCAGTGTTGAGTTCCACCACCCACTGTCATATTCCGCCACCCTAGTGCGTTGAGTTGTTGTAATAAATTGTTGAGTCACCCTGACTCAACCCTGTGTAATATTATTGTACTGGTTATCTATATCAAGGTTGTCCACTGGTTGTGCTTGGGAGCCAGTGTGACTTAAGGCTATTCTGTGATTTATTTCCCAGAATTGAGCCTGACAACTATCTTTTCAGTTTTCCATCCCTATTTTTACATGAGATGTGCAAAGGTACCAAACTTGCGATCATTCCAGAATGGGCTTATATCTTTAAGTCGTGCCTCGACACATAGGAGATATAGTCCCATCCTGGGCATTACAAACCACTACTGATCGTCGAAAACGTCACAAACATACGGCCAAACTCTTCATCGAACTCCCATTGAAGTTCCGATCCATCTCCTGCATTGTTCTCAGCGGTACCTGCATCTGGTGTTGTGTAGAATCTGTGAGCCACGGAGGACTCGGCAATCCCGTTCCCGGGTATCAAAACTAACAAAGCCTTTAGGTGAGGAAAGACTAATAAAGAGGCTGCAGCAAGCGCTAAGCAACTAGCTTACGTGTTCAGAGCGAGAAGAGAGTAAGAGCCATCGATCGACAAGGTGATCAATAAGTGATCCTAGCTACTCACATCAGACATAACCCCACCGTGTTCTTCTTCTCGAAACCCCTTCGAGAAGAGACAATCACGAAACTCACACAGGTAGTGTATTCTTAAGGATAGAGTGTCATGTTATCTACAACCGGATATTAACAAATTCCCATCTGCCACATAACCGCGAGCACGGCTTTCGAGAGTTCAAAACCCTGCAGGGGTGTCCCAACTTAGCCCATCACAAGCTCACGATCTGCGGAGTCGCAACTCCAAAGTGGGAAGACCCGAGTATTCTCGGAATCCCGTGCTCAAGATATTCCGACTAAGGTAAAACTAATCCAGCAGGACCTCCCGGCGTGCCGACACCCTGATAGTAACCGCGTGTATCTCGTCTCAGGCCACGACCGGATGGGTGATGCTACAGGTTTTTACCAGCCCTCGGGTTTCCCCGAGGTGGCCCCGCAGGCTCCCCAGTTTGGACCAACACTCATGTGGAGCACTGGCCCAGGGTTGTTAATTAAGAAAAGGGTTAATTACTCACTCTGCAAGTTTTAGTTGTTAGGCAAATGTAGAACCAAACTTGGGCCTTGCTGGAAAAGCTTTAGCGCTAAGCGAGTTATCGAGGGGGGGCCCATAAACCCCAACCGTGTTAGGAACGCAAAATCCGGGAACATAACACCGGTTTATCGGGTCCTAAGGTGGCATGAGTGGAACAAAACACCGAGCAATAGGCCAAGCCTTCCACCCATTGCCAAGTATATAGGTGTGTTAATATATTTAAGAGATATTGTGTTATACCAACAACAAGTTCCAACATGGAGCAATCTTCATCTTCACCTGCAACTAACAACACTATAAGAGGGGCTGAGCAGGCGGGTAACATAGCCAAACAACGGTTTGCTGGGAAGGTGTCAAAGGTTAGAGGTTTCATGGCAATAAAAGAAGGCTGACAAACAGACATGGGCATCGAGGCAATAAGCTAAAGAGCGAGACATCTAGCAATAGGCAAAGATAGTAATGATATCTGGGTCAAGTCATCTTGTCTGGGATTCCGCAAGGAAGAAGAACAAGTCCATGAAGTAGTCGAACAACTCCTCACAACTCCGGAACGAACCCGAAGCTAACGAGAGAAGAATACCGGAAATAAGCAAACAACACGGTAAACACACAAGCATAAACATGGCATATGATGCACAATCAAGTATGATGCATGTCCGGTTTAAATATGCATGGCATGGCAAAAATGCACAAACAAAGCTACAAGTTAAATGGAGCTCAATATGCAACGAGTTGCATATTGACAAAACACCACATTTTATTTATTTAGTTGACTCCCGTTTATTTACAAGACAAGATTAAATGTTTTTTATTAAATATGGCAAGAGGTGAAGCAAGAGCAAAACTACACTATCTAGACAAGTTTAAATGAGGCCGGAATGACAAACAACAAATCCCGGAAAACCCCCATGTGCATAATTTGAATTTGGTACTGTTCTGCCTAAAACATATTTTAAAGTTGTTAAACAGCAAAACAAACTGCACCATGTTATTCTACACATTTTTCCACCCCATTTACATATAAAGTTTATTAAAATTGGAGCTACGTTTATTTAGTTATGAAATAAATCGTTTTAGCATGGCATTTGAGCAAATTTAAACAAACAGCATTTTAAACATTTTATACAGGGGTGAAAGAGGCAAATTATTAATCTACACATAATTCTAAACATTTTTCATATCTAAAGTGTTTACATGTGATGCATGGTTATGGAGTTATTAATGCATGAAACTTGGAGGGGTTTTCTATAAACTGGCAGTTCACTCAATAATTAAGAAAATGTCCGGTGGGAAAAAACATTATACGGGCCGAAACTGCTGGGGCTGGGGGAGCTGCTCACATTGGGCCTCACGGCCTGAGGGTGGAGCAGCCCACCAGCGCACGGGGCTGGGCCTTGGCCTTCGCTGGATCGGGTGGCACCTGGGGCAGAGGAGGCCCGGTGCTGGCGCTCGGGTTAACGGGCACGGTGGAGTCGGGCGAGCGGGTAACGGACGAAATGGGCGAGGCGCCGGGTCGTCCTTCTCGCGGAGCAGAAGCAGGGTAGCGGCGGCTGGGCCTTTGCGCAGCGGGAGATGGAGGCCGGCGAAGAAGCTCAGGAAGAAAACATCAGGAAACGGCAGAGCTTGACGGATCCAAGCGAGAGGGGTCTTGGCTCAATCGATGTGGAGGCAGAAGTGCTTCGTCCTGGACGAAGAAAAAGGACGCAGAGCACCGGGGCAGCAGGTCGACGCTGCAGGGGCGCCCGGAGGCGGCGACGCTTGGCCTCGGGGTAGATCCAGGCGAAGGGATCCCGTTCCCGACGGTGGCGGCAGGGTTCGAGGCCTTGGCGACCCGACGGCGACGCTGCATCTTCGAGGAGTCGGAGCTCCCTGTACGGCAGACAGAGAGAGATGTGAGGGAGAGAAAGAAGAAACCGGAGAGAAGAGAGGCAGGGGCGCAGGGACGACCTGGCCTGGAGGAGGTGGTTGGCCGGTGGATTTTTGATCGGGAGCAATCCCAAGGAAGAAGGTGAGAGGGGGGTTGCTGGTTGGTGGACTAAATCGGAAAGGGATCCCGAGGGGATGATTTGGCTGGCGATGGAACAGGGTGGCGGCGGAGGAGGGGCAGATGTCCTAGATTTTAGAGTTAGGCTAGATTAGGTATGGGGTTGGTCTAAATATATAGGTAAAGGGAGGGTTTGGATCATCTGATTTAGATCGAACGGTCGGGAATAAATATGCTAAGGAGTCCAAATGATAAACCGAAGATTGTTTTAGGGACGTTTGGGGATGCTTCAGACCCATCGGTAACGACAGTCCGGGTCGGGTTCGGGACAGTTTCGGACGTGCAGTCGAGGGGGGTAAAACTGGGTTGTGTAGAGTGATTGGGCTGAGGAGAGAGAGAGAGAGAGAGAGAGAGAGAGAGAGAGAGAGAGAGAGAGAGAGAGAGAGAGAGAGAGCAGCCCGACAACAGGTTTCAGAGCACTGAAACGTCCGACGAATAAACCGGCTATAGTGCCGCTATATGTTTATCGGTTGGGCTATCAAACGAACTCCGAATGTGACGAAATTTGACAGGCAGTCCACCTACGCTATAATAAGACCGCACGCCAAGTTTCAACCCATTCCGAGAACATTTTCCGGCCACTTATAAAATAAATATTCGGAGGTGCCGCGGGCGCGTGCGAGTGTGTCTGGACTCAGAACGGACAACGAAGAGAACTGGGGAACCCGAACGAATGCAAGTTTTGAAAACATGCTGATGAAATGCACATGATGTCATGACAAAGTACAACACGCAAGCAAATAACATGACAATGACGACGAATAAATGGCTGACACCCGGCGCATCGGTCTCGGGGCGTCACAAAAATCCTCCCACTGTTTTTCGGCGACGCAGGTGAGCTCGCGCCATCTCCCCGGTCGCACGAGGAGAGAAGCGCGTCGCCCTCCCCTGCGTCGCCCGAGCCAGCCTCGCGAGCTACTGCTGATTCGAGCATTTCCCCTGGGCCTAGCCTGTAGGTGCTTTAAAGTTCGTGTCATGCGAGCCGTACAGTAAACACAAGCAACCAAACACACCCTCAACGGTAAAAGTGTAAAAACTGAGAGGTACACAAGCCTGCAAGACATTCTCCTCTGTTGTATAGCAAGTACAATAGCCGGAGGGTATGTCCCATGTTCTGTTGTGTGCAGGTGAATTGGTTCATGTTTTTCACAAATTAAGTCATTACTTTATCGTGTTCGCGTGTGGCATACGAGTTTTGTTGCTCGTGTTACTTCATTTTACTTGTCATGTGCATCATCAATATGGTGAACAAAACATTATAACTGTACAAAATGTGATTGATAGCAACGGAACAATACAATAGGCACAGCCGCTTGGCGTTCAAAGCAAGAACAATTCTTCAGAGAAATGCAGAGCTCATTTGCACGCGGAGGGCCAACAAGTGACGCACCAACAAAGATAATGATGGAATAGAAGGCAAAGCTCTTCCACACCAAATTCAAAAAAGAAAGTGAATTCCTCTTTTTTGGAGCACCATAAAGAGATGGAACTTTAGTGATGTTCACGAATGCAGCGAACAAAAACTTCCAACTGTACAAAATTTGATTGATAGCAACAATAGAAAACACTTCCCACAAAAGATAACTCAATCGAACAGTAGGTGCACACAGTTGTTTCTCATTCAAGCGAAAATTAATCTTCAACGAGAACAAATTGCGGAATATAAGGCAAAACTCTTGTGCACCAAATTCCAAACGAACGGTAAATCCATCTTTTTGGCGAATCCCTGATGTTGGCAGCGAAAAAGATGGAACTTAGCGATGCTCACCATTATTGCTCGCAACCATGTATTGGTACCTGAAAAAAAAGATTTGTCCACACGAACACAGGAAAAAAAAACAGTGCTCATTCTTGCTTCAGGCATTGTTACCTGAACAACAATCAGTGACAATTTTATAACAAGGCCTCCTCCTCTAGGCAACACCTGCAACTATGCATAAACTGTGAACCAAGGTAGGCAATACTAATAACCTGGAATTAGAACTGGTCCATTACTTAACAGTTGGGGACAGCATGAGAAGGACACTAGACTCTCGACGACTCTCTCGGGCGAAGCTTGCGACCATCATTACAACTCACAGACCGGGAGAGACTGGATCTGAAACGCGCTACGGCAAAAGCAGGCTAAATGTCTGTCAGAGGCGCGGAAGCGCTGTGAAGCAGCAGCGCCACGCCGACCGAGGAAGGGGATTAGCGCTGGGCGGAGCCGGCGGCGGGCACCGAGGTGATGTGGCCCCAGCGCGCCCGGAGGTAGGCGGCGTACTCCTCCTCCCACTTCCAGAAGTTGCAGCCCCCCTTCTACAGAGCAGCCGGGACATGGAAGATTAGATTAGAGAGGGGACGGACGGAGAAGAACCCAGCGCGGACGCGAGGAAACTTACGCCGTAGCACTCGCATACGTAGAAAGGGCGCCCGGGATTCTTGGCCGTCCTGGAGACGAACCGCTTGACGAGGCCTGCATCGCAGACCGGGCAGCGGATCAGCGGGAGTGGCTCCTTGGACTTGGATAAGGGCCACATGGCTTGGCAGGTCGGCAAGCGGACAGATGCTCTAGGGTTTAGGGTTTGCAGATCTGTGGAAGTGGAATGGTGGAGAAGGTTTTCCTTTTTCTTTTCTGTTTTTGTTTGAACGGAGCGGAGGGAAGGTGAGCAGGTGAGAAGAAGAGTGGGGGAAATATATGTCGTGCGGGAAGGGAACAAGAAGATTCGGTCCCCGTTGGGCCGAGCCGATAATAACTGGGAAGGGTTGGCGCAACGGCTAACATATGGAACCGTGGGCCGTAGGGTAGAGATCTTCTCTACACGGGAGCCAGTTGCCTGAATTCCAAGAGCTCCTATTCGCCGCTCTCTGCGGCAAAGAGAAGCCGAAATCACTGACTGAGGAGTACTTGTTGTAAAGATTACCTTCAAAACCCCATGTTGCGACAAGTGGTGCAATGCATGTGCGTCACTTGTCGCAACCTGATCGTTTTTTTTTTTTTTCGTAGATCCGTTTATTCAAAACGTTTTATCTCTTAAACCGTGCGTCCAAATCTCGAATCGTTTTCATCGTTGAATCCCTCGCGTCGAGATCTTCAAAACTAGATCCCATGTTGATATGTTTTGACGAACTGTTTTCATCAAAAAAATCGAACGAAAAAACCGAACCAAACGCACGGGTTTTTTCCCTTTCCTAAAGAGGCACGGCCGTGACTCTCGCGAAAGCACAACCGTGCCTCTCGCTGAAGCAAAACCGTGACTCTTGCGAAAGAAAGAAAGAAAAACAGAAAACATGTTTTTCCCTTTCGGAAAGAGGCACGGCCATGACTCTCGCGAAAGCACAACCGTGTCTTTTGCGGAAACAAAACCGTGACTCTCGCGAAAGAAAGAAAAAAACAGAAAACGTGTTTTTTTCCTTTCCAAGAGGCACGGCCGTGACTCTCGCGAAAGCACAACCGTGCCTTTCGCGGAATCAAAACCGCGACTCTCGCGAAAGAAAAAGAAACAAAAAACGCATTTTTTTCCTTTCCGAAAGAGGCACGGCTGTGACTCTCGCGAAACCACAACCATGCCTCTCGCGGAAGCAAAAACCGTGACTCGCGAAAAAGAAAAAAAACACGTTTTTTTCCTTTCCGAGAGGCACGGCCGTGAGTCTCGCGAAAGCACAACCATGCCTCTCGCGGAAGCAAAACCGTGACTTTCACGGGAAAAAAAACATGTTTTTTCGCACAAAAAAATATCGATTTTTTTTCGTCGAAAAGCTAATGAAGACCGGTGGAAAACCAAAATTTAAAAAAATTTAGGAAAAAACGGTTCAATAAGCCGAAAACGCGTGCGAAAAATAAAATCCGAATGGAGCGTCCAGAGCGCTCGCTAAATAGTTTTTTTTTTAGGGGAAACATGCGATGCTTTATTGATCAATGGACCGGTTTACAGGAATAAGCAGAGTATCAAAGGGTTGTAGAAGCCAAACATGGCGCCCTTCACCCAAATGCAAAGCACGTCTAGCTAAACTATGCGCCTCCGTATTGGAGCGACGTCCTTCATGGACAAAAGAGATAGCCTGAAAATCACCGCAACCGTCCTTTATTTCTCTGACGATTGGGCCAGTGATACCATGAGTTCCTGAGTTGATGTCGTTGATGGCGGAGAGACAGTCCGAGGCCGCTGTGATGTTTTGGAGTAGCAAGTCCCTTCCCAACGATATCGCCTCACGACACGCCAAAGTTTCCAAAATGTGTGGGTCGATCAGCCCGTGAAAAACCACAGCCGAAGAACCCATATACACACCTTGTCCATCCCGGCATACAGCGCTGACCGCACCAATAGGTGGGCTTCTACACACTGCACCATCCACATTAATCTTCACATATCCATGCGGGGGCGGGATCCATTTCCTTGCCTGTTCCTGCGGCTGGCGAGCATGTGGTAACACCTATGATGGTTGAGCCAAAGCTAGATCAGAGAGATACCTATTGATGAAAGAAAAGGTCGCCAAAGGGCTTTGGTGCTCTCCTTCATGGATCAATTTCCTCCGCGTCGACCATATCGCCCAGAGGGTAACAACAACTCGGATCAATTCTGCATGTGATACCGCAGCAAGTATACTGAAGAGCCAAGATTTTGCGTCAGGTTCCGCCGTGGCCAGCATGTGCTCAACCAGCTCCGGGTCGTTTAAGGCCCAAACACAACGTGCCATAGTACAGTTCACCAGAGAATGGAACCACGAGTCCTCAACTCCACATATAGCACAGCATGGAGAAGGACCCATGTTTCTGTGCTTGATAACGTCCGCTGTCGGGAGCGAGGACTGGGCTAACCGCCATAGGAAAACTTTAATCTTTGACGGAACCGGGATCTTCCATAGATTGTCCCAACACTTTCTCTCGCGGCTGCAATCCGCTGGGCCGCCCCGACTCTCGAGCCATGCCTCCCGCCGGAGCTTTGTCGTGATGAGCATCCGGTAACACGATCGCACCGTGAACTCCCCTTTCTTCTCATGTGACCATGCCCAGCAATCAGGGTAATGACGGGTGCTCAACGGAATGTTTAAGATCACCTCTGCATCAATAGGAAGAAAAGTTGAATTGACCAGGTCCAGTCTCCAGCTCGCTGATGTGGCGTTGATAAGCTCGGACACACGTTCTGGCCGGTGTGGAGCTAAGCAAACAATAGGCCTCATCGATGCTTCCTTTGGGAGCCAATTCTGTTCCCATATGTGAGTAGTATTTCCGTCTCCAATGCGCCTAATCAAGCCCAACTTTAGCACTTCTTTTCCTTCCATGATGGCCCTCCAAATCTGCGATGGATTGTTGCCTAGTTCCGCATCCAAAAAATCAGCCACAGGAAAGTAACGAGCTTTCAGTAGCTTTGCACTTAGAGTATTTGGTGATTGCAGAATACGCCACGCTTGTCTCGCCAAGAGAGCAAGATTGAAGAGCTCTATATCTCGGAATCCCAAGCCTCCTTCATATTTCGGCCTGGTCATGACCTCCCACGAGACCCAACTAGTCTTTCTCTCGCCCCGTTTACTCCCCCACCAAAACTTGCGAATGATGGAGTTGATATGAAGACAGAGGCCTCTAGGGAGCTTGAAACAGGCCATCGAGAAAACGGGGACAGCTTGTGCCACGGATTTGATGAGCACTTCCTTCCCACCCGAAGATAATATTTTCTCCATCCATCCTTTGACTTTATTCCGCACACGCTCCTTCAGGTATTTGAACGCCCCATTTTTGCTGCTACCAACATCTGTGGGCATACCCAGGTATTTTTCAGACAAGCTCTCATTCTGGACATTAAGAATATTCTTCATGCTATCTCTCACTTCTTGTGTACAGCCCTTACTGAAGAAAACCGAAGATTTGGCAAGGTTTATTTTCTGTCCCGATGCTTGGCAATAAGATTCCAGCAGAGAAGATACCTGAGTAGCTCCCTCACTACTAGCTGAAAGTGCAACTAATCCCCGGGTGGTTTTGGTAATTAATAACAACATATATATCATTGAACTAATAGTTACTTGAGAATCATTTCAGAGAAGTTCAGTGATATGGGTATGGAAATGTCTGAAGAAGTGGACCCCTCAAAATGCTAAGGCAAGCATTGGCAAAAGCTCAAGACTCCATTTTTGGTTTAGTGATCAAAGATCACATTGAGTCCATAGGAAAAGCCAATACTATTAAAAGGGGATGAGGTTGTGTTGATGATCTGGTTGCTCAAGTGCTTAGTGATATATCTCCTTCAACTATCAGCAACTTTCACTACAATACACACTCATAAGTAATCTCGGACAAACCGATTTTCCAAACTCAGTCCCACCGAGATGAACCACCTCAGCCATATTCCAAACCCTAGAAAAATCGGTCCATCCGAGTTTGAGTTCGGTCTCACCGAAATATGGACTGCCAAGCTTCTGTAACCGTTTGACATCAAATCGGAATATCCGAGTTGATGATTTCGGTCTCACCGAAATTGGCAAGTTCCTATCTTGACTCAAATCGGACAAACCGAGATGGTATTTTCGGTCCCACCGAAAACCCCAACGTTCACTATATTTGAACTTTCGGTCTGACCGAGTTGTCAACTTCGGTCTCACCGAGATTGCTCAATTATGTGTGTAACGGTTGGATTTTGTGTGGAGGCTATATATACCCCTCCACCCCCTCTTCATTCGTGGAGAGAGCCATCAGAAATAACTACCACTCCTACCTTACACTTTCTGAGAAGAGAACCACCTACCCTTGTGTTGAGATCAAGTTGCTCCATTCCTACCATATGAAACTTGATTTCTAACCTTCCCAAGTTGCTTTCCACTCAATCCTTTCTTCCACCACAGCAATATCAGTGAGGAGTGTTGAGTGTTGGGGAGATTATCATTTGAAGCACAAGAGCAAGGAGTTCATCATCATCTACAACATCTATTACCTTTTGGAGGATGGTGCCTCCTAGATTGGTTAGGTGTCGCTTGGGAGCCTCCGTCATCGAGATGTGGAGTTGAACCAAGAAGTTTGTAAGGGCAAGGAGATCGCCTACTTCGTGAAGATCTACCCCGAGTAAGGCTAGCCCTCCGTGGGCGTAGGCCATGATGGAATAGACAAGGTTGCTTCTTCGTGGACCCTTCGTGGGTGGAGCCCTCCGTGGACTCGCGCAGCCGTTACCCTCCGTGGGTTGAAGTCTCTATCAACGTGGATGTACGATAGCACCACCTATCGGAACCACGGGAAAAATCATTGCGTCTCCAAATTGCGTTTGCTCTTCTCCACCTCTCTTTACTACATGTGCAATTTACTTTCCGCTGCTTATACTCTAGAATTGCATGTGTAGGGTGATACTTGACTTGATCATAATTGTGAAACTGCCAAAAACTGTTCATGATCAAAAGGCAGAATTTTTATATTTACAAGTAGTCTAATCACCCCCCCTCTAGACATACTTTCGATGCTACACTAGCCTTGACGAACAGCAGGCTGTCATCGGCGAAAAGTAAGTGGCTAACCGGCGGTGCCGTTTCTGCCACTTTGATTCCGTTGATTGGTGATGACTCATACTGACTTTTTAGGAGGCACGAAAGGTCCTCTGCTGCCAACAAGAATAGGTAAGGTGATATCGGATCTCCCTGCCGAATTCCCCTTGTAGGAGTGAATTGCTCTAATTTTTTCCCATTGAATAAGATTGAGAATTTTACAGAGCTCACCATCCTCATCACTGTATCCACCCAAACTGGTGCAAAGCCCAATTTGGTCATTATAGCGCGTAAATAATCCCACTCCAGGCGATCATACGCCTTCATCATGTCCAGTTTCAGGGCACAAAAACCATTCTTCTTTGACTTATTTCGCTTCATAAAGTGAAGGCACTCATAGGCCGAGATAATGTTGTCAGTAATAAGCCTCCCCCCAACAAAGGCCGACTGCTCCTCAGATATGATCTCCGGAAGGATACTCGCTAAATAGTTGCTCTCAAGAGAAGCGGTTTCGCATAGGCGGATGTTGGACTGGGCCGGTCCATGAACATAGCGAAGGAATGAAAGCGCGTTGTAGCTAAATAATATTCGTTGTCGCTGGAATTCGAAACCAGAACCTCATGCTATACCTGTCGTGGAACTGCCAGTTAACCTAGCGGTCGTTACTGATTCTAGGGCAGCGCCACCCTTAAAGAACCAACAGGCAGCGCATATCCAAAATATATCTTGAATTTCAAAAGCAATTTTTATTTGGAAAAAAATCGAAGGGATATGTGAAACATAAACAAATTGCTAATTTGCGAAAAAAATAAAACTGAAATATTTTCGAAAATCAGTAACGACTTTTTTTTAAACGCGAACATCTTTTGAAATTCCAAGACAGAATTTGAAAACGCAAACATATTTTGAAAATTGTGAACAAAATTTGAAATCGAACAATTTTGAATCTCCAGAAAAATGAAAACATGCACATTTTTTAATTTGCGAACAATTTTTAAAATGGGAACATGTTTTGAACAGTCCGAACATTTTTTGAAAAAGCAAATAGTTCTTCAAATTTGCGATCATTTTTTGAAACAATGAAATTTTGAATCTTTCAACAGTTTTTTTAAATGGGAAATTTTTTGCAATTTTGAAAACATGAATATTTTTTTAAACTCCGAATAAAATCCAAAAAGCACGAACATTTTTTGGATCTATGAACAAAATTTGAATATGGAACCATTTTTGAAATTCCGAACAAAATTTGAAAACCCAAACTTTTTTTTAAACTCCCGAACAAAATTTCAAAACGAATTTTTTTTTTAAAAAGGGAACATTTTTTGAATAAGTGAACTTTTCTTAAAATCGGAAACATTTTTTGAAATGACGGACCAAAAATTGAAAACACAAACAATTTTCTGAAACTCAGGAACAAAATTTGATAACACGAACAAATTTTTGAAAATCAAACATTTTTTGAAAAGAGAACATTTATAAAAAAGGAAAAGAAAAATTAAAAAATAAAAATAAAAACGAAACAGAAAAATAAAAATAAAAAAACGGTTCAGGAACCTTCTAGAAGGTTCCCAAAACCAAAAAAAACCGGCTGGGAACCCTGGAAGGTTCTCATAACCGGGACTTGAAAGATTTACATGATGGGCCGGCCCAAATCGCTCGCTCGGGTCGCTCGTAGGTGTGTTCGCTCGACAGTTTGACGCAGAGAGGGTCATATAAGAAACGTGTGTTCGCTCGACAGTTTGACGCAGAGAGGGTCATATAGGAAATTCCTGAATTCCAGCCAACTTTCAAATAGCGATTTTGGTGTTGTCCGCAGGGTGGCTGATCTTTTTAAAACATCAGTCAGGTCGCAAGCCGTCAGATCTATCGCATCTAGCAGCTGAGCATGTCTCTCCCATTGTAACATAGGTCTTGTGCAGAATTAGTTCTGCAACACAGTTCTTGTTGCAGATTTTTTTGCATCAGCCCTTTTGTAAAATATTTTTGCAACTGAGATTTTGTTGTAATTTTTTTCAACTGAGGTCTTGTTGTAAAAATTTTCTGCGAGAGGTTATGTTGCAAAATATAGACCCGTCATAAGACCATTGCAACACCGTATAAGCCCCTGTTGCAGAAGCATGTTCGACAAATAATGGTATGCAGGCCCTTACTTAGACACGTGTCATGCAGTGAAGGTGGCGGACGTGGCGGCTAGGTTACTGAATCTAGCAAACGGAGAAAAAAAAACTTACATATGTGACAAGCTGGGAGATGTGCCTTGCATATACATACTGTTCTGCATATAACTAGGAATCATCTATACAACCTGTGTGAACTTGCATGCAAATGCATGGGAGCTTTTAGCTTTGCCATGTCATATATAGTCATCATTTATAATCATAGTACTTTTTTGCACCTCTACGTATATAGTTAGGCTCTTGCATGGGAGCTCATTCCCCCCAATTTTTCATGTCTCTCTCCGCCACATTGGCAAAATTGCCATGTAAGCAGGCTATAAGCTTGCTATTGTACTTACTCTAAAATACAACGATATAACTTATAAACGAATTGTGTATGGTGCCCTACGCACTAGCTACTTTCAAGAACCAGATACAATCCCCGGCAAATCCTCACACCCCCACCTCTGGTATTACATTATGGGACAACAGAAATATTAACACAAAATGAATGAAAATACACTTTGATTATCTGGTATATGCCGCCTATATACAACAGCCTCTTTGTCGGGATGCAAGTCCAAATTTCTGTGTTGTCAGAACCCAAAGGCTCCAGATCATCCCTAAACCTTTTGTTCGCTGGATGGTGAATCCTGGAGTGATCCATTTTGGCAGACAGAAAAATGTTATTACAAAAACACTAAACAAAATAGTACACAAACAGAAGCAGTGACTGTATTGTGAATTCCAAGGATAAATTCTTCTTGGAAACATAAAAAAGGATTTTCAACATCCTTGGGATCATGTAATTTCTAATATTTATTATTTCATGTTCAGGGCACTGCTGAAACTAAAAACTGAACCCAAGCATAAAACCTGATTGATTTTCAAGCAAAAGAGAGCAACTTACATCAACATGGATCAACATCCTTGGGATCATGTAATTTCTAATATTTATTATTTCATGTTCAGGGCACTGCTGAAACTAAAAACTGAACCCAAGCATAAAACCTGATTGATTTTCAAGCAAAAGAGAGCAACTTACATCAACATGGATCTCCACTGGGAACAAATTTATGGCTCCAGGATTGAAAGAGAATCTGGCAAATGCAGGACATAATAGCAAGTTAAACAAAATTGTCTAGGTAAACATGACTGCCACATGGTATTAGAAAATGTCTCTAGTTGGCATCAGAGATGGAAAAAAATTCTACTCCCTCTGTACCATAATATTTGTCTTTCTAGCAGTTCAAATTGAGCTGCTAGAAAGACAAATATTATGGTACGGAGGGAGTAGTTTCCTTTTGAGTCAATGTGAGCCAATTTCATTCCACTATCCTGATAAAATGTGCCATAAGTCAAGATAACAGTTTCAAGGCATTTCTGTAGCATCGGTAGCTGCATGCCTTATTATCACTTGCATATTCATAATAATTGCATATTATATGTGAGAATCAGCATACACAAATAAAAAATATTTACCCTCGTGATAGTATAAGCCTCCATGCATATGGAATGAAGAATTCCTCAGGGTGACTTTCTTGCTCATATGTAAATCGCAACTGCGTAAACATCTGGAAAATGCAGAATTGTATATTGTTATGCCACTCTAAATACCAGAATAACTTTTATATGGATGGGATGAAATTTAACACCAAACAATAAGAAATACTCCCTCCGTCCCAAAATAAGTGTCTCGTTGAACCCCTACTCTATGATTAGAGTAAACTGCAGCAATGTCACAATACAAGTCTCACCTTCATTCCTTCACCACGCCATGAACGACAATTTTTATTAATGAGCTCAAGAACCTTGTCAACAGACCATTCCCCGTCTAACTGCTGCATGTCCATTCTACTGTTGAAGAAATCCAATACCTGACAGACAAATTTATAAGACGGAATATGATCAGAATCTGGAGGAAGAAGACGCTGATGTATTGTACTTTGTTGAGTTCACGAAAGACAAAAAAATAACATACTGTGTATATATTCTCAAGTAATTCATTGAAACGAGGATGGTTCTTGAAGGGCTGAAAAACCTCTTGTCGGTGCAATATAGCATACACAACCTGTTGATGAACATGTTAGAAGTAGTTTGGTTCTGCCTATCAGGTATACTGCACTGGTAACTAACATACCTCAGGATTCCTGGGTAATGCATATGTAAGGATTGCATTGATGATTTCCAGAACAATTCTTAAGAAGTCAGTGTATATGTGAAGCTCCGTTGACTGCAAAAGTACACCACTCTTTACAAATATGAAGGGAAGAAAGAAAAAACAATGGTGCTATTATGAAGCAAGATAACAGTAGATTACTGTATCATCTGAAATGATGTCTGTTTCCATTTGATCAGACATAACTTTGAGAGCCTTGTCATTTTTTAACTCGGCTAATTTGGCATACCTGAAGAATGGTAGATAAGCAAATGGACAGGTTAACTTGAATTAACTTTAATTAAGTGTAAAATGCGATAATGAAACAGAGAGAGATTGAGCTACCATACTTGCGAGAAAGCATGTCGAAGAGGCTAACCAGCCTTTGAGATGCATATGCACTCAGCCTATGCGCATGAGGACCCATGTTTGCTAGAATTGCAAGACAGTTCGTGTGAAGGTAGACATCCTGCAAGTATACATAAGCTTGTCATTAGACTGTTATGAACCAGAAGTAGTTTGACATGCAAAAGGAAGGTTCTACGAAGGTATGATCGGAAGTCTTCCTTGCAAAAAGGAAACCTCTACATAGGCGAGTGTGTGACATGCATCAATTTCCCTGAACAACAAAAACAAAATCTTGTACATACTCGCAGCTTGGAGAGGTTGTACTTGATGGTTCGGATTAGTACTACGACCATCAACGATCCCAAAGAAGTTTGATGCATGAGGCGCTCCTGGTACCAAGGAACGCTAGGAAGCACCTAAAAAGTGAACACTAAATCATGAAAGAATTCATTAAATAAACTAAACCTAGTTAATTTTCTTACCAATTTGTGCACACTAGCATTGAAGGTTGAATCTTGACTGAGTATCAGGAGAATTATCAACAGCATGTAGATCTGATTGGAAGTCTTCCTTGATGCATTGTAGAGCATTTCCAAAATAGGCATAAGCTGTCAACAAAATCCAAACTATAATAACTCAAGGTATTGGGAAAAAACAACTCAGGCAGTCGACAAATAATATTTGTTAATATATGTAATCAAAGGCTAACCTTACGTGTAAAGTATGTGTTGGGTTATTACTTTAGCTATTACTCCTTGGTTTTATTATGTATTTCCCTATTTGGAATTTGCTTTCTAATGTTTCATGCTGACTGTTACAGAGTCACAGATTTACTATGCCAATTCATGGGAGGGAATGAAAAGTCATGGCGCAGCTCTTACTAATGAAAAACATATTATCCACTGATATATTCTCTCACTAAAAAGGAAAAATAGTTTAAATGCAACTGTATTATTAATTCAAAGCATATTCTGTCCGAATATTAAATGCCCACATGCTCCAACAAGAAGGGTTACAAACATAATTGCAAGACAACATACCAAAGTATCCAAGTCTGTTCGAACCAGAACATACTCCTGAAAATCGCAGTTCCCATGGACCAGAGAATAGAGCAACAGAACTGAGCTCTCATCTTTTAAGCATCTGTATGGATAGTGGAAACAAATGAATTACACACCACTAAGGTCTTTTGGTACATATAATTTGCATTCTGAAACAAGATGAATATACATGATCTTTGAACAAATAATGATAGGTCCTAGATAATGGCCCCACAGAAGATGTCAAGATATCTAATTTTAAAACATCAGTTTTGAAATTACTCGCAGCAGTCTCATTACTACCATCAAACCCTGATACATGACTCCATTTTGGAATGCGGCGTTAACTGTTCAGTGTTATTCATAATCTACACATGGCCAAAATTATCGCTAAGTGCAGTGTTGTTTTTATCCATCAAATCTGATATTAGATCGGAATCATTGCTACATTTTGATTTGTGAAGAAAAAGGAAATAATCTCACTGTTTTCTGCCCCAGAAATATTTGGTTAAATTCCACAAATCTAATAAATAAAGTACGAACATATCACCGAATTAGCATGATGATGCATTACTTACGTGCCAAGAGCATCAAACAGCGATGCAAAAGACAGCCTGACAACGGGTCCATTTTGAGCATTTCCCTCAACATCGGCATGATCAACTGCAGCATAATTCATTTCTCCAACTGTTAGTGATACATATGACTATATATGAGTGCCACAATTTCTCTATATTGCAGGTGCATCTTACATTGAATGTCCTTAGCATTGTTCAGCGCCTTGCAGTAAGGGTTCTCATGAAAAGCTGGTGCATCCTTGACATTAGTATTTGAATCACTCATGTAGACACCATCGGTTGGAATGGACTCATTCATTGAGATGCATTTTCGGTAGTGGATCAGAATAAGCAGAACAAGTAAACTGTTATCTGCCAATTGACTTGTCGCACCTTCAGCACTTGCACTTACAAAATAGTTGAAAGTATAATATGGCAGTAGTACAAAATTTGCTGCAAAACCAGATAGATGAGTAAATTCAAAGATTTTTCGATAACTGTAACATTTTCGTAGTAGGGAATGTAAGGATAATTGAAGTGTACATAATAACTTCCTGAGTAAGATAGTAGGGCCTGTTTGGTTAGTATACTAAGGTTACCAGCATTTGCCACACTTTTTTATGCCAAACATGACTAAGGTTATGCTATCAAGATGGGTGCCACACTCTGCTAGACTTAGGACCATCAAAATTGGTGGCACACATTGCCAGGCTAAGGGAAACTTTCGAGACCCATGTTGCAGGAAAGGAATATTGTCGCAAGCGTGACTCTGAACCAAACATGTGATTTAAGGGGCTGTTCTGTTCCCAGCATAAGCCTGCAACACCTAATTGTAGGCATGCAACAATTGCTTGTGAGGGTATTTTGATTGGTGCCATAGTTTTGCCTTAACATCTCGCATTCAGTCAAAACTTAACAACTTGTGGTGTGACACAGTGTGGCATGGTTAGTAAATCAAAGTATCAAACAACCAGGCCCCCAATTTTGGCAAATAATACAGTAGTCGCAATAAAGGTGTAAAATGGCATAGCATCATCTATTGCAACATAAAAGACATGAGAACTACCAAAAAAGTTAATACATTCTAAACAAAAAATTAACCATAAGATGAAAATTCAGAGTATTGACATCATGTCAATGAGTTGCATTGACATGACGTCAACCGTGATGATACATAAACTATAAGCACTTTCTGTGGAGAAGATAACCCGCATTACCAGCTGCTGAGCCAACTCTTTGCAGAACCCCAGGCCCACCATCATCAGAGAAAACAGGGTGTGAACCATTTGAAGGAATTTGTGGTCGTCTTACAAAATTAAGTAGCAACTTTTGAACAACCGAAGCTACTATGGAACTGTCCTGCAGAAGACAGATGTGGCAAAGGAACACATCCCAAATTTAGCTCAATAATATCTATAAATAAATCATCATATGCAAATTCCATTTTTACCTGAAGCATAGCTGCATCAATGAAAGGATGCACATCTTTTGGTTCTGGAGATGGTCCAGAACATAACTGAGTCGACATAAGGACTAGCATCAAGTTCAGAAGCTCGTGATGTAGGTAGCATGACTCTGGACTGCATATAGAAATATTAAAAAAGTGAAATTCAAATGACAAACAAGCATTTTAAAAAGGAAAAACTAGATAGGCATACAGCATCCATCAAGATACCTTACATCTACACTACCAATGTAGTTCAGCACCCCCTTCATCAGAAAATACTCCACACTTTGGTCTAGGAGGAGCATGGAAATATAGAATATCATTAGAGTTTGCTATGTCAGCCATACAGAAAGCATTCATAGTGCATTTGAAATTTTAATGATCATTTACCAGAAGGAAATTTTTCCAGCCCCTTTTCATCCTTGTCGATGTCAAGGCATAGCTCTTGCCAATTATCCGCCTTGGCATTCTCAATAATGAACTTGAGAAATATGGATGATATATAGGCAGCATTGATAGCCTTTCTATAGACACTAGAAGATACAGAAGAAGCCGATGTGCACTCTTGCAAACACCAAGCCAAATGGATCAAGATCTTTGCAAGATGCTTTGTATGATAGTTGTTCTGTGCTGCACATACACATAACCCAGATTGTCAGACCAATGAGCCAAAGACAATTATGATTTAATTACAGGAACTAGTCATACACACTCTGTCAAAGCATTGGAACCATAAGGTTAACACTTAACAACTGGTACAATTAAGTAAAAATTTAGGGATGAACTACAGCGCGATGGCACTTGGCGCGATGCGCGCGATACCACGTGATATGCCCACATCACTTTGCACCATTCACATCACAGCAGCGCACTCAGCCGTGTGGGGCCTGATCGCACAGTGCCCGGGGGCAGCAAACGTCACCCCACAAATCTCAGAATATTTATATTCATGCAAGTGGCCCCACTAACATGAAACATTATTTGCAGGAATGTAAACTGCACTGAAAAGATGATTCACGGTAAGCATTTACTACTTAAAAAGAATGGGTTGGTGACCGTGGTATGACACGCCTTCCCCCCTTTCACCTCCCTAACATGTTGCACTTCTATCCATATCAATGTACATAGAAGTGTTAAAGTGGAAGGTAGGCATACCATACTAACAGGTCATTAAGCATACAACTCTCAAGCATCCATAGGACATGCCTACCTTCCATTTTAACACTCTGAACACAACAAACAGAAGTGGGGCAAAAATGTGAGTCATAATATACACATTTAACGACCAAAAATGCTACACCTATGGGCAGGTGTTTACGAAGGCCCACCTACGTAAGCCCCCCCCCCCCCCGAATTCCAGTTGTGGGGCCCGTGACATCCAATAAAATCGCACCACGTCGGCTTTTTTTCTTAGAAGTCCCGTAGGTGTAGCGTTGCTCTTTAACTACCTATTAATATTCTATCTTGTTTACTACAAACCAGACCAAGTTAAAACAATATCATCGATCCCGTCACACAAACCAATCCACCAATGAGGTCCCTCACTGGTGGCAACATAAAGTGCAAATGCAGGTCTCAATGACCTGGGAGTTAAACTCCGGAACCAAAAGATCATTGCAATGTTCAATGCACTATAACAAGCACTTGAATCCTTCGCCCTAACTACAATTAGCCAAATCATCCACTTGCATTGTCAGCCACAACGAAGAAATTCAGGACAAGAATCAGTAATTCGCCTTTCTTACTGAAAAGATAACTGTAGGTTTTTCTCTTGATGAACAAAGTAAACAAGCACTCAATTAAGGCAGACCCCGGCGCACAGGAACTCCCATGACAAATTAATAGTATTACAGAAGTTCCGTATATTGCAGCGCACTAAGCTAAGTCAACCTTGATCACACAGTAAACTCAGTCAATATTGATCGGGCAAATGCATGCCTTGTTTCCTTCCATTCTACGAAGCTCACCGCCTAAATTCCCATTCCAAGCACCAATGCAGGTCGCAGTCGACAGAAATCAACGCCCCTAAAGACACAATAATCACGGCAAAAGCGCCGGAAATGACACGCTAACCCCGCCGTCTGACCTCAAAGCAGCACGTAAACGGTGCGACCCACAGCCGCGCACGCATAAATCACATGATCCGCATTGCCCCCGCGGATCAAACCCCGCAAAACAGAAAGCAATCGCCACCCGATGCAACAGCAAGAGCGGGGGAAACGGAAGCGATCGGAGAACCGCAGGGGGAGGAGCGGCCTGGATCTCGAGCCGTGGGTCCTTACCGAAGGCGTGGCAGGCCTGCAGCACGCGGTCCCGCGGCCACTGCTGGGTGAGGGGCAGCTCGAGCAGCTGCCTCCAGAACTCGGAGGAGATCGGGTAGGCCCTGTCGCCGACGAGCGCGGCGAACATCTGCTCCGCGGCCCCCGGCGACGCGGCGCCCGCCTCGCCCAGCCTCGGCGTTGACGGCGCCGCCCCCATTGGATCTGAGAGGACTCGGCGGGGCCCCTAGGGTTTGACGCGGGCGGGGATTGGGCGCGGGGGAGATGCCAGGTGGAGTCGGGGCGAAGCGAAGGTTTTAAATGGACAGGAGCGTGGAGACTTCGGGCGGAAGGGAGGAGGGGGAGGGAAGGGAGGGGAGGAGGAAGAGAGGGGGGCGGGGCGGGTGCGACTAGCCGGTTGGGTTTGGGAGGTTTTGATGGGATTAACGATGGACCGAACTGCCCATGGGGTCCGGTCAACACCCGGGAGGCGCGTGGCCTGGCCTTGTCTGGAGCGGGAGGGGTGGTACGGTCTTTTGCCGGGGCTCGTGGGGGTTGCCGTTGTTGCGGGGCTGCCTGCCGTCGGTGGAGGTGGTGGTTTGGTGGTGGAGCATTCGGGAGAGTGGAGGCTGGAAGGAAGGGGACGGACGGACGGGACGGGGCGTGCGTGTGCGACGCGCACCTCGACGGGGACGGCCGCTTTGGCCGTGTCGCACTTCGTCGCTTCGTTCCAAACCGATTACTCTTCCGAACTTCCAACGTGGTTTGGGCGCCTCTCCACCGGATTTCTGGCCGTGCGTCTCGACGTGCTTGACTTTTTCCGTTCAGTTAGGCTTGCTTTTGTTTGTTAGCTCGAATTTTCGATCTTGTACAGGAAGAACAATCAAAAGATGAACAAGCTGGGAAGCACTATGAAAAATATCTCCAAATTCGGGCGTAGAAGCTTATCTCTTTTTTTTTTGAACAATTCAGGAGTTCGTTCTAATATTCTTGTAATGTAGGATTTGTTTGGGACTGCTCCGCTTCATCAAAATCACCTTCACTCCATCAAATCTACTTTGGAGCAGTTTCATACAGAAGTTGTAGCACTACTGAAGAGAATGTTTGGCTTTCATGCAGCTCCAGCTTCAATAAACGAAAATTTGGTGGAAAAGATCTATTTGATTGGTTGAGGTGAGGAGAAACGAAGGGGTATCCATTTACTGGTGGCAGTGGTGGGTAATTTCCCCTCAACTCCAGCTTCTAGAGTTTTTTGGAGTACCTCCTGAAGAGCTTCATAAAAATCTGGGAGTTGTATCCCAGAATCTAGTATTTTTGCAGAGCGGCATATCGTAGAATTACCCCGTTTGACTTGTGTTTTTTGGAGCGGAGCTGAATTTTAAGGAGCAGAGCAGTCCCAAACAGACTCGTAAAATATTGTAGTTGCGACTCCATGTTCGCTTGTGGGTTAATTTGATCATACTCCAGCTAAACCTTGATAATCGTGATACACCCGTCTTTGGACGATGTGTTACAAAGTCAAGCCTTCCTCCAAATTGCTATACGAATGGTCCTTCGCTCCAACAACATCATATTTTTTTGGCGACTAATAGGCGCCGGCGCACCGGCCTAATCGTTCGGCCGGTTCACTTTCAGTCGTCTGATTAAGTCGTCTGCAGTCGTACGATCGATGCAGTTGTCTGCCGCACAAGCAAATACGAAAAAAGACCTCCCGCCTCTCATCGCTCCCTTTGTCTCGCCGGGTCACACGCTCTCCAGTTGTTGCACCTCATCGGCCGCCCTCGCCGGATGTCCTCGTCGTCGGTCGCCGCCCTCGTCGTCGAGCGCCACATCTCGTCACTGGTCGTCGCCTGCACTTGTCTCTGACTCCACGCATGCAACAGTTGTGGCCTGCAATTGCAGCTCCGATAGCGACGGGCCCATTGCTCGACGTCGACGCTCACCGTCGGCACGCTCGCCATCGTCAAAATCACAAACAAAAAAGGTGGGTTGGTTCCAGCAAAATTGAAGAACAGTTGTAGCACAAAAATACATTGGTTCCAGCAAAAAAATCCAAGTCGATGGTAACAAAAATAATGGATGTTTGCTCCAGCAAAAATCAAAACGGTTATAACAAAAAAAATTATGCTTGCAACAAAAAAAGGAAATGGTTCCAGCAAAAGTACGTGTCGTTCCAGCAAAACTATGAATCATCGTCGCTGGGGTCGTAGCAAAAAAATCGTTGTTTCCAGCAAAAAGAAAATCACCGGTTCCAGCATTTGTTTTGCTAGTTGCAACTCCACCGGCCTACAGTTGTAGCTCCGCCGCGCCGGGGTAGCAGCATCTCCGCCACGAATCACATCGCTGGTTGGTGGTGGCCGCCCCGCTTGTAGCCCAGTCCTCCGCTGCTTGCAGCACCCCCCGCTCGCCGTCCCCTACCCAGAAAAAGAGGGCATCAGCAGGAGGTGCGGGCGCAGCAGTCGAGAACGACGGCGTGCGCGCCATGACAACGAGCTCACCTGGGCGACCCATAGTAGCGAGTGAATCCTGGTTGCACAACTCCCTCCTTTGCAGCAGCTCTGAAGGGTGTGGTGCGGGCGCTCTCAATAGCCCTCTGTAGCTCAGGGCGTAGGGGAGGGAGGAGTAGAGAGAGGAAGGAGATGAGCTAGATTGGGGCTGCCGCTCCCATGGCTGACGATGGAAAAAGAAATGGAGGAAGAGAGGTGCGAGAGAAGGAAATAAGGATGGGAGGGCTAGGCGGTGCTAGGACCCACAAAATGAGTCGCCATGGACGTTTCTATCGTACAATGCATGAGCGACCGGCCCGAGCGTTGCGCCGGCGCGCCGCACACAAACGTTTCCCTATTTTTTTTGGCACAAAAATCTTCTTTTATGCACATCAATTGATGTGTATTGAATCAAATGTGATGTACTATAGGGTGCCCCCTTTGGCTGACCGCATCACTCACCCGGACCAATCTGCCTTCATTAAGGGTCACTATATCCTTGATGGAGTCTTGGTCTTCCACGAAGTCCTTCACGAGGTCAATACCAAAAACCTCAAAGCGGTGTTCCTGAAGATTGACTTTCATAAGGCATACGACATGGTTAGCTGGCCCTTCCTTCGGGAAGTATTGCTTCGGAAAGGTTTTGACGATCGTTGGGTCTCCCGGGTCATGCTATTGGTGTCGTCGGGCCACACCGCGGTGAACATCAACGGGGAGATCGGTCCCTATTTCCCCACCTTTTGTGAGGTTAGACAGGGTGACCCCTTCTCCCCGTTCCTGTTCGACATGGTGGTCGATGCCTTGGCCGCTATCCTGGATAAGGCCAAGGCCGCCGGCCACATCCTCGGCATCGCCCCACACTTGGTGGAGGAAGGGGGTGTTTCCCTCCTCCAATACGCCGATGACACCATCATTATGATGCACGGTTCGGAGGCTGAGATCGCGAACCTCAAATTCCTCCTGCTCTGCTTTCAACATCTGTCGGGCCTCAAAATAAACTTCGCTAAAAGCGAGGTGATGGTCTTGGGATATTCCCCTTCTAGGAGCCAGAGTATCGCTAACCGCCTGAACTGTCGGTTGGGGTCCTTCCCCACTACTTATCTGGGGATTCCCATTAGTGACTCGCGCCTGACAGTGGCCGACCTGTGACCCTCGGTCCACAAGCTGCAACACCGCATTGAGCCGTGGCAGGGTAGGTGGCTCTCTAAGGCGGCCTGCACGATCCTCATCAACTCGTCCCTCTCCAGTCTTCTCATATTCATCATGAGCTTCTACAGCCTCCCCGAAACGCTCCACCATGAGATTGGCTCAGTCCAAGCTAGGTTCTACTGGGCTGGCGAGGGCGATAAGCAGAAATACCACATGGTCCGCTGGACTGACATCTGCAAGCCCCGAGATCAGGGTGGTCTGGGCATCATGTCCTCCAAATGCATGAACCTGGCCCTCCTCACTAGATGGCTTTGGCGCATTGCAAACGGCGATGGTGGCTTGTGGCTGCAGATCATCCTCCGCAAATACATGCGCGACCAGCCCCTCGCCTTCTGCGTTAGGACGGGCGGTTCCCAGTTTTGGCAGTCTGTCGTCCAGCTCCTCCCGGTCCTTCGCATTGGGACCTCCATCTCGGTTGGCACTGGATCGACCACGCTATTTTGGTTCAACCGTTGGGCCAGTGATCTCCCATTCACGGCCAGGTTCCCTGACCTCTTTTCCATAGCGGTCGAACCTAGGATCTCCGTCGAGTCGGCCCTTATTGACTTAGGGTGCCTCGCGTTCCGGAGGCCATTTGGGCCACCGGAGGTTGCCGCTTGGCACGAGCTCCTTGATACTGCGGCTCTCCATGAGCCGGACTTGTCGCAGCACCACGACGACCGCTTGTCCTGGCATCTCGAGCCCTCTGGCCGCTTCTCCATGAAGTCTCTTTACCGCGCCATCGCTCCCTCTCCTGGACCGGTTGTCCTCGATTCTATATGGTCTATCTGCATGCCCCTCAAAATTAGAATCTTCATGTGGCAATGGATCCGTGGCCGGCTCCCCTCGGGCGTGGAGGTACTGAAGCGCCCGGGTCCCAGTGATGGTATTTGCCCCCTATGTGGGATGAAGGAAACCTCGAATCACATCTTCTTCTCGTGTGTGTCCGCCCAGTTTCTTTGGGGCTGCCTCCAAAAGGTCACCGGTGGCAACTGGTGTCACACTAACTTCCTCGATCTCCTCTCCGAGGTTCAGACCCCCCCTTGATAGGACGCCACATTAGGTGGCTGCTCATTAGGGTGCTCGCTTGGACGTTGTGGACTGTGCGAAATAAGCTTGTCATTTAACGGGTCCCCCTTCGACGTGCTACTGACACTGTGTTCAAAAATGTGTGGCTACTTGCAACTTTGGCGGCCGCTTAGCCGTCACAAGGATCGCGACGCCATCACCTCCATCATCGTCGACCTTCGCTCGATAGATCTCCGCTTGGCGCTGGTACGTCTCCAACGTATCTATAATTTTTGATCGGTCCATGCTATTATATATTCTGTTTTGGATGTTTAATGGGCTTTATTGTACACTTTTATATTATTTTTGGGACTAACCTACTAACCCAAGGCCTAGTGCAAATTGTTGTTTTTTGTCTATTTCAGTGTTTCGCAGAAAAGGGATATCAAACGGAGTCCAAACGGAATGAAACCTTCGAGAGAGTTATTTTTGGAACCGTATCTTCACAGAAGACTTGGAGTACGCGCAAGGGAACGAGAGAGGCGGCCACGAGGGTCCAGGGCGCGCCCCCACCCTCGTGGGGCCCCTCTGGCTCCCCCGATGCCCTCCTTCCTCCTATATATATCCATGTACCCTGAAAACATCGAGGCAACAGAGAAAACCCTAATTCCACCGCCGCAACCTTTTGTTCCCGTGAGATCCCATCTTGGGGCCTGTTCCGAAGCTCCGCCGGAGGGGGGATCGATCACGGAGTGCTTCTACATAAACACCATAGCCTCACCAATGAGTTGTGAGTAGTTTACCACAGACCTTCGGGTCCATAGTTATTAGCTAGATGGCTTATTCTCTCTTTTTGGATCTCAATACAAAGTTCTCCTCGATCTTCGAGGAGATCTATTTGATGTAATATTTTTGCGGTGTGTTTGTCGAGATCCGATGAATTGTGGGTTTATGATCAAGATTATGTATGAACAATATTTGATTCTTTTCTGAAATCTTTTATGTATGATTATAATATCCTTGCAAGTCTCTTCGAATTATTGGTTTGGTTTGGCCTACTAGATCTATAGTTCTTGCAATGGGAGAAGTGCTTGGCTTTAGGTTCAATCTTGCGGTGTCCTTTCCCAGTGACAGCAGGGGCAGCAAGGCACGTATTGTATTGTTGTCATCGAGGATAAAAAGATGGGGTTTATATCATATTGCTTGAGTTTATCCCTCTACATAATGTCATCTTGCTTAAAGCATTACTTTGTTCTCATGAACTTAATACTCTCGATGCATGCTGGATAGCGATCGATGTGTGGAGTAATAGTAGTAGATGCAGAATCGTTTCGGTCTATTTGTTACGGACGTGATGCCTATATATAATGATCGTGCCTGGAAATTCTCACAATTATGCAGTTTTCTATCAATTGCTCGACAGTAATTTGTTCACCCACCGTAGAATTCTACTATCATGAGAGAAGCCACTAGTGAAACCTATGGCCCCCGGGTCTATCTTTATCATATTACTTTACCTTTAATTTCTGCCGCCGTTGCTTATTTGCTTTATTTACTTTCTGTTCTTGTACCAAAAATACCAAAAATATTATCCTATCCTATATATCAGATCTCACTTTCGTAAGTGATCGTAAAGGGATTGACAACCCCTTATCGCGTTGGCTGCGAAGTTCTTATTTGTTTGTGCAGGTGCGAAGGACTCGCGCGTGGTCTCCTACTAGATTGATACCTTGGTTCTCAATAACTGAGGGAAATACTTATGCTACTGTGCTACATCACCCTTTCCTCTTTGAGGGAATACAACGCAAGCTCGAGAAGTAGCAAGAAGAATTTCTGGCGCCGTTGCCAGGGAGATCTACGCAAAAGTCATATACCAAGTACCTATCACAAACCCTTATCCTTCGCACTACATTATTTGCCTCTCGTTTTCCTCTCCCCCACTTCACCCTTATCGTTTTATTTGCCCTTCTTTTTCCTTGTGTTTTCCGTTCGCTTGCCTCTTGTTTGCTTGTGTGTTGGATTGCTTGCTTGTCACTATGGCTCAAAACAATACCAAATTGTGTGACTTCTCCAATACCAACAATAATGATTTTATTAGCACGCTTATTGCTCCTATTACCGATGCTAAATCTTGTGAGATCAATGTTGCCCTGTTGAATCTTGTCATGAAAGATCAATTTTCTGGCCTTCCTAGTGAAGATGCCGCTACCCATCTGAACAACTCTGTTGATTTATGTAATATGCAAAAGAAGAGGGATATGGATAATGATATTGTTAAATTGAAGCTATTTTTGTTTTCACTTAGAGATCCTGCTAAAACTTGGTTTTCCTCTTTGCCTAGAAATATTATTGATTCATGGAATAAGTGCAAAGATGCCTTTATCTCTAAGTATTTTCCTCCCGCTAAGATTATCTCTCTTAAAAACGATATTATGAATTTTAAGCAACTAGATCATGAGCATGTTACACAAGCTTGGGAGAGAATGAAATTACTGATACGTAATTGCCCTACACATGGTTTGAACTTATGGATGATTATACAAAACTTTTATGCTGGCTTGAATTTTGCTTCTAGAATTTTTTTAGATTCGACCGCGGGGGGCACTTTCATGGAAACCACATCAGGAGAAGCTACCAAACTCCTAGATAATATTATGGTTAAATATTCTCAATGGCACACCGAAAGATCTACTAGTAAAAAAGTGCATGCTATTGAAGAGAACAGTGTTTTGAGTGGAAAGATGGATGAACTTATGAAATTATTTGCTACTAAGAGTGCTTCTTCTGATCCTAATGATATGCCTTTACCCACATTGATTGAAAATAATAATGAATCTCTGGATGTGAATTTTGTTGGTAGGAATAATTTTGGTAATAATGCTTATAGAGGAAACTTTAATCCTAGGACTTTTCCTAGTAATTCCTCTAATAATTACGGTAATTCCTACAATAACTCTTATGGAAATTTTGGTAAGATGCCCTCTGAATTTGAGACTAGTGTTAAAGAGTTTATGAATTCGCAAAAGAATTTCAATGCTTTGCTTGAAATTTTTTTGCTTAAGATTGATGAGTTGGCTAGAAACGTGGATAGAATTACTCTTGATGTTGATTCTTTAAAATTTAGATCTATTCCACCTAAGCATGATATCAACGAGTCTCTCAAAGCCATGAGAATTTCCATTGATGAGTGCAAATAAAGAACCGCTAGGATGCGTGCTAAAAAAGATTGCTTTATGAAAGCGTGTTCTTCTAATTATCATGAAAATAAAGATGAAGATCTGAAAGTTATTGATGTATCTCCTATTAGATCCTTGTTTTCTAGTATGAATCTTGATAAATATGGGACTGGAGATGAGTCTAATTTAGTTAAAATGCATCCCAATGATTCCGAGTTTTTAGATCTTGATGCTAGAATTGTTAAAAGTGGGATTGAAGAGATTAAAACTTTGCATAGCGATGAACCCACTATTTTGGATTTCAAGGGATTCAATTATGATAATTGCTCTTTAATAGATTGTATTTCCTTGTTGCAATCCGTATTAAATTCTCCGCATGCTTATAGTCAAAATAAGGCTTCTACCAAACACATAGTTGATGCTTTGATGCAATCTTATGAAGAAAAACTTGAATTAGAAGTTTCTATCCCTAGAAAGCTTTATGATGAGTGGGACCCTACTATTAAAATTAAAATTAAAGATCATGAATGCTTTGCTTTGTGTGATCTGGGTGCAAGTGTTTCTACAATTCCAAAAACTTTATGTGATATGATATATTAGGTTTCCATGAGCTTGATGATTGTTCTTTAAATTTGCATCTTGCGGATTCCACCGTTAAGAAACCTATGGGAAGGATTAGTGATGTTCTTATTGTTGCCAATAGAAATTATGTGCCCGTAGATTTCATTGTGCTTGATATAGATTGCAATCCTTCATGTTCTATTATTCTTGGTAGACCTTTCCTTAGAACGATTGGTGCAATTATTGATATGAAGGAAGGAAATATTAGATTCCAATTTTCGTTAAGGAAAGGCATGGAACACTTTCCTAGAAAGAAAATCAAATTACCTTATGAATCCATTATGAGAGCCACTTATGAATTGTCTACCAAAGATGGCAATACCTAGATCTATTCTTGTATCGTGCCTAGCTAGGGCGTTAAACGATAGCGCTTGTTGGGAGGCAACCCAATTTTATTTTATTTGTTTTTGCTTCTGTTTAGGAATAAATATTGCATCTAGCTTCTGTTTAGATGTGGTTTGTGTTTTAATTAGTGTTTGTGCCAAGTAGAACCTTTGGGAAGACTTGTGTGAAGTTTATGTGATCATGCTGTAAAAAAACAAAAACTTTAGCGATCACAAGATTGGCTGTAATTTTTTACTGGAGAGTGTTTTTTAGTTGATTCTTTTGGCAGATGATTAATAGACAAATTCCTCACGTTTACCAATTTATTTTAATTTTTTTGGAGTTACAGAAGTATTCGAAAGTTACAGATTACTACAGACTGTTCTGTTTTTGACAGATTCTGTTTTTCGTGTGTTGTTTGCTTATTTTGATGAATCTATGAGTAGTATTGGGGGGTATGAATCATAGAGAAGTTGGAATACAGTAGGTTTAACACCAATATAAACAAATAATGAGTTCATTACAGTACCTTTGAGTGGTGGTTTGTTTTCTTATACTAACGGAGCTCACGAGATTTTTGGCTAAGTTTTGTGTTGTGAAGTTTTCAAGTTTTGAGTATGGCTTTGATGGATTATGGAACAAAGAGTGGCAAGAGCCTAAGCTTGGGGATGCCCAAGGCACCCCAAGGTAAAATTCAAGGACAACCAAAAGCTTAAGCTTATGGATTTGTTTTGTCTTCGTCTATCGGTAACTATACTTGAGACTATATTTTTATTCACCACACGATATGTGTTTTGCTTGGAGCGTCATGTATGATTTGAGTCTTTCCTTTTTAGTTTGACACAATCATCCTTGCTGGACACACCTTTTGAGAGAGATAAATATGATTTATAATTTATTAGAATACTCTATGTGCTTCACTTATATCTTTTGAGCTAGATAGTTTTGCTCTAGTGCTTCACTTATATATTTTAGAGCACGGTGGTGGTTTTATTTTGTAGAAATTATTGATTTCATATGCTTCACTTATATCTATTTGAGAGTCTTTTAGAACATCATGGTAATGTGTTTTGGTTATAAAACTAGTCCTAATATGATAGGCATCCAAGATGGGTATAGTAAAAACTTTCACATAAAGTGCATTGAATACTATGAGAAGTTTGATACTTGATGATTGTTTTGAGATATGAGGATGGTGATATTAGAGTCATGCTAGTAGAGTAGTTGTGAATTTGAGAAATACTTGTGTTAAGGTTTGCAAGTCCCGTTGCATGCACGTATGGTAACCGTTGTGTGACAAATTTGAAACATGAGGTATTTCATTAAGTGACATCCTTTGTGTGGAGGTCGGGATCGCACGATGGTTAACTCCTACCAACCCTTCCCCTAGGAGCATGCGTGCAGTACTTTGTTTTGATGACTTGTAGATTTTTGCAATAAGTATGTGAGTTCTTTCCAACTAATGTTGAGTCCATGGATTATACGCACTCTCACCCTTCCACCATTGCTAGCCTCTCTTGTATCACGCAACTTTCGCCAGTACCATACACCCACCATATACCTTCCTCAAAACAGCCACCATACCTACCTATCATGGCATTTCCATAGCCATTCCGAGATATATTGCCATGCAACTTTCCACCGTTCCGTTTGCTATGACACGCTTCATCATTGTCATATTGCCACGCATGATCATGTAGTTGACATCGTATTCGTGGCTAGGCCACCATGCATAATTTTCCATACATGTCACTCTTGATTCATTGCACATCCCGGTACACCGCCGGAGGCATTCATATAGAGTCATACTTTGTTCTAGTATCGAGTTGTAATATCGAGTTGTAAATCAATATAAGTGTGATGATCATCATTATTAGAGCATTGTCCCAAAGAAAAAAAAGAAAAAAAAGGAAAGGCAAAAAAAAGGCCCAAAAAAGGAAAAAAGGAAAAAAGGAAAAAGAAAAGAAAAGGAAAAGAAAAGGGACAATGCTACTATCTTTTTCCACACTTGTGCTTCAAAGTGGCACCATGATCTTCATGATAGAGAGTCTCTTGTTTAGTCACTTTCATATGCTAGTGGGAATTTTCATTATAGAACTTGGCTTGTATATTCCAACGACGGGCTTCCTCAAATGCCCTAGGTCTTTGTGAGCAAGCAAGTTGGATGCACAGCCACTTAGTTTCTCTTGTTGAGCTTTCATACATTTATAGCTCTAGTGCATCCGTTGCATGGCAATCCCTACTCACTCACATTGATATCTATTGATGGGAATGTCCATAGCCCATTGATACACCTAGTTGATGTGAGACCATCTTCCTCCTTTTGTCTTCTCCACAACCACCACTCTATTCCACATAGTGTTATGTCCATGGCTCACGCTCATATATTGCGTGAAAGTTGAAACCGGGGTTGTGCATGCTTGGAGTATTTTGTGTGACGAAGATGGAGCATAGCCTAACTATATGGTTTTGTAGGGATGAACTTTCTTTGGCCATGTTATTTTGAGAATACATGATTGCTTTGTTAGTATGCTTGAAGTATTATCATTCTTATGTCAACATAGACTTTTATCTTGAATCTTTCGGATCTGAACATTCATGCCACAATAAAGAAATTGCATTGAGAATTATGTTGGTTGGCATTCCACATCAAAAATTCTGTTTTTATCATTTACCTACTCGAGGACGAGCAGGAATTAAGCTTGGGGATGCTTGATATGCCTCCAACGTATCTATAATTTTTTATTGTTGCTTGAGTTTATCCCTCTACATCATGTCATCTTGCTTAAAGCGTTACTCTATTTTTATGAACTTAATACTCTAGATGCATGCTGGATAGCGGTCGATGTGTGGAGTAATAGTAGTAGATGCAGAATCATTTCGGTCTACTTGTTACGGACGTGATGCCTATATATAATGAGCATGCCTAGATATTCTCATAACTATGCGCTTTTCTATCAATTGCTTGACAGTAATTTGTTCACCCACCGTAGAATTCTGCTAGCATGAGAGAAGCCACTAGTGAAACCTATGGCCCCTGGGTATATCTTTATCATATTACTTTACCTTCAATTTCTGCCACCGTTGCTTATTTGCTTTATTTACTTTCTGTTCTTATACCAAAAATACCAAAAAAATATATCCTATCATATATATGAGATCTCACTTTCGTAAGTGACCGTAAAGGGATTGACAACCCCTTATCGCGTTGGCTGCGAAGTTCTTATTTGTTTGTGCAGGTGCGAGGGACTCGCGCGTGGTCTGCTACTGGATTGATACCTTGGTTCTGAAAAACTAAGGGAAATACTTACGCTATTGTGCTGCATCTCCCTTTCCTCTTCGAGGGAATACAACGCAAGCTCGAGAAGTAGCAGGCGCCGCCGCTCCCTCCGCCACCTCCTGAGCTGGATTAGATCCTTTGCTGCTGCTTCGGATGCTGCGGTTGACCTGCCTCCTTTGTTTATTTCCAGGGCTTGTTGAGTTGTGCCCTCAGCAGAACCATATGTAATTTGTGTTGTGGTACTCTGTGTGTGAGTGTGTGGGTGAACCTTTTGTACTGTGTGGCTCTAGGGTTTGCTTTATCTATAAAGCGGTGCGAAATCCTTTTCGGTAAATGTGATGTACTGGTGGGACGATGATCCACCTAGTTTTCTTTTACCGCAAATACTTAGGACGTAACCCTCTTAAAGTCAAAATAAAAGTGCCAAGTGGCATTCCCTTCGAAAAAATAGTGATGTGTATTGACATACCGTAGATGATCAAAGATATCTAGGGAGGCAAAAAAAACAAGGTTTCCTTAGGGGCAAAAGGTTCTAATTTTGCTATTCTAAACTCTTCAAAAAAAATCTCTAGCGAGTCTTCAAGGCTGGGACCGATGGCCATATTCGTGTAACGGAGGTTCATTGTAACTTCTCATATATTTTGTAGTCTTTTATGAACAAGTTTCGCATCTCCACATGTTATATATTGCTACCTCTTAAGCTTGCGTTGTATTCCCTCAAAGAGGAAAGGGAGATGCAACACAGTAGCGTAAGTATTTCCCTCAGTTTTTGAGAACCAAGGTATCAATCCAGTAGGAGACCACGCGCCAGTCCCTCGCACCTGCACAAACAAATAAGAACTTCGCAGCCAACGCGATAAGGGGTTGTCAATCCGTTTACGGTCACTTACGAGAGTGAGATCTGATAGAGATGATAATTATATTTTTGGTATTTTTGGTATAGAAACAGAAAGTAAAGAAAGCAAATAAACAACGGCGACAGAAATTGGCTAGTTGACGGGAAAGTCATATGATAAAGATAGAGCCGGGGGCCATAGGTTTCTCTAGTGGCTTCTCTCATGATAGCGGTATTCTACGGCGGGTAAACAAATTACTGTCGAGTAATTGATGGAAAAGCGAATAATTATGAGAATATCTAGGCATGATCATTGTATATAGGCATCACGTCCGAGACAAGTAGACCGACTCCTGCCTGCATCTACTACTATTACTCCACACATAGACCGCTATCCAGCATGCATCTAGTGTATTGAGTTCATACAAACAGAGTAATGCCTTAAGCAAGATGACATGATGTAGAGGGATAAACTCAAGCAATATGATGAAAACCCCATCTTTTTATCCTCGATGGCAACAATACAATACGTGCCTTGCTGCCCCTACTGTCACTGGGAAAGGACACCGCAAGATTGAACCCAAAGCCAAGCACTTCTCCCATTGCAAGAACTATAGATCTAGTATGCCAAACCAAACCAATAATTCGAAGAGACTTGCAAGGATATTATGAGCACACATAAAAAGTCCAGAGAAGAACCAAATATCTTTCATAGATAACCTTGATCATAAACTCACAATTCATCAGATCTCGACAAACACACCGCAAAAAGAGATTACATCGAATAGATCCCCTCGAAGACCGAGGAGAACTTTGTATTGAGATCCAGAGAGAGAGAAGAAGCCATCTAGATACTAGCTATGGACCCGTAGGTCTGTGGTAAACTACTCACAACTCATGGTGAGGGTGATGATGATGATGATGAAGGCCTCCGTGATGGACCCCCCTCCCGGAACAGGCTCCAAGATGGGATCTCCACGGGAACAGAAGCTACGGCGGTGGAATTAGGGTTTTCTCTCTACATATGGAGTATTTGGGGTACGTAGGTATATATAGGAAGAAGGAGGGCACCGGGGGCCGTGTGGGCCAGCCTCGAGGCAGGGGGCGCGCCCCCACCCTCGAGGGCTGGCCCTCCGTCCCCTGACTTGGTCCCGAAGATTCCCGAGCGTGATTTCCTCGAAAAATATCTCTCACGAAGGTTTCATTCCGTTTGGACTCCGTTTGATATTTCTTTTCTGCAAAACCCTGAAATAGGCAAAAAAACAACAATCTGGACTGGGCCTTTGGGTTAGTAGGTTAGTCCCAAAAATGATATAAAAGTGAATGATAAAGCCCATTAAACATCCAAGACTTCATAAATAATAGCATGGAACAATAAAAAATTATAGATACGTTGGAGACGTATCAAGCATCCCCAACCTTAATTCCTGCTCGTCATCGAGTAGGTAAATGATAAAGAAAGAATTTTTGATGTGGAATGCTAACCAATATAGTTTTTCAGTGTAATTCTTTTAATTGTGGCATGAATGTTCAGATTTGAAGTATTCAAGATAAAAGTCTATATTGACATAAGAAATAACAATACTTCAAGAAATACTAACAAAGCAATCACGTCTTCTCAAAATACTATGGCTAAAAGAAGTTATCCCTACAAAATCATATGGTCTGTCTATGCTCCCTCTTCATCACACAAAATATTCATATCATGCACAACCCCGATTTCAGCCAAGCACTTGTTTTCATACTCTATTCTTTTCAAACCTTTCAACTTTCACGCAATACATGAGCGTGAGCCATGGATATAGCACTATGGGTGGAATAGAGGTGGTTGTGGAGAAGACAAAAAAGAGGAAGATAGTCTCACATCGATTAGGCGTATCAACGGGTTATGGAGATGTCCATCAATATATATCAATGTGAGTGAGTAGGGATTGCCATGCAACGGATGCACTAGAGCTAAATATGAATGAAAGCTCAACAAAAGAAACTAGTGGGTGTGCATCCAACTTGCTTGCTCATGAATACCTAGGGCATTTGAGGAAGCCCATTGTTGGAATATACAAGCCAAGTTCTATAATAAAAATTCCCACTGGTATATGAAAGTGACTAATCATGAGACTCTCTACAATGAAGATCATGGTGCTACTTTGAAGCACAAGTGTGGAAAAAGATAGTAGCATTGTCCCTTCTCTCTTTTCTCTCATTTTTTGGAGGGGCTTTTCCTTTTTTTGCCCCTCTCTATTTTTTTGGGCCTTTTTTTATCGACCTTTCCTCACATGGGACAATGCTCGAGTAATGATGATCATCACACTTTTATTGATTTACAACTCGATATTACAACTCGATACTAGAACAAAGTATGAATCTATATGAATGCCTCCGACGGTGTACCGGGATGGGCAATGAATCAAGAGTGACATGTATGAAAAATTATGCATGGTGGCTTTGCCACAAATACGATGTCAACTTCATGATCATGCATGGCACTATGACAATATGATGCGTGTCATATGAACGGAACGGTGGAAAGTTGCATGGCAATATATCTCGGAATGGCTATGGAAATGCCATGATAGGTAGGTATGGTGGCTGTTTTCAGGAACAATATGGTGGCTGTTTTGAGGAAGGATATATAGTGGGGTTATGGCACCGGCGAAATTTGCGCGGTACAAGAGAGGCTAGCAATGGTGGAAGGATGAGAGTGCGTATAATCCATGGACTCAACATTAGTCATAAGAACTCATATACTTATTGCAAAAATCTACGAGTCATCAAAAACAAAGTAATCAACGCATGCTCCTAGGGGGGAGGTTGGTAGGAGTTAACCATCGCGCGCCCCCGACCTCCACACAAAGGTTGGCACTCTACAAATACCTCATGCTCTAACGTCGTCACATAGCGGTTCACCATACGTGCATGATACGGGAATCACTAACCTTAACACAAGTATTCTTCAATTTCATAATAACTCCACTATCATGACTCTAATATCACTATCCTCATGTCTCAAAACAATTATCAAGCATCCAACATCTTTCTATTCAATGCACTTGGTGTAATTTTTTTACTACATTGACATTGGATGTTTATCATGTGAAGACTAGTTTCTTTAGCCTAAACACATTACCATGCTGTTTTAATAGGCTCTCAAATAGATATAAGTGAAGCATGAGAGTTCAACAATTTCTACAAAATATAACCACCGCGATGCTCTAAAAGATATAAGTGAAGCACTAGAGCAAAAGCTATTGAACTCAAAAGATATAAGTGAAGCACATAGAGTGTTCTAATAATTTCTAGGCCATATTTAACTCTCTCAAATATGTGTGTCCAGCAAGGATGATTTTGGCAAACTAACAAGCAAAGACTCAAATTGTACAAGACGCTCCAAGCAAACCACATAGCATGTTGCGAATAAAAATATAGCTCCAAGTATAGTTACCGATGGATGAAGACGAAAGAGGGGATGCCTTCCCGGGGCATCCCCAAGCTTAGGCTTTTGATTATATTGATTTTACTTGGGGTGCCACGGGCATCCCCAAGCTTGGGCCTTTGCTACTCCTTGTTCCATAGTCCATCAAAGCAATACTCAAAACTTGAAAAATTCACAACACAAAACTTAGACAAAAATTCTCGTGAGCTCCGTTAGTAAGAGAAAGCAAACCACCACTCAAAGGTACATTAAGGAATTCATTAATTGTTTATCTTGGTGTTAAACCTACTGTACTCCAAGTTTTATATGATTCATATCCTCCAATATTACTCATAGATGCATCGGAATAAGCAAACAACACACGAAAAACAGAATCTGTCAAAAACAGAACAGTCTGTAGTAATCTGCTGGGTTCGCCTACTTCTGGAACTCCAAAAAATTCAAACTAAATTCTTAAATTTTCGCAATTTGTCTACCAATCAGCAGCAAAAATAATAAACTAAAAACCACGCTCCAGTAAAATCTGAAGACTACTTTAGCGAGCGCTAACGATTCTGTTTTTTACAGCAAGATCAAATAAACTTCACACAAGTCCTACCAAAGGTTCTACTTGGCACAAACACTAAACAAAACATGAAAACACATCTAATAAGAGTCTAGATGCAACATTTATTCCCTAACAGCAACAAAAGAAAAAAACATAAAATTGTGTTGCCTCCCAACAAGCGCTATCGTTTTACGTCCCTAGCTAGGCACGATACAAGATAAATCTAGAGATAGCCGTAGTGGTATGATATGTCGCGAAAGCTCATCTCATATTCCCTATGTTCGGCAGCAAGATTCCTTTGTGGTAAGCAAAAGTAATCAAAATGGCTAAACTTAATGGGACAAAAGTCCCCTACATCAATCTCAGGAGGAACAGGTTCCTCCTTTGGCCCTTTGTAATGGATGACCAATTCATCATTATAGGCATTCTTTTGCCAGAAGGCCATAAGCCTTCGTTCAAGGGAGAAGCCTAACCCATAATTTTGAACAGCAAAGTCATCATTTATATCAGAAATTCTATCAATCAAGATCTCAACAGGAACCCTTTTTCTAAGGTTTTCATTAAAAGCAACATGATCAGGAGATTGCAAACGCATAAGGTCTTCTTGATTGCACAAGATAGCCTCTATAGGAGGTCGACCTGCATCTACTCCGTAATGAGCAAAGATTTCTCTGGCCTCTTTCATTATATATCTAAATTCATGAGCCAAAAAGATAGTAGCTGCACGCTTAACGGAAGAATGCTCAATATTGGAGAACTCCAAAAATACCCTCTGAATGCAGGGATGCATATGGATAAATTGCCTTTCAATTTCTACTATGAGCATAGATACCGCATCCGCAAGGCTACTAAATCTGTGAAGAATAGAGCCACCCATAGTGGGCAAAGCACCGGCACAAGTAAAGAAGTCTTGAAGAACCCCTTTTCCAATAATATTGCCACTACCAATCCGGAACTTCTTAACATGTAAAGTGGTAGCTTCATCCGGGGGGTCAACATGAACGTTGCCCTCGGCATTGCTATCCTTCTCGATAAAATCGTCCCCCATCTCAGACATGAGGGCAAACAAGCATGCAACACACAAGCAGACAAGAAGCAAGCGAACGAAAAAAACACGGCGAAAGAAGGGCGAATAAAACGGCAAGGGTGAAGTGGGGGAGAGGAAAACGAGAGGCAAATAAATGTAATGCGAAGGATAAGGGTTTGTGATCACTCTGTGCGTTCGGTTTATTCAGTTTACATGGTTCGGTTTATACGGGTTTTCGGTTTGTACGGTATTAATACTTCGGTAAATACGGTATGAAATGAAAATACGGTTCGGTTTCGATATATACCAAATTATTTCGGTATGGTTTCGGTATATACCATAAAAACCAAAGTTGACGCGAATTTGAAAATGGCGTAATAATAATTTACAAATTTATGACTCAAAACCAATCAAAACACATACTATTTTATATAAATAGTATATAACTATATATGTAAGTATATATGCATGCATATATTCATCCCTTAATGATTATGGACGTGCTTAGCATCTTTTAAAGAGAAAAATAACTATGTTACAAGAAAAATGTACATGCTTAGTAGTGAATTTGACTCATGTACAAGAAAAATGACAACTTGTATGGTTGTTTGTCTCAAGAAATATAAATTTATTTTTTACTTCGGTTTATTCGGTTAACTGTTCGGTTTTTCGGTATATACCATAAAAACCAAAGTTCAAAACGGTATGAAAATTCCATACCATACCAAAATCATAAACCATAAAATTGGTTCGGTTCAGTTTATTTTCGGTATGGTTTTTCGGTTTGGTTTCAAAATGCACATCCCTAGTTTGTGATAGGTACTTGGTATATGACTTTTGCGTAAGCCTCCCCGCAACGGCGCCAGAAATTCTTCTTGCTACCTCTTGAGCTTGCGTTGTATTCCCTCAAAGAGGAAAGGGAGATGCAGCACAATAGCGTAAGTATTTCCCTTAGTTTTTGAGAACCAAGGTATCAATCTAGTAGGAGACCACGCGCCAGTCCCTCGCACCTGCACAAACAAATAAGAACTTCGCAGCCAACGCGAGAAGGGGTTGTCAATCCCTTTACGGTCACTTACGAGAGTGAGATCTGATAGAGATGATAATTATATTTTTGGTATAGAAACAGAAAGTAAAGAAAGCAAATAAACAAAAACGATAGAAATTGGCTAGTTGACGGGAAAGTAATATGATAAAGATAGACCCGGCGGCATTCTACGACAGGTAAACAAATTACTGTCGAGCAATTGATAGAAAAGCGAATAATTATGAGACTATCTAGGCATGATCATTGTATATAGGCATCACGTCCGAGACAAGTAGACCGACTCCTGCCTGCATCTACTACTATTACTCCACACATCGACCGCTATCCAGCATGCATCTAGTGTATTGAGTTCATACGAACAGAGTAACGCCTTAAGCAAGATGACATGATGTAGAGGGATAAACTCAAGCAATATGATGAAAACCACATCTTTTTATCCTCGATGGAAACAATACAATACGTGCCTTGCTGCCCCTACTGTCACTGGGAAAGGACACCACAAGATTGAACCGAAAGCCAAGCACTTCTCCCATTGCAAGAACTATAGATCTAGTAGGCCAAACCAAACCAATAATTCGAAGAGACTTGCAAGGATATTATGAGCACACATAAAAAGTTCAGAGAAGAACCAAATATCTTTCATAGATAACCTTGATCATAAACTCACAATTCATCGGATCTCGACAAACACACCGCAAAAAGAGATTACATCGAATAGATCTCCTCGAAGACCGAGGAGAACTTTATATTGAGATCCAGAGAGAGAGAATAAGCCATCTAGATACTAGCTATGGACCCGAAGGTCTGTGGTAAACTACTCACAACTCATGGTGAGGGTGATGATGATGATGATGAAGGCCTCCGTGATGGATCCCCCTCCCGGAACAGGCTCCAAGATGGGATCTCCACGGGAACAGAAGCTACGGCGGTGGAATTAGGGTTTTCTCTCTGCGTATGGAGTTTCTGGGGTACGTAGGTATATATAGGAAGAAGGAGGGCACCGGGGGCCGTGTGGGCCAGCCTCAAGGCAGGGGGCGCGCCCCCACCCTCGAGGGCTGGCCCTCCGTCCCCTGACTTGGTCGATTCCGGAGCGTGATTTCCTCCAAAAATATCTCTCGCGAAGGTTTCATTCCGTTTGGACTCCGTTTGATATTCCTTTTCTGCAAAACCCTGAAATAGGCAAAAAACAGCAATCTGGACTGGGCCTTTGGGATAGTAGGTTAGTTCAAAAAATGATATAAAAGTGAATGATAAAGCCCATTAAACATCCAAGACTTCCTAAATAATAGCATGGAACAATAAAAAATTATAGATGCGTTGGAGACGTATTATATACTATGCCATTTGTCTTATTGTAGGTGATTCACTCATAAAAATGGAAAGTATGCTTGATAATCCACAAGTGTAGTGAATCGTAATAGTATTCGATGGGAAGTATTATGCCTACAATTATTGTTTCGACATAAGGGAGCCAAATAATATTCACAAGTTTTAGCAATTGAGTTGTCAATTCACTCACGTTTGGAAACAAATATTTTCCCGGGATAATTTATTAGTAACAAATATGATGGAGTGATTCAGTTTAATTGCGGTAAGTAACAAAAAGCATCAATACCCATTAGTTGTCAACTACAAAGTATTTTAAATAGAACAACGATGATCAAAAGGACATGCACGACGATGTATCGGTTGTGGAATTCGGGTTGGGGCCACCATGGATATCACATACTCCCTCTGTCTAGGTGTGTAAGTCACCTTATGAAAATGAAATAATCCCAAAACACTAAGGCGCGAAAGAATAGTACTAGTTGCATGCATATTAATTAGACCCCATCTAATAATTGGAGGACCAATGCATGCAATTTCCGCGGCACACTATTGGGATTTGAAGAGGTCTTCTAATTAATAGCATGCTTTTAATTGAGAAAGAAATGATGTGATTGGCTTCATCCATGATTCAATTTTTTTCCTTGCCCAATCTCTTTGTGCCTAGGTTGCGCTGCACCTTCTAAGATGTCTAATTCACCTAGACAGAGGGGGTATGTTATTTCAAGATAGTTGTATGCCTTTTATGAAGGCCAGTGGTCGAAGTGTTTTTAGGCTCAGTGAGATATTTGAAAATGGATTGCATAGGTTCGGGCCAAAGTGCAAACAAAATGAAGAGTTTTGTTCTCTTCGGCCTGAACAATAGGTCGTCCATCCGGAGAGGAGTTCAGAATAATTTTCAGATTCTGTGAGAAGCACTTTCTGAGAAATATCTTGGTCTACGATGAAGATCACCAAAAAATGTTCAAACATATAGCCAAGAGGGCCAGGTCTAGGGTCCAAGGGTGGTGTGAAGAAATGTTGTCATGTTTAGCTACGAAGGTTGTCGTCGAGACGGTTATCCAATCCTTACAAACTTACTCTATGAGCTGCTTGTAATAACTTGGGAGTAATGACCTGGATATATTTATTGTATCATTTCACCCTTAAATCTTGGACACACTCTTTTTGTGACATTTGGGAACTACCCAAATTATTTCACATCTTAGCATAAGCCTAGCAACCCCTCGTAGTTCAAACCTCATTATATCTACTATATGAAAGTATTTTATAAATAAATATTAGGTGATCTTTGAATAACTTGTTTTTTTGTGTGATTTCATTATAGTCCAAAGAGTCTACATTTAAAATTCTACATCAATCAGAGCACGTTTGATGCCCCAACGAATAGATAAAATAGTGTAACTGGACCGGCCGACTTTCTCATATTCTAAGCAACCCATCTACACCCTGGCTATATAAGGCAAACCCCTCCCAACCTTTTAGAAAACCCCTACCTTCCAAACCCAAGCTACCACCCTCTACCTCCTAGATCAAGCTCCACCTACCATCATGTTGGCATCCATGCGATCCAGGTTCGACCATCATGCTCGCCCCCGCAGCCATCACACCCCGCATGGTCCGTGAGGTCAAATAGAGGCCCTCTCGTGCCCCATCTCGACTCGCGCCACCGCATTCCTCGTCTCTCTCTCTCTCTCGATCGAGAGACCCAACACTGTCGACTTCTCGGGAGATAGGTACCTCGGATCCGTCAGAACGGGCCAACCATGATAGCACGCTAGCTCAAGAAATGTGGGTCGATGGGTGAGCGGGAGCCTGAGTTGATTTCATGCAGCCCATACACATTCCCCAGGAACCCCATATCGAGCACCTACACCGACCTATCAACCCCCTACCTCCCCAGGAAGGAGTGGTTGGCCAATCTTCGGGCACTCGGTCGCCCTGGCAGGGCCTCATCGAGTCAGCGAATACAACCACTAGGCGAGCCGCCCTTTAACACTAGCCGCACCGCCTTGGGTCATCATGACCCGCTACGGTTGGTGACGCCAACCTAGTAGTCTTGTCGTCTGACGAGCAAGACGAGTATGTCGATCATTTTAACTTATGCCTCTCCCAAGGACACCGTGAGATTTCCCGCCCACATCGACGACGATGGTATTCGACGAAACAATGGGGGATATGGCATTGCATCACTACAGGGCGACGCCACCAATTTCTGTCAATCACGCACAACTCAGGTTGATAAGACCCGAGCAGGTCAGGAGGAGGGCGCCCATTTGACCCAAGGCACACAGCGTGTGCCAAAAGTGTATTGTGGTTGCTCCCGTGATATACAAGGGACGAATAAGACCCGAGAATGTGATCTCATGATCTCTCATCACGACGATCACTCGTCGACATATAGCACACCATGTAGGGGTGTAAGACTTTAGGTTTTCTCCAGCCCATCGATGTTAACCATGCTCTTGCGTGGATCACACGCACGGTGGTGGCGGTGGGCCTTCACGCTCGCATGCTAGGAACCACCCAGGCATGGAACACTGTCACAACTCATCCGTCTTCTCGCGGTAGGGGCTCAATGCTCCCAATGGTTCCCCGCGCCGTCGAGCATCAACCAAGCGCTAGGGCACCCAGGTGGCCATACTCTAGACCATGCACATTCTCCTCCGACACCCGCCTGCGTCGTTGGAGGAGGAACCCCCCCATGCACCTGTTGTCGGAAATGACAGATCTCGCGTAGGGGGTTCCGAGCTATGGCTTGGATCGATGGGTAACAAGGGATGAAGAACACGGTGTTTACCCAGGTTCAGGCCCTCTCGAAGAGGTAAAACCCTATGTCTTGCTTGATTATATTGATGTGTATGAATGTATTACAGAGTTGATCTACCACGAGATCAGATGAACTAAACCCTAGGCCAGTAGGATGATGGTTGTTGTTCTAGCCTCTACAGACTAAACCCTCTACTTTATATAGACACCATGGGTACTAGGGTTTACACATGGTCGGTTACAAGGAAGGAACAAACACGCCGATTATTCTAATCTTGACTTGGAGGGCACACCAAGGTATCGAAGATCTTCAGTCCGGATACGGGGTCGCCTCATGGCTCGGCCTCCTGGTAGTTTCTAGTGCGGCCCAATTGTCCGGGCCATAAGGACAGGCCGACAGCGTGAGCACCCCCTAGTCTAGGACTCCCTTAGTCCTCGACTAGCCTCCAATGTCGGTGTTTCCTAATTCTAAAGCCCTTGTGTGTTAGAAGACTCTGGCTTGCGGGGCGAGTTCTTCTTCCCCGCCGTGTTCGAAATGATTCACCTTAGCCAAACATTTAAAGTAGCTTCAACCAAGTCCGGCCATGTTGTCTGTGTCAAAACCAGCGGATCTCGGGTAGGGGGTCCCGAGCTGTGGATCTATGATCAATGGGGAACAAGGGACGATGAACACGGTGTTGACCCAGGTTTGGGCCCTCTTGAAGAGGTAATACCCTACATCCTACTTGATTGTATTCAATGTATAATATGGTTACAGAGTAGATTTGCCTCGAGATCAGATGAGCTAAACCCTAAGTCGATGAGGTGATGAATGTAGCTCTGCCCCTAATGACTAAGACCCTCGGTTTATATAGGCACCGATAGGGTTAGGGTTACATGCAATTGGTTACAAGGAAGGGAAGATCTTGCCTATTATTGTCTTGGAGGACACACCATGACTCCGAAGATTCCTTATCCAGCCATGGATCCGTACTCGGGCTTGGCTCCCTAGTAGCCCATCAATCCGGCCCGGACACAACATGCCGGTCGCTAGAGGACCCCTTAGTCTAAGACTCTCTCAATAGCCCCCGAACTTGCCTCCAACGCCAAGGCTCGTGTCCGGCATCCGCACACCTCGTGGTCTTCGGCTTGCGAGATTATTTCTTCACTGTGTCCTGTACATGCTTTGAGTTGAATGGTGTTCGGAATCTGAACGTCCATTTACTTAGTCGAGAAGGCAAAAATCGTTCAAGTGTGAATAGTGCCCTTGAAAGGATCGAGAAGAGGTGTCTAGGGGGGTGATTAGACCTTCAACAAGCAAAAGTAGCAGTTTTTAATTTCTTCACGTTGAGGTGGAGTTTTAGCACAAGTTTAAGCATTCGCAATACAATTCAAGCAAGCATGGAAAAAGTATGAGCAGCAGAAGAATAAAGCATGCTAATTGCAAGAAAGTAAAGGGATGCGATTGGAGTGTGCAAACGCAATTGGATACACGGAGATTTTTGGCGTGGTTCTGATAGGTGGTGCTATCGTACATCCACGTTGATGGAGACTTCAACCCATGAAGGGTAACAGTTGTGCGAGTCCACGGAGGGGCTCCACCCATGAATGGTCCACGAAGAAGCAACCTTGTCTATCCCACCATGGCCATTGCCCTCGAAGGACTTGCCTCACTCGGGTAGATCTTCACGAAGTAGGCAATCTCCTTGCCCTTACAAACTTCTTGGTTCAACGCCACAATCTTTGTCGGAGGCTCCCAAGCGACACCTAACCAATCTAGGAGACTGAAGGAAATATGCCCTAGAGGCAATAATAAAGATGTTATTTGTATTTCCTTATATCATGATAAATGTCTTTTATTCATGCTAGAATTGTATTAACCGGAAACTTGATACATGTGTGAATACATAGACAAAATAGTATGTCCCTAGTATGCCTCTACTAGACTAGCTCATTGATCAAAGATGGCTATGTTTCCTAGCCATAGACATGAGTTGTCATTTGATCAACGGGATCACATCATTAGGAGAATGATGTGATGGACTAGACCCATCCGTTAGCATAGCACTATGATCGTTTAGTTTTACTGCTATTGCTTTCTTCATGACTTATACATGTTCCTATGACTATGAGATTATGCAACTCCCGAATACCGTAGGAACACCTTGTGTGCTATCAAACGTCACAACGTAACTGGGTGATCATAAAGATGCTCTACAGGTGTCTCAGAAAGTATTCATGGTGCTGGCATAGATCAAGATTAGGATTTGTCACTCCGAGTGTCGGAGAGGTATCTCTCGGCCCTCTCGGTAACACACATCATAATAAGCCTTGCAAGAAAAAGACTAATGAGTTAGTAACGAGATGATGTGTTACGGAACGAGTAAAGAGACTTGCCGGTAACGAGATTTAACTAGGTATAGAGATATCGACGATCGAATCTCGGACAAGTAACATACCGATGACAAAAGGAACAACGTATGTTGTTATGCGGTTTGACCGATAAAGATCTTCGTAGAATATGTAGGAGCCAATATGAGCATCCAGGTTCCGCTATTGGTTATTGACTGGAGATGAGTCTCGGTCATGTCTACATAGTTCTCGAACCCGTAGGGTCCGCACGCTTAACGTTTGATGACAATCGGTATTATGAGTTTATGAGTTTTGATGTACCGAAGGTAGTTCGGAGTCCCAGATGAGATCGCGGACATGACGAGGAGTCTCGGAATGTCTGAGACATGAAGATTGATATAATGGACGACTATATTCGGACACCGGAAGTGTTCCAGAAAAGTTTCGGATTTAACTGGATTGCCGGAAGGGGTTACCGGAACCCCCTACGAAGGGGGATGGTCCATAGTGGGCCTTGAGGAAAGGAGAGAGGCAGCCGTTAGAGGCTGGCCGGCGCCCCACCTAGGGATCCTAGTTGGACTAGGATTGGGGGGGCGCCACCTCTCCCTCTTTTCCTTTCCCTCTCTTCCTTCTTGATGGACTCCTACTAGGAATAGGATTGCAATCCTATTCCTAGTAGGATTGCCCTAGCCGCACCATAGGAGGCCGGCCGGCCCTCCTCTCTTGCTCCTTTATATACGGGGGCAGGGGGCACCCAAAGACACACAAGTTGAATTGTTCTAGCCGTGTGCGGTGCCCCCCTCCACAGAAACACACCTCGGTCATACCATCGCAGTACTTAGGAGAAGCCCTGCGCCGGTAGATACATCATATCTGTCACCACGCCGTCATGCTGACGAAACTCTCCCGTGAAGCTCAACTGGATCAAGAGCTCGTGGGACGTCATCAAGCTGAACGTGTGCTGAACACGGAGGTGCCGTATGTTTGGTACTTGATTGGTTGAATCGCGAAGAAGTTCGACTACGTCAACCGCGTTACTTGACGCTTCCGCTTTCGGTCTACGAGGGTACGTAGACACACTCTTCCCTCTCGTTGCTATGCATCTGGTAGATAGATCTTGCGTGATCGTAGGAAAATTTTGAAATACTACGTTCCGCAACAGTGGCATCATGAGCTAGGTCTATGCGTAGATGATATGCACGAGTAGAACACAATGAGTTGTGGCCGATACTAGTCATACTGCTTACCAGCATGTCATAGTTTGATTCGGCGGTATTGTGAGATGAAGCGGCCCGGACCGACATTACGCGTACATTTACGCGAGACTGGTTTCACCGTTACGAGCACTCGTTGCTTAAAGGTGACTTGCGGGTGTCTGTCTCTCTCACTTTAGCTGAATCAAGTGTGGCTACGCCCGGTCCTTGTGAAGGTTAAAATAGCATATACTTGACGAAACATCGTTGTGGTTTTTGTATGCGTAGGTAAGAACGGTTCTTGCTAAGCCCGTAGCAGCCACGTAAAACATGCAACAACAAAGTAGAGGACGTCTAACTTGTTTTTGCAGGGCATGTTGTGATGTGATATGGTCAAGACATGATGAGTTATACGGTGTTGTATGAGATGATCATGTTTTGTAATGTTATCGGCAACTAGCAGGAGCCATATGGTTGTCGCTTTGTTGTATGAAATGCAATCGCCATGTAATTGCTTTACTTTATCACTAAGCGGTAGCGATAGTCGTAGAAGCAATAGTTGGCGAGACGACAACGATGCTATGATGGAGATCAAGGTGTCACGCCGGTGACGAAGGTGATCATGACGGTGCTTTGGATATGGAGATCAAAAGCACAAGATGATGATGGCCATATCATGTCACATATTTTGATTGCATGTGATGTTTATCTTATTATGCTTCTTATTTTGCTTAGAACGACGGTAGCATTATAAGATGATCCCTCACTAAATTTCAAGGTATAAGTGTTCTCCCTGAGTATGCACCGTTGCGAAAGTTCGTCGTGCCGAGACACCACGTGATGATCGGGTGTGATAAGCTCTACGTTCAAATACAACGGGTGTAAGCCAGTTTTGCACACGCGGAATACTCGGGTTAAACTTGACGAGCCTAGCATATGCAGATATGGCCTCGGAACACTAGAGACCGAAAGGTCGAGCGTGAATCATATAGTAGATATGATCAACATAAGATGTTCACCATTGAAACTACTCCATCTCACGTGATGATCGGACATGGTTTAGTTGATTTGGATCACGTGATCATTTAGATGACCGGACGGATGTCTATCTAAGTGGGAGTTCTTTGATTAATATGATTAAATTGAACTTTAATTTATCATGAACTTAGTCCTTGTAGTATTAGCATATCTATGTTGTAGATCAATAGCTCACGATGTTGCTCCCCGTTTATTTTTTATATGTTCCTAGAGAAAAACTAAGTTGAAAGATGTTAGTAGCAATGATGCGGAATTGTTCCCTGATCTGAGGATTATCCTCATTGCTGCATAGAGAAATATGTCCTTGATGCACCGCTAGGTGACAGACCTATTGCAGGAGCAGATGTAGACGTTATGAACGTTTTGACAAAAGCTCGGTATGATGACTACTTGATAGTTTAGTGCACCATGCTTTACGGCTTATAACCGAGACTTCAAAAAACGTTTTGAACGCCATGGAGCATATGAGATGTTCCAAGAGTTGAAATTAGTATTTCATACTCATGACCGTGTCGAGAGGTATAAGACTTCTGACAGTACTTTGCCTACAAGATGGAGGAGAATAGCTCAACCAGTGAGCATGTGCTCAGATTGTCTGGGTACTACAATTACTTGAATCAAGTGGGAGTTAATCTTCCAGATAAGATAGTAATTGACAAAGTTCTCTAGTCACTATCACCAAGTTAGTAGAACTTCGTGATGAACTATAATATGCAAGGGATGACGAAGGTAATTCCCGAGGTCTTCGCAATGCTGAAATCGGCGAAGGTAGAAATCAAGAAAGAACATCAAGTGTTGATGGTTAATAAGACCACTTGTTTCAAGTAAAGGGCAAAGGGATAGAAGGGGAACTTCAAGAAGAATGACAAGCAAGTTGTCACTCCTGTGAAGAAACCCAAAGCTAAACTCAAGCCTGAAACTAAGTGCTTCTACTGCAAAGGAAATGGTCACTAGAAGTGGAACTGCCCTAGATACTTGGTGGATAAGAAGGATGGCAAAGTGAACAAAGGTATATTTGATATACAGATTATTGATGTGTATTTTACTAGTGTTCATAGCAACCCCTCGGTATTTGATACTGGTTTAGTTGCTAAAGAGTAGTAACTCGAAATGGGAGTTGCCTAATGAACAGAAACTAGTTAAAGGATGAAGTGACGATGTGTATTGGAAGTAGTTCCAAGATTGATATTATCATCATCGCACACTCCCTATACTTTCGGGATTAGTGTTAAACCTAAATAAGTGTTATTTGGTGTTTGTGTTGAGCATGAATATGATTTGATCATGTTTATTACAATACGGTTATTCATGTAAGTTAGAGAATAATTGTTGTTCTGTTTACATGAATAAAACCTTCTATGGTCATACACCCAATGAAAATGGTTTGTTGGATCTCGATCGTGTGATACAGATATTCATGATATTGAAGCCAAAAGATGCAAGGTTAATAATGATAGTGCAACTTATTTGTGGCACTGCCGTTTAGGTCATAATGGTGTAAAGCGCATGAAGAAACTCCACAGTGATGGATTTTTGGAATCACTTGATTATGAATCACTTGGTGCTTGCGAACCGTGCCTCATGGGCAAGATGACTAAAACTCCGTTCTCCGGAACAATGGAGCGAGCAACAGATTTGTTGGAGATCATACATACATATGTATGTGGACCAATGAGTGTTGAAGCTCGCGGCGGGTATCGTTATTTTCTGACCTTCACTGATGATTTGAGCAGATATGGGTATATCTACTTAATGAAGCACAAGTCTGAAACATTTGAAAAGTTCAAAGAATTTCAGAGTGAAGTGGAGAATCATCGTAACAAGAAAATAAGAGTTTCTACGATATGATCGTAGAGGTAAAATATTTGAGTTAGTGAGTTTGGCCTTCAGTAAAAACAATGTGAAATAGTTTCACTACTCATGCCACCTGGAACACCACAGTGTAATGTTGTGTCCGAACGTCATAACCGTACTTTATTAGATATGGTGCGATCGATGATGTCTCTTACCGATCTACCACTATTGCTTTTGGGGTTATGCATTAGAGACAGCTACATTCACGTTAAATAGGGCACCATCTAAATCCGTGGAGATGACACCGTATGAACTGTGGTTTGACGAGAAACCTAAGCTGTCATTTTTTTAAGTTTGGGACTGCGATGCTTATGTGAAAAAGTTTCAACATGATAAGCTCGAACCCAAATCGGAGAAGTAAATCTTCATAGGATACCCAAAAGAAACTGTTGGGTACACCTTCTATCACAGATCCGAAGGCAAGGTCTTTGTTGCTAAGAGTGGATCCTTTCTAGAGAAGGAGTTTCTCTCGAAAGAAGTGAGTGGGAGGAAAGTAGAACTTGATGAGGTAACTGTACCTTCTCCCGAATTGGAAAATGGAACATCACAGAAACTAGTTCCAGTGATTCCTACACCAATTAGTGAGGAAGCTAATGATGATGATCATGAAACTTCAGATCAAGTTTCTGCTGAATGTCGTAGATCAACCAGAGTACGTTCCGCACCAGAGTGGTACGGCAACCCAGTTCTGGAAGTCATGTTACTAGACCATGATGAACCTGCGAACTATGAGGAAGCGATGATGAGCCCAGATTCTGCAAAATGGCATGAGGCCATGAAATCTGAGATGGGATCCATGTATGAGAACAAAGTGTGGACTTTGGTTGACTTGCCCGATGATTGGCAAGGCATCGAAAATAAATGGATCTTCAAGAGGAAGACTGACGCTGACGGTAATGTTACTGTTTACAAAGCTCGACTTGTTATGAAAGTTTTTTTCAACAAGTTCAAGGAGTTAACTACGATGAGACTTTCTCACCCGTAGCGATGTTTAAGTCTGTCCGAATCATGTTAGCAATTGCCGCATTTTATGAAATCTGGCAAATGGATAACAAAACTGCATTCTTTAATGGATTTATTAAAGAAGACTTGTATATGATGCAACCAGAAGGTTTTGTCAATCCTAAAAGTGCTAACAAAATGTGCAAGATCCAGTGATCCATCTATGGACTGGTGCAAGCATCTCGGAGTTGGAATATACACTTTGATAAGTTGATCAAAGCATATAGATTTATACAGACTTGCGGTGAAGCCTGTATTTACAAGAAGTGAGTGGGAGCACTACAACCTTTCTGATAAGTATATGTGAATGACATATTGTCGATCGAAAATGATGTAGAATTTTCTGGAAAGCATAAAGGAGTGTTTGAAAGGAGTTTTTCAAAGAAAGACCTTGGTGAAGCTGCTTACATATTGGGCATCAAGATCTATAGAGATAGATCAAGACGCTTGATAAGACTTTCGATGAGTACATACCTTGATAAGATTTTGAAGTAGTTCAAAATGGATCAGTCAAAGAAGGAGTTCTTGCCTGACTTGTAAGGTGTGAAGTTGAGTAAGACTCAAAGCCAGACCACGGCAGAAAAATATGTAGAGAATGAAAGTCATTCCCTATGCCTCAGCCATAGGTTCTATAAAGTATGCCATGCTGTGTACCAAACATGTTGTGTACCTTGCCATGAGTTTGTCAGGTGGGTACAATAGTGATCCAGGAGTAGATCACTGTACAACGGTCAAAATTATCCTTAGTAACTGGATGACTAAGGAAATGTTTCTCGATTATGGCGGTGATAAAGAGTTCGTCGTAAAGGGTTACGCCTATGCAAGCTTTGACACTAAATCCAGATGACTCTAAGTATCAATCTGGATGCGTATTGAAAGTGGGAGCAATTAGCTAGAGTAGCTCTATGCAGAGCATTGTAGACATAGAAATTTGCTAAATACATACGGATCTAAATGTGACAGACCCGTTGACTAAACTTCTCTCACAAGCAAAACATGATCACACCTTATTACTCTTGGGTATTAATCACATAAGCGATGTGAACTAGATTATTGACTCTAGTAAACCCTTTTGGGTGTTGGTCACATGGCGATGTGAACTATGGGTGTTATTCACATAACGATGTGAACTATCGGTATTAAATCACATGGCGATGTGAGCTAGATTATTGACTCTAGTGCAAGTGGGAGACTGAAGGAAATATGCCCTAGAGGCAATAATAAAGATGTTATTTGTATTTCCTTATATCATGATAAATGTCTTTTATTCATGCTAGAATTGTATTAACCGGAAACTTGATACATGTGTGAATACATAGACAAAATAGTATGTCCCTAGTATGCCTCTACTAGACTAGCTCATTGATCAAAGATGGCTATGTTTCCTAGCCATAGACATGAGTTGTCATTTGATCAACGGGATCACATCATTAGGAGAATGATGTGATGGACTAGACCCATCCGTTAGCATAGCACTATGATCGTTTAGTTTTACTGCTATTGCTTTCTTCATGACTTATACATGTTTCAATGACTATGAGATTATGCAACTCCCGAATACCGTAGGAACACCTTGTGTGCTATCAAATGTCACAACGTAACTGGGTGATCATAAAGATGCTCTACAGGTGTCTCAGAAAGTATTCATGGTGCTGGCATAGATCAAGATTAGGATTTGTCACTCCGAGTGTCGGAGAGGTATCTCTGGGCCCTCTCGGTAACACACATCATAATAAGCCTTGCAAGCAAAATACTAATGAGTTAGTAACGAGATGATGTGTTACGGAACGAGTAAAGAGACTTGCCGGTAACGAGATTGAACTAGGTATAGAGATACCGACGATCGAATCTCGGGCAAGTAACATACTGATGACAAAAGGAACAACGTATGTTGTTATGCGGTTTGACCGATAAAGATCTTCGTAGAATATGTAGGAGCCAATATGAGCATCCAGGTTCCGCTATTGGTTATTGACTGGAGATGAGTCTCGGTCATGTCTACATAGTTCTCGAACCCGTAGGGTCCGCACGGTTAACGTTTGATGACGATCGGTATTATGAGTTTATGAGTTTTGATGTACCAAAGGTAGTTCGGAGTCCCGGATGAGATCACAGACATGACGAGGAGTCTCGGAATGTCCGAGACATAAAGATTGATATATTGGACGACTATATTCGGACACCGGAAGTGTTCCGGAAAAGTTTCGGATTTAAGTGGATTGCCGGAAGGGGTTACCGGAACCCCCTACGAGGGGGGATGGTCCATAGTGGGCCTTGAGGAAAGGAGAGAGGCAGCCCTTAGAGGCTGGCCGGCGCCCCACCTAGGGATCCTAGTTGGACTAGGATTGGGGGGGGGCGCCACCTCTCCCTCTTTTCCTTTCCCTCTCTTCCTTCTTGATGGACTCCTACTAGGAATAGGATTGCAATCCTATTCCTAGTAGGATTGCCTTAGCCGCACCATAGGAGGCCGGCCGGCCCTTCCCTCTTGCTCCTTTATATACGGGGGCAGGGGGGCACCCAAAGACACACAAGTTGAATTGTTCTAGCCGTGTGCGGTGCCCCCCTCCACAGAAACACACCTCGGTCATACCATCGCAGTACTTAGGAGAAGCCCTGCGCCGGTAGATACATCATATCCGTCACCACGCCGTCATGCTGACGAAACTCTCCCGTGAAGCTCAACTGGATCAAGAGCTCGTGGGACGTCATCAAGCTGAACGTGTGCTGAACACGGAGGTGCCATACGTTCGGTACTTGATCGGTTGAATCGCGAAGAAGTTCGACTACGTCAACCGCGTCACTTGACGCTTCCGCTTTCGGTCTACGAGGGTACGTAGACACACTCTTCCCTCTCGTTGCTATGCATCTGGTAGATAGATCTTGCGTGATCGTAGGAAAATTTTGAAATACTACGTTCCCCAACAGAGACACCACTCTCCAAAAGGTAATAGATGGTGTGATGATGATGAACTCCTTGCTCTTGTACTTCAAATGATAGTCTCCCCAACACTCAACTCTCTCTCATATATTTGGATATGGTGGAAAGATGATTTGAGTGGAAAGCAACTTGGGGAAGGCTAGAGATCAAGTTTCTTGTGGTTGGATTGGAATGTCTTCACCTCAACACATGAGCAGGTGGTTCTTTCTCAGAAAATGAGTAGTGGAAGCGTAGGCACGTTCTGATGGCTCTCTCACACATGGAGAAGGGGTGGAGGGTATATATAGCCTCCACACATTTAACCAACTCGGTCAGACCGAATAGAAGAACTCAGTCAGGCCGAAGCAGTTCAAAATGTGAACATTAGGAATCTCGATGGGACCGATGTGCTAGGGCTGGGGCAAAACCTCATCTCGGTGAGACCGATTGCATGAACTCGATGAGACCGATTTCAGCAATGAGCAAACAGAGAGTTGGTCAAGCAAACTCGGTGGGACCGATTGCACATTTCGGTGAGACGGAAATAATTACAACATGCAACAGAGAGTTTGCAAGGCCATCTCGGTGAGACTGAGATTCGTATCGGTGTGACCGAATTGTCTAGGGTTTCTGGCAGTGGCTATGTCAAATGAACTCGATGGCGCCTGATAGATCAAATCGGTGGGGCCGGGTTTGATTTAGGTTTTTGAACTTATGTGGAATTTGAGAAAGTGGCTGAGGGTTTTGGAGCAATATCACTAAGAACTTGAGTAAGTAGACCATTAAGCAACACCTCATCCCCTTTTAATAGTATTGGCTTTCCTATGGACTCAATGTGATCTTGGATCACCGAAATGAAAATGAAGAGTCTTGAGCTTTTTCCAATCTTTTTCCTTAACATTTGAAGGGGTCCCACATCCTCTTGTCCATGCCACTCCAATGTTGAACTCATCTGTAATTCGCTAGGTAAAGGTATTAGTCCAATAAGAGATATGTTGACATTAATTACCAAAATCACCCAGGGAGCACTTGTGCTTTTGATCTCCCCATTTTTGGTAATTGATGACAACATACATCAAAGTTTTAGATAAAGGATGTGAGGAGTAACAAGAAAAGCTTTGGAAAGACATGTAACTAGCATGGGCTCCCGTACATGTATGCATTCATGCAAGGATTGAATATAAGAGCATGTGAATGCATAAGCATGACAGAGCAAGTAATGAGTTACATGTATCTTGGCTATATGCATCAGAGCAAATGATGTAGACGAAGGAAAGTGTACCTTCATGTTCATGAATTCTTCTTGCAAACAATATGTATATCAGCAAGAGATCATCATGCACATGAGTGCGATGCATATACTTACCTTGTGGTCTTGAGCTGGCTTTGGAAGAGGTGAACTTGAGAAAACATGGTTAAATAACACAAGAACACTCTAATTAAAGCAATTTTAGGGAACCACAAGGGTACCAAGACTGGGATGACATGTAGTGAGTGAGTACTTAGTACTTCATTTGGATATATACATGTCCCCAAAGATTTAAAGATATGCAATGGATTCAAAAGATTTTCTTCCCTAGAAATAAACTATTTCTCCGCCTGAATCTGATATTGGATAATGGGAGAAGATAGGAACAGATAAAATCAAAGCATAAAAAAATGCAAGCAACCATATATAGACATGTCTCTCCCCTCTCAAAGACATGTGACTTCTCTCCTCTTTATATTACTTACATCTGGAAGAGCTAAGATGAGCTTTCTCTCCCATATGATAAGCTTTGATGTGCTCTCTCTCTCCCCCTTTGACATCAATTTCCAAGAAGGGTACTTTTGGAGCTTGAGTCAAACATGCTTGGTCCTTGAGACACACTACAAAGCAGCATGTTGATAAAAATGCGGGTAGAGGATAAGAATCATTGAGTGGAGCTGGAGAAGAAATGAAATATGCTATGGCAAAAAGTTTTCTCAGCAGTGAAATCGGTAATGCCGGTTCGTTTTCATCGGTGACACCGAGTTGGCAGTGTCTTGGATAATGCATATCGGTTAGACCGGGTTAGTCCATGTCGATTGTACCGATGAACTATCCACAAGATATTTTTGTAATTCAGTCTAGCCGATAGGCTTGGATCGGTGAGTCCGAGTTCAATGCAAAGGAAAAGTTTTGTCCACTCAGCTCACTTGGCAAATTAAATCTCACAAGGATTTGCAATGAATTAAACACATAAGTTACAGAGAAAAAATAGATAAAAGAAAAGAAAGGAAATCTAGATGAAGTTTTTTTTTTGATTTAGAGGGAAGCAAAATAGCAAGAAACATATGCAATACACAAAGTAAGTGAACAAGGAAACACTAGAGAACTTCATCTAGAAGGGGTCGGCGACAAAGTCACCTATGTTAGAGTATGTTGACTTAGGAGTCAACTAAGATCATTTGATCATAGGTCATACTCATCGTTTAAGCTCAAAATGGGGTTACCATTTTCCGTTTAAGTACTTTGATGTATTCACATCTCGTTGAATTGCTTTGACTCATGCCTTGGAGTAAAGCTTCTCTAAGATGGAATAACATACCTTGGGTGGTGTTGATCTTGATCATGTAGTTGAACTTGTGTTGGATGCTCAAGGTTGATGTAGTCCATCAAGAGTTAAGAGCACCACTAGAAATTTGAGTTCATCTTCCTACATGGGTCAGTCTTGCAAGGAAGAGCATTCGTGTATCCAAAATGACAATAATGAAATTCGATAGATAAAAAATTTCAAAGAATATCTTGAGTGTGTTCATGCTTCCTTGTAATCAACAACCATGAAGTAGAGACTTGGTGATGTAGAGATTGCTCAAGATGTGAGTGACTTGCAATCTCATAGATTTGGGCTTATCCAAGTACCTACAACGGGGTTAGATAACATGCAAATGTACAAGTATAGATCTGAGACATATGATCATCATTATAAAGTCATATCAAGGATTAGTCACAAAAGGCTCATGCCTTGCATGTATCCAAATGGAGTTTCTACTCCAAGTTCGAGGCATCAATGATATTCAATTCACCTCTCAAACGGCAAAACACTTTCTCATAAAGCGGTTTGGTGAATATATCAGCCAATTGCTTATCGGTACGAACATGCTTAAGATCGATGTCTCCTTTAGCAACAAGATCTCAAATGAAATGACGAACTTCAATATGCTTAGTTCGAGAATGTTGCACGGGATTGTGAGCAATCTGAATAGCACTCTCATTATCACAAAGCAATGGAAAATGTTTCACATATATCCCATAATCCTTAAGGGTTTGGGTCATCCAAAGTAATTGAGCACAACATGATCCAGCGACAATGTATTCCGCTTCTGCGATGGATAAGTGTTAGGCCATTTCCCATCATTGTGTTTCGGGTGATGATGACAACTCTCCTTATGGTCTAATCGCGTGTTAAGTGCTTCAGGTTCTCTATGATTAGGTACGCATCAATCAGACATTCTCTCTGGAAGGAAAAGATCGAAGACGGAGTTTTGTGCGTGTTTAGTTCCTTGGTCGTAGGAAACCCATACTATCAAGAGGGAATCCACATCGGAAGGCATTGGGTGAATCTTTGCATGTACACTCTTCTAGTTACCCACCTTTACCTTCTGTTGCTTGCAGAGAGAGGTCCCTTTGTTTCCTTCTGTTGTTGTGGTTTTTCCCTCACACCGGTTGTATCGCCCACTCGGGCGGTTGTACTGCTGGCCCGGTTGTACCGGCTGGGTACCGCCTGACCATCATACTAGTTTCTGTGATACAGCGGTACTTAGGCGGTGGTAGCCCAGTTGTCCCGGTTGTGCTCTACATACCGATACTACCAGGTGTCCTGGCGGTTCTACCGCTTGGGACTTAGCCACCCAGGTACCAGGTGCAGGCGGTAGTTCTGGAGCACTACCGCTCGACCACCGCCCATAGGGGTGATTCCCTCTGGTTCAAAGGCAGTTGTTGAGCGGCAGGGAAGAGGTTGTTCCGGTTATTCCTGTTAACTGGTACTACCGCTCAAGCAGCCAGTTGTACCGCTTGTCAGGGTTTCAGCAGCTCACCCGTGATTCCCGGTTGTACCTGGGAGAGGAGCGGTTGTACCGCTACAGTGTAAAAAATGTTGTAATGGTTGGATTTTAGGGTTTCCTATATAAGGGGGCTTCTTCCACCTGCCCCCTTACCTCTTGCCTCTCTCTCTCTCCACCATTGATGCCATTCAAGCTTTCTTGCCCGATCTCTCTCTCTAGCCACTCAAACTTGTTGATTTGCTAGGGATTGAAGGAGGAGACCTAGATCTACACTTCCACCAAAGGATATTTGACCCCCCATACTTTCTTGTGTGGATTTTGTTACTCTTGGGTGTTTGAGCACCCTAGATGGTTGGTGTCACCTCGTAGTCATATTCCATTGTGGTGAAGCTCCGTGGCGTTGGGAGTCTCCAATTTGGTTGTGGAGAGAGCCCCAATCTTGTTTGTACAGGTTCGGTTGCTGCCTTCAAGGGCTCCACTAGTGGAATCACAACATCTCGCATTGTCTGAGGGTGTGAGGAGAATACGGTGGACCTAGTGGCTTCTAGTGGTGCATTGTGCCTCCATACCGCTCTAACGGAGACGTACTTCCCTAAAGGGAAGGAACTTCGGTAACACATCCTCGTCTCCATCAGCTCCACTTGCGGTTATCTCTCCCCTTTACTTTGTGATAGCTATTGTTGTGTTGTATCCCTTGCTCGCACTTGTTGTTGTTGTTTGCATCATATAGGTTGCTCACCTAGTTGCACTTATAAACAACCTATTTGTTGCTAAACCAAATTTGTTAAGAAAAGCTAAAAATTGGTAGTTGCCTATTCACCCCCTCTAGTCAACCATATTGATCCTTTCAACTGGTATCAGAGCCTCGTCTGTGTATTAAAGGTTTCACCACCCGAAGAGTATGGTTGACACCAAGGAGGTAGCGACCGAGGCCGTGGAGTTGACTTCGATCACTCGAGATGACTTAAATGAAGATATGGCTTCACTTAAGACGTCTATGATGGCCGAAGTCAAGTCCATGCTTAAAGAATTACTTGAGGGAATGAAATCCACTCCCGATTCCATGCTTGTGGTTAAGCCCATGGCATCGGAATCGGAGGCCAATTCCGCCAAGGAAGCAGCTAAAAGTACTCATGTTTCTTCCCCTCTTGACAAGAATGGGAAGGGAACTTTTGCCTCAGTTCCCCTCCCCCGGTCTATGGAGGACCGGTCCCTACACCTCACATTAATAATCACGGTCCTCCTCCCAAGCTTGTTAAGGGTGATTTTGTCGGTTGGGTCTTCCATATTAAGTCTCATTTGAATCATTGCTCAACTAACCTTTGGAGAATCATTGAACAAGGCTTCTACCCGCATGATCCAAAAAACTTCACCCCAAGAGAAGAAGTGGACAATCAATACAACCACTCCACTTTGTTCATTATTCAAGATGCGGTCCCACCCGAAGATCTATCTCACCTTCGACCGTTGATACGCCTCCAATGTATCTACTTTTCCAAACACTTTTGCCCTTGTTTTGGACTCTAACTTGCATGATTTGAATGGAACTAACCTGACTGACGCTGTTTTCAGCAGAACTGCCATGGTGTTATTTTTGTGCAGAAATAAAAGTTCTCAGAATGACCTGAAAATCAACGGAGAATTATTTTGGAATATATAAAAAATACCGGCGAAATAAATCAGACCAGGGGGCCCACACCTTGTCCACGAGGGTGGAGGGCGCCCCCCTGGGCTCGCCCCTGCCTCATGGGCCCCCTGACGCTCCACTGACCTCAGCTCCAACTCCATATATTCATGTTCGGGAAAAAAATTAGAGAGAAGGATTCATTGCGTTTTACAATACGGAGCCGCTGCCAAGCCCTAATCTCTCTCGGGAGGGCTGATCTGGAGTCCGTTCGGGGCTCCGGAGAGTGGATATCGTCGCCGTCGTGATCATCAACCTTCCTCCATCACCAATTCCATGATGCTCACCGTCGTGCGTGAGTAATCCCATTGTAGGCTTGCTGGACGGTGATGGGTTGGATGAGATTTACCATGTAATCGAGTTAGTTTTGTTAGGGTTTGATCCCTAGTATCCATTATGTTCTAAGATTGATGCTGCTATGACTTTGCCATGCTTAATGCTTGTCACTAGGGCCCGAGTGCCATGATTTCAGATCTGAACCTATTATGTTTTCATGAATATATGTGAGTTCTTGATCCTATCTTGCAAGTCAATAGTCACCTACTATGTGTTATGATCCGGGAACCCCGAAGTGACAATAATCGGGACCACTCCCGGTGATGACCGTAGTTTGAGGAGTTCATGTATTCACTAAGTGTTAATGCTTTGGTCCGGTACTCTATTAAAAGGAGGCCTTAATATCCCTTAGTTTCCAATAGGACCCCGCTGCCACGGGAGGGTAGGACAAAAGATGTCATGCAAGTTCTTTTCCATAAGCACGTATGACTATATTCGGAATACATGCCTACATTACATTGATGAACTGGAGCTAGTTCTGTGTCACCCTATGATATAACTATTACATGAGGAATCACATCCGACATAATTATCCATCACTGATCCAATGCCTACGAGCTTTTCACATATTGCTCCTTGCTTAGTTACTTTTCCGCTGCTACTGTTATAATCACTACAAAACTGCTGCCGTTACTTTTGCCACTATTACCATTACTTCCATATTACTTTGCTACTAAATACTTTCTGCAGATATTAAGTCTTCCAGGTGTGTTTGAATTGACAACTCAACTGCTAATACTTGAGAGTATTCTTTGGCTCCCCTTGTGTCAAATCAATAAATTTGGGTTGAATACTCTACCCTCGAAAACTGTTGCGATCCCCTACACTTGTGGGTTATCAAGACTATTTTCTGGCGCCGTTGCTGGGGAGCATAGCTATATTCTTTGAGTCACTTGGGATTTATATCTATTGATCACTATGAAGAACTTGAAAGATGCAAAAACCAAAATTTATCCCTCAACTACGAGGGGAGGTAAGGAACTGCCATCTAGCTCTGCACTTGATTCACCCTCTGTTATGAGTAAATTTGCGACACCTACTCCTGCTATTGAATCTGATATGTCGCATGTTCTTGATGATGCCACTTCTGCTATGCATGATACTTATGATGAAACTACTTCCATGCTTGATAATATTGTGCCACTAGGTGAATTTTTTGATGAACAAATTGCTAGGGCTAGAAAGAATGCAATTAATGAAACTGAAAATATTGATGAAAGTGATGATGAAGATTCTCCCCTAGATATGAATTGCCTGTTGTGCCTGAGGGTTATGTTATGGATGAAGAAACTGCTAGAGACTTTCTTGCTTGCAATGATAGATATGATCTTAAGAAATTATTAGCTAAGCTGAAAGAAAAGTCTTTGAATGCTAGAATGAAATATGACCCTGCTTTTGCTACTTCACCTATCTGTGTTCCTGATAAGGATTATGATTTCTCTGTCGATCCCGAGTCAATCACTTTGGTTGAATCTGATCCTTTCCATGGCCATGAATCTGAAACTGTTGTGGCACATCTTACTAAACTGAATGATATAGCCACCCTATTCACCAATGAGGAGAAAAATCGTTACTACTATATCCTTAAGTTATTTCTGTTCTCGTTGAAGGGTGATGCTAAAACATGGTTTAATTCTCTTGATCCTGGTTGTGTGCGTAGTCCCCAGGATATGATTTATTACTTCTCTGCTAAATATTTTCCCGCTCATAAGAAACAAGCTGCCTTACGGGAAATATATAATTTTGTGCAAATTGAAGAAGAGAGTGTGACACCCCCGATTTGACCATACACTAATCATGCACGCAAATGTGTACGACCAAGATTAGGGACTCACTGGAAGATATCACAACACAACTCTATGCACAGATTTAAATTATACAAGCTTTATATTAGAAGCCAGGGGCCTCGAGGGCTCGAATACATAAGCTCAAATACACAAGAGTCAGCGGAAGCAATAATATCTGAGTACAGACATAAGTTAAGCAAGTCTGCCTTAAGAAGGCTAGCACAAATGTAGCAACGACCGAAAAGGCAAGGCCTCCTGCGTGGGACCTCCTAACTACTCCTCGAAGCCGAACTCCACGTAGAAACATCCTCGGGATCTTCTGGCTCCTGGACTCCATCAATTTGTTTGCATCATCTGAGAAGAGAGCGAAAAAGGGGAAAAAGGGAGCAAATCAACCGTGAGTACTCATCCAAAGTACTCGCAAGCAAGGATCTACACTACATATGCAATGTTATATGTGTAAAGGGGTAATATCTGTGGGCTAAACTGCAGAATACTAGAATAAGAGGGGGATAGCTAATCCAATCGAAGACTACGCTTCTGGCAACCTCCATCTTGCAGCAGTAGAAGAGAGTAGCTGGAAAGTAACAAGTATCCTTGCTTCTCGCAGCCTCCGTCTTGTAGCAGTAGAATAGAACAAATGGTAAGTTCACCAAGTAACAACGTATAGCATAATCCTACCCAGCGATCCTCCCCTCGTCGCCATGTGGGAAAGCAATCACCGGGTTGTATCTGGAACTTGTCTGGGTGTGTTTTATTAAGTATCCAGTTCTAGTTGTCATGAGGTCGGAGCACAACTCCGGGTCGTCCTTTTACCGAGGGACACGACTATTCAAATAGATTAACTTCCCTGCAGGGGTGCACCACATAACCCAGCACGCTCGATCCCATTTGACCGGACACACTTTCCTGGGTCATGCCCGGCCTCGGAAGATCAACACGTCGCAGCCCTACCTAAGCACAGCAGAGAGGTCAGCAAGTTGGTCTAAGTCCTAAGTGTGCAGGGGTCCGGGCCCATTGCCCAACGCACACCTGCACGTTGCGTACGCGGGCGGTGAGTAGACCTAGCAACCTCCATTACTAAGGAAGTTACGTTACACGGTCCAACCCGGCGCGCGCCGCTCAGTCACTGACGTCAAGAAGGCTTCGGCTGATACCACGACGTCGAGAGCCCATAACTATTCCCACGTAGCTGTTTAGTGCGTATAGGCCAGTGGCCAGACTCAGATCAAATATCCAAACTCGTTAAGTGTGTTATTATGAAATAAACGCGGACAACGACCAGGGCCACGCCACCTCTCGACTGGGTGTCTTAACCTGCCCTGTCACTCCGCCACAAAGATCCACTCGGGGGCCGTCGGGAACTCAGGCCCACCACTACCTGGATGGAGCCACCTGTCCTTTCAGCCCCCACATCGGAATCACTTGCGGGTATTCAATGAGCTGACCCAACTTTAGTCACTTCATGTATCATGTAGAGTATGTATATAGTATATTCCCGTGATCACCACCCGAGTGATCACGCCCGATAGTATAGCATGGCAGATGGACAAGAATGTAGGGCCACTGATGGAATACTAGCATCCTATACTAAGCATTTAGGATAGCAGGTAAAGGTATCAACAGTGGTAGCAACAATGACAGGCTATGCAACAAAATAGGAGCTACCAAATCGTCAACAGTAGCAAATCTAATGCAAGAATAAGAGAGAAGAGAATGGGCGATATCTGGTGATCAAGGGGGGGGGGGGGCTTGCCAGGTTGCTCTGGCAAGGAGGGGTCGTCATCGCCGTAGTCGAACTGGGGGTCGCCGGCAGTCTCGGAGTCTACCGGAAAGAAGTAACGTAGGGGGAACATAATAAATAACAGAGCAATCAAAGCATCACAAAGCGTAACATGGCAATACGCGGTGCTAGAGGTGACCTAACGCAGTGCTTGGTGATACAGGCAAAGAGGAATAACATCCGGAAAAGTATTCCCGGTTTTAGGCATTTTCGGACAGATGAGACAGCGAGGGATGGTTGCATGTCCGCTATGCTAGGTACGTGTGGCGGACGAACGGACTGCATAGTCGGATTCGTCTCGTCGTTGTGAGCAACTTTCATGTGTAAATTGTTTTCATCCGAGGTACGGATTATTTTGTATTAATTTCCAAAGTTTAATATATTTTAAAAATATATCTGAATTTATTATATTTAATTGATTCGAATTGACCAAGTCAATTTGACCGGTCAAAAGGAGAATAGTGCCAGTGGGACCCGAATGTGAGTGACCCATTTTTAAGTGAAAGGTTATTTTAGGCGTTGGGGCCACATTGTCATTAACACACTAACTAAACTAGCACTAGTTAACCCCTATCTAATACTAGTATATTAGTCCAAACTAATTGGAGATTAGTCTTAGCTACTAGTGCCGGCTTGTTGGGGAACGTAGCATAAATAAAAAAAATTCTACGTCTTCACCAAGATCCAAGTATGGAGACATCTAGCAACGAGCAACTAAGAGTGCATCTACATACCGTTATGAAGATTGCGGGCGGAAGCTTTCAACGAAGCAAGGATGAAGTAGTCGTACTCTTCACGTTCTTCGTCACCGATGATCTAGCGCCGAACGGACGGCACCTCCGCGTTCAACACACGTACGGTGCAGCAACGTCACCTCCTTCTTGATCCAGCAAGGGGGGAGGAGAAGTCGTCAGAGATCCGGCAGCACGACGGCGTGATGACGGATGCAGTGGAGATCGCAGCAGGGCTTCGCCGGGCTGCCCTGCAAAGGAGTTGGGAGGTGTGACGGGAGGGGGAGAGGCGCCAGGGCTGAGGTGCGGCTGCCCTCTCCCCCCACATATATATAGGGGGCCAGGGGGG
>LR738711.1:751981585-751999787 GCA_902687465.1 Secale cereale | reverse complement strand
CAGGGAGGAGTCCTCCTCCCCCAAGGCAAGTGGTGGCCCCCCTCCCCTTAGGGTTTTATCCCTATGCGCATGGGGGGGTGGGGCCCCCTTGTGGTGCGCCAGCCCAGGGGGCTGCACGCATCCCCTTGCGGCCCAGGGGCCCCACCGGGAGGGGTGGCCCCACCCGGTGGACCCCCGGGGCCCCTCCGGTGGTCCCGGGACGCTCCCGGTGACCCCCGGAGATCACCCGTTGGCCGAAACTGGACTTCCCATATATCAATCTTTACCTTCGGACCATTCTGGAACTCCTCGTGACGTCCGGGATCTCATCCGGGACTCCGAACAACTTTCGGGTTTCCACGTGCATTAATCTCTACGACCCTAGCGTTACCGAACCTTAAGTGTGTAGACCCTACGGGTTCAGGAGACATGTAGACATGACCGAGACCACTCTCCGGTCAATAACCAACAGCGGGATCTGGATACCCATGTTGGTTCCCACGTGTTCCTCGATGATCTTCATCGGATGAACCACCGTGTCAAGGATTCACTCAATCCCGTATGTTATTCCCTTTGTCCATCGGTACGGTACTTGCCCGAGATTCGATCGTCGGTATTCCCGATACCTTGTTCAATCTCGTCATGGCAAGTCTCTTTACTCGATCCGTAATCCATCATCCCGTGACTAACTACTTAGTCACATTGAGCTCATTATGATGATGTATTACCGAGTGGGCCCAGAGGTACCTCTCCGTCATACGGAGTGACAATATCCCAGTCTCGGTTCGTACCAACTCAACAGACACTTTCGGAGATACCCGATGCGTACCTTTATAGCCACCCAGTTACGTTGTGACGGTTGGCACACCCAAAGCACTCCTACGGTATCCGGGAGTTGTACAACCTCATGGTCTAAGGAATAAATACTTGACACCGAAAAGCTTATGCATTACGAACTATACGATCTCGTGTTATGCTCAAGTTTGGGTCTTGTCCATCACATCATTCTCCTAATGATGTGATCCCGTTATCACTGACATCTCATGTCCATGGTCAGGAAACCGTGACCATCTGTTGATCAACGAGCTGGTTACTAGAGGCCTACCAGGGACTCATTTTGGTCTATGTATTCACACATGCATCGCTGTTTCCGTACAATACAATTCAAGCATGAATAACAGACAATTATCATGAACAAGGAGATATAATAATAATGCTTTTATTATTGCCTCTAGGGCATATCTCCAAGAGTCTCCCACTTGCACTAGAGTCAATAATCTAGTTACATTGTGATGAATCGAACACCCATAGAGTTCTGGTGTTGATCATGTTTTGCTCGTGAAAGAGGTTTAGTCAACGGGTCTACGACATTCAGATCCGTATGCACTTTACAAATATCTATGTCTCCATCCTGAACATAATTCCGGATGGAGTTGAAACGACGCTTGATGTGCTTGGTCTTCTTGTGAAACCTGGGCTCCTTGGTAATAGCAATAGCACCAGTGTTGTCACAGAAGAGAGTCATCGGGCTTGACGCGCTTGGAATGACTCCTAGGTCGGTGATGAACTCCTTCATCCAGACTCCTTCCTGTGCTGCTTCAGAAGCAGCTATGTACTCCGCTTCACATGTAGATGCTGCCACCACGCTTTGCTTGCAACTGCACCAGCTGACTGCCCCTCCATTCAAAATATACACGTATCCGGTTTGTGACTTAGAGTCATCCAGATCTGTGTCGAAGCTAGCATCGACGTAACCCTTTACGACGAGCTCTTCGTCACCTCCATAAACAAGAAACATATCCTTAGTCCTTTTCAGGTACTTCAGGATGTTCTTGACCGCTGTCCAGTGTTCCGTACCGGGATCACTTTGGTACCTCCCTACCAAACTTATGGCAAGGTTCACATCAGGTCTGGTACACAGCATGGCATACATGATAGAACCTATTGCCGAGGCATAGGGAATGACACTCATCTTTTCTCTATCTTCTGCCGTGGTCGGCGACTGAGTCTTACTCAATCTCATACCTTGCAAAACAGGCAAGAATCCTTTCTTTGACTGATCCATATTGAACTTCTTCAATATTTTGTCAAGGTATGTACTTTGTGAAAGACCAATGAGGCATCTCGATCTATCTCTATAGATTTTGATGCCTAATATGTAAGCAGCTTCTCCAAGGTCCTTCATTGAAAAACTTTTATTCAAATAGGCCTTTACATTTTCCAAGAATTCTATATCATTTCCCATCAGCAATATGTCATCCACATATAATATGAGAAATGCTACAGAGCTCCCACTCACTTTCTTGTAAATACAGGCTTCTCCATAAGTCTGTATAAATCCAAACGCTTTGATCACCTCATCAAAGCGAATATTCCAACTCCGAGATGCTTGCACCAGCCCGTAAATCGAGCGCTGGAGCTTGCATACCTTGTTAGCGTTCTCTGGATCGACAAAACCTTCCGGTTGCATCATATACAACTCTTCCTTGAGGAAGCCATTAAGGAATGCTGTTTTGACGTCCATTTGCCATATCTCATAATCATAGAATGCGACAATAGCTAACATGATTCTGACTGACTTCAGCATCGCTACGGGAGAGAAAGTCTCGTCGTAGTCAATCCCTTGAACTTGTCGATAACCTTTAGCGACAAGCCGAGCTTTATAGATGGTCACATTACCATCCGCGTTTGTCTTCTTCTTAAATATCCATTTATTTTCTATGGCGTGCCTATCATCAGGCAAGTCCACCAAAGTCCATACTTTGTTTTCATACATGGATTCTATCTCGGATTTCATGGCTCCAAGCCATTTATTGGAATCTGGGCCCGCCATCGCTTCTTCATAGTTCGAAGGTTCACCGTTGTCTAACAACATGATTTCCAGTACAGGGTTGCCGTACCACTCTGGTGCGGAACGTACCCTTGTGGACCTTCGAAGTTCAGTAGTAACTTGATCTGTATCTTCATGATCATTATCATTATCTTCCTCCCTTGTCGGTGCAGGCACCTCAGGAACAGTTTCCTGCGTTGCGCTACTTTCCGGTCTAGGAGGGGTGACTGTCACCTCATCAAGTTCTACTTTCCTCCCACTCACTTCTTTCGAGAAAAACTCTTTCTCCAGAAAGTATCCATTCTTGGCAACAAAGACTTTGCCTTCGGATCTGTGGTAGAAGGTGTACCCAATAGTTTCCTTTGGGTATCCTATGAAGACGCATTTCTCCGATTTGGGTTCGAGCTTTTCAGGTTGAAGTTTCTTGACATAAGCATCGCAACCCCAAACTTTCAGAAACGACAGCTTCGGTTTCTTGCCAAACCAAAGTTCATATGGAGTCGTCTCAAGGGATTTTGACGGAGCCCTATTTAAAGTGAATGCGGCAGTCTCTAAAGCATAACCCCAAAAAGATAGCGGTAAATCGGTGAGGGACATCATAGATCGCACCATGTCCAACAGAGTACGATTTCGACGTTCGGACACACCGTTACGTTGAGGTGTTCCGGGCGGTGTCAATTGTGAAACAATTCCACAGCTCCTAAGGTGTGTGCCAAATTCATGACTTAAATATTCACCCCCACGATCCGATCGCAAGAACTTTATTTTTCTGTCACGTTGATTCTCAACCTCATTCTGAAATTCCTTGAACTTTTCAAAGGTCTCAGACTTGTGTTTCATCAAATAGATATACCCATATCTACTCAAGTCATCCGTGAGGGTGAGAACATAACGGTAGCCTCCGCGAGCCTCAACACTCATTGGACCGCACACATCGGTATGTATGATTTCCAGCAAGTTGGTTGCTCGCTCCATTGTTCCGGAGAACGGAGTCTTGGTCATCTTGCCCAAGAGGCATGGTTCACACGTGTCAAATGATTCATAATCAAGAGACTCTAGAAGTCCATCCGAATGGAGCTTCTTCATACGTTTGACACCAATATGACCAAGGCGGCAATGCCACAAGTATGTGGGACTATCATTATCAACTTTACATCTTTTGGCATCTACACTATGAATATATGTATTACTACGTTCGAGATCCATCAAAAATAAACCATTGACCAGCGGGGCATGACCATAAAACATATCTCTCAAATAAATAGAACAACCATTATTCTCTGATTTGAAAGAATATCCATCTCGCATAAGACGAGATCCAGAAACAATGTTCATGCTCAAAGCTGGTACTAAATAACAATTATTCAGGTTCAAAACTAATCCCGAGGGTAGATGTAGAGGTAGCGTGCCGACGGCGATCACATCGACCTTGGAACCATTTCCCGACGCGCATCGTCACCTCATCCTTCGCCAGTCTCCGTTTATTCCACAGCTCCTGTTTTGAGTTACAAATGTGAGCAACTGCACCGGTATCGAATACCCAGGAGCTACTACGAGTGCTGGTAAGGTACACATCAATAACATGTATATCATATATACCTTTGACGTTGCCGGCCTTCTTGTCTACTAAGTATTTGGGGCAATTCCGCTTCCAGTGACCCGTTCCCTTGCAATAAAAGCACCCAGTCTCTGGCTTGGGTCCATACTTTGGCTTCTTCCCGGCAACAGGCTTGCCAGGCGCGGTAACTTGCTTGCCGTCCTTCTTGAAGTTCTTCTTACCCTTGCCTTTCTTGAACTTAGTGGTTTTATTGACCATCAACACTTGATGTTCTTTCTTGATGTCAACCTCCGCTGATTTCAGCATTGAATACACCTCGGGAATGGACTTCTCCATCCCCTGCATATTGAAGTTCAGCACGAAGCTCTTGAAGCTTGGTGGGAGCGACTGGAGGATTCTGTCAACGACCGCTTCATCTAGGAGATTCATTCCCAGCTGAGACAAGCGATTGTGCAATCCTGAAATCTTGAGGATGTGCTCACTGACAGAACTGTTCTCCTCCATCTTACAGCTGTAGAATGCGTCGGAGACATCATATCTCTCGACTCGGGCATGAGCTTGGAAAACCATTTTCAGCTCTTCGAACATCTCATATGCTCCATGCTGCTCAAAACGCTTTTGGAGCCCCGATTCTAAACTGTAAAGCATGCCGCACTGAACCAGGGAGTAATCATCACTACGTGACTGCCAGACGTTCAAAACGTCTTGGTCAGCATCGGGAGCAGGTGCATCACCTAGCGGTGCTTCTAGGACATATGATCTCTTGGCAGCTATGAGGATAATCCTCAGGTTACGGACCCAATCCGTATAGTTGCTACCATCGTCTTTCAGCTTGGTTTTCTCTAGGAACGCGTTGAAGTTGAGGGAAACTGGAGCGTGGGCCATTTGATCTACAAGAGATATTGTAAAGAATTTAGACTAAGTTCATGATAATTAAGTTCATCTTAATCAAATTTTAATGAACTCCCACTCAGAATGACATCTCTCAAGTCATCCAAGTGATACACGATCCGAATCGAGTAGTCCGTGTCCGATCATCACGTGAGACGGACTAGTCAAAAACGGTGAACATCTTCATGTTGATCGTATCTTCTATACGACTCGTGTTCGACCTTTCGGTCTTCCGTGTTCCGAGGCCATGTCTGTACATGCTAGGCTCGTCAAGTGAACCCTAAGTGTATCGCGTGTGTAAATCTGTCTTACACCCGTTGTATGTGAATGTTAGAACCTATCACACCCGATCATCACGTGGTGCTTCAGAACAACGAGCTTTAGCAACGGTGCACAGTTAGGGGAAACACATTACTTGAAATTTTAGTGAGAGATCATCTTATTTACTACCGTCGTTCTAAGTAAACAAGATCCAAAAACATGATAAACATCACATGCAATCAATTATAGTGACATGATATGGCCAATATCATCTTGCTCCTTGGATCTCCATCTTCGGGGCACCATGATCATCTTGTCACCGGCTTGACACCATGATCTTCATCATCATGATCTCCATCATCGTGTCTTGAGGAAGTTGTCACGCGAACTATTACTTCTACTACTATAGCTAACGTTTAGCAACGAAGTAAAGTAATTACATGGCGTTATTCAGTGACACGCAGGTCATACAATAATTAAGACAACTCCTATGGCTCCTGCCGGTTGTCAAGTTCATCGACATGCAAGTCGTGATTCCCTATTACAAAAACATGATCAATCTCATACATCGCATATATCATTCATCACATCTTCGTTCTTGGCCATACCACGTCACAAAACACATGCTGCAAAAACAAGTTAGACGTCTCTAATAGTTGTTGCAAGTTTTACGTGTCTTCTATAGGATTTCTAGCAAGAACGTTTCTTACCTACGCCAAAACCACAACGTGATTTGTCAACTTCTATTTACCCTTCATAAGGACCCTTTTCATCGAATCCGATCCGACTAAAGTAGGAGAGACAGACACCCGCCAGCCACCTTATGCATCTAGTGCATGTCTGTCGGTGGAACCAGTCTCACGTAAGCGTACGTGTAAGGTCGGTCCGGGCCGCTTCATCCCACAATACCGCCGAATCAAGATTGACTAGTAACGGTAAGAAAGTTGAACAAGATCATACGCCCACAACTGCTTTGTGTTCTACTCGTGCCAAGATGCTACGCATAAAACCTAGGCTCTGATACCACTGTTGGGGAACGTAGCATAAATCAAAAATTTTCTACGTCTTCACCAAGATCCAAGTATGGAGACATCTAGCAACGAGCAACTAAGAGTGCATCTACATACCGTTATGAAGATTGCGTGCGGAAGCTTTCAACGAAGCAAGGATGAAGTAGTCGTACTCTTCACGTTCTTCGTCACCGATGATCTAGCGCCGAACGGACGGCACCTCCGCGTTCAACACACGTACGATGCATCAACGTCACCTCCTTCTTGATCCAGCAAGGGGGGAGGAGAAGTCGTCAGAGATCCGGCAGCACGACGGCGTGATGACGGATGCAGTGGAGATCGCAGCAGGGCTTCGCCGGGCTGCCCTGCAAAGGAGTTGGGAGGTGTGACGGGAGTGGGAGAGGCGCCAGGGCTGAGGTGCGGCTGCCCTCTCCCCCCCCACATATATATAGGGGGCCAGGGGGGGGGGCGCCAGCCCCTTGCAGATCCAATCTGCAAGGGGGGGCGGCGGCCAGGGAGGAGTCCCCCTCCCCCAAGGCAAGTGGTGGCCCCCCTCCCCTTAGGGTTTTATCCCTATGCGCATGGGGAGGTGGGGCCCCCTTGTGGTGCGCCAGCCCAGGGGGCTGCACGCATCCCCTTGCGGCCTAGGGGCCCCACCGGGAGGGGTGGCCCCACCCGGTGGACCCCCGGGGCCCCTCCGGTGGTCCCGGGACGCTCCCGGTGACCCCCGGAGATCACCCGTTGGCCGAAACTGGACTTCCCATATATCAATCTTTACCTCCGGACCATTCCGGAACTCCTCGTGACGTCCGGGATCTCATCCGGGACTCCGAACAACTTTCGGGTTTCCACGTGCATTAATCTCTACGACCCTAGCGTTACCGAACCTTAAGTGTGTAGACCCTACGGGTTCAGGAGACACGTAGACATGACCGAGACCACTCTCCGGTCAATAACCAACAGCGGGATCTGGATACCCATGTTGGTTCCCACGTGTTCCTCGATGATCTTCATCGGATGAACCACCGTGTCAAGGATTCACTCAATCCCGTATGTTATTCCTTTGTCCATCGGTACGGTACTTGCCCGAGATTCGATCGTCGGTATTCCCGATACCTTGTTCAATCTCGTCATGGCAGGTCTCTTTACTCGATCCGTAATCCATCATCCCGTGACTAACTACTTAGTCACATTGAGCTCATTATGATGATGTATTACCGAGTGGGCCCAGAGGTACCTCTCCATCATACGGAGTGACAATATCCTAGTCTCGGTTCGTACCAACTCAACAGACACTTTCAGAGATACCCGATGCGTACCTTTATAGCCACCCAGTTACGTTGTGACGGTTGGCACACCCAAAGCACTCCTACGGTATCCGGGAGTTGTACAACCTCATGGTCTAAGGAATAAATACTTGACACCGAAAAGCTTATGCATTACGAACTATACGATCTCGTGTTATGCTCAAGTTTGGGTCTTGTCCATCACATCATTCTCCTAATGATGTGATCCCGTTATCACTGACATCTCATGTCCATGGTCAGGAAACCGTGACCATCTGTTGATCAACGAGCTGGTTACTAGAGGCCTACCAGGGACTCATTTTGGTCTATGTATTCACACATGCATCGCTGTTTCCGTACAATACAATTCAAGCATGAATAATAGACAATTATCATGAACAAGGAGATATAATAATAATAATGCTTTTATTATTGCCTCTAGGGCATATCTCCAACACGGCTACACACAGCCACACACACTCACGCACACACACTCACGCTGTGCTCGCACACCCACGGCCATGGCCTTTGCCGTAGCTAGCAGCGTTAGCAAGTAGAGCAGCGGCAGGTGCAGCGCAACAGCACGCAAGGAGCAGCAGCATTGCGGCGGCAACTGTGTGCGGCAGCGGCAGGAGTAGCAAGCAGCAGCGCCAAGGCAACAACAGGCCTGCTAGTTCAGACTTCAGAGTGGCACATCAAGAAAGTAGCAGCAGCCAGCGATAGCAACAAACGGAGTAGCAGCGCAGGCACGCACACACAACAGGGGCGGACGAGCACTGGACAGCAGCAGAAACAACAGGCAGTACGGGCAATAGCGACAGCAAGCGCACGCACGTACGCGTATGCTGGGTTCGGGCTCGACGGAGATGGCGTCCTACGACGTCCAAATTGAAGGGCTAAAAGGGGTATGCGAGCGAGAAGCTCACCCCGGTTCTCGTGGACGAGGTTAGGAGGTCGGAGGCAGCCCAAAGCAGTGGCAACGACGACGATTTGGTGACGTCCGCGGCGGAGAAGAGCCCAATGGCGAGCACACGGACCGTCCCGACTTGAGCTGGTCCCCGGAATGTACGGATCCGGCCGCGGCGGACCTCTTGGACGTGCTCCCGCACGCTGGAGACGACGGTGACCGCGAAGATTACGGCGAGGGGCGTCGGGTGCGAGTGGCAGAGGGAGAGGGGGCGCGAGGAGAGAGTGGTTAGGGTTGAGGGGGAGAGGGGAGAGAGGGGCGCCGCGGTCGGCTAAATAGGCGGGACGGGGGCAAAAGTTACAGGCAAAACCGTGTGCTGCCGCCATGTTTGGCCGGATCATCCGGGCCGGCGTCCGGATCATTCGGCAAATTGAAGCATTAAACATGCCAGAAGTTTTGTGATGAAGCCGGATGATCTGGGTCCAGTCCCGGATGATCCGGGTGGAGGCGGGACAGTCTGGGTAGAAGTCCAGACGTCCGGACAACTTTTTCTGTTATAGACTTTAGAAAACAGCCCGAAACACCCTCAAGATGGCCTCAGATCAAAAAGTGTTCAACAGCAAAGTTGTGCATCTCATCGAGGCAGTTGATTTTGATATAAAAATCATCTTAATCTGAGTTCGTATGCAAAAGTTATTATCCGATTAGTGAGCTGCTGTCAGAAAACTGGGCTAGGCCGAATCATCCGGACCTTGAGCCGGACATCCGGGCCGGAGGTCGTGAATACTCCGTGTTTTATTAGGTTTTGATGATTTGGACGGTTAGGAAAGTCATTTTCTTGTACGGGAAGTCCATCCGCCTCATATATAGACAAGAGGTGACGGCCGATTGAACAACAACACACAATCGCAAACGCATCTACAACTTTTTCATCTACGTTTTGTCTCTCTCATTCTTGCTCCCTTATTCTTCGTCATTCTTCGTGTTGGAGAGCTGCGAATACCGAGGCTCTAGGGGCGGCTTGACCGACCTAGGGCAGCCCATAGCCGCCGCACTCCCCGATGGGGTCCCTCCCGGGAGTGTAGGGTTTCAGGTCTTCAAAATCTCTCGCCGATCGACTTGCGAATCGCGCTTCCGGTGAGACTCCTTCAACGTGAGCTGTGGTGCATCACCCCCGGCGTCGAGGGTACACGTGACGTGTTCGTGTGCGAACACACTTTTTGGCGACTTCGCTGGGGACTAAAGAGCAATCATCATCATCATCCATCATGTCTACTAGCGATAAGATCCCTAAGCCTTCTGAATTCGATGCCGATAACATCATCAAGCCCAACTTTGAAGAATTATCGGCAGAACATCGCCAAGCTTATGAGGAGTACAAGAAGGCGCGTGAAGAGAAGGAGATGCAGGAGTTCCTTGCTAAGTTCAAGAAGGATCGTCAAGGCAACATCACTTCAATTGAAGAAATCAAGTTTCCTCTTCTTCACAATGAGCAGGTTGAATCGGCTGTAAGCAAAATCTTCTCTCCTGAACAGTCGGCCGAACTTACTACTCTTATTGCTTAGAATAATGATCTTATTTACCAAGCTATTATAGACAATAATAATGCTCGAAATAATACTCCTCAATCATATAATGGTAGTGGTAGTATGCCTGCTGGTGTGGAAAACTTTAGTCCAACTTTACCTATTTCATCGGCACCGCCCGTGCCGTTGAATTCTTATCCCAGTCAGACAAACCAACTTGTTGCTCCACCCTTTAATCCTGCCATGAACGTACCAAGTTCAGTGAATCCAACTACTTTGCTAGGTTACAGTTCGGCAAGTCCAAGTGGATTGTTTCCGAACTATGGTACAACATACACACCACCATCTCTTTCGACTAGCACTGTACCAACTATTAAAAATCATATTCATCATGTACCACAACCACACGCAACGTCACTCAATACGAGTGATATTTTGTCTAATGTCAGAGAGGAAATGTCTAGGGTGTTCTGAGAGGATTGTGGGATTGAACTACCTAAACCACGAATTTCCAGGAAGCCATATCTAGAAATTTTTGATGCTGTGCTATGTCCTCCCGGATATAAAGTTCCAGATTTTGTTAAATTCAGCAGAGAGGGAACAAAGACTACATGGGAGCATGTTAGTCAATACTTGGCACAATTAGGTGAGGCAAGTTCACGAGACGAGTGGAAAGTACGTTATTTTCCTTTATGTTTAACCGATACTGCTTTTTCGTGGTTTTCTGCATTACCACCCGGTTCTATTACTGCATGGTTTCAATTGGAGCAAAAGTTTCATGATCACTTCTACAGTGGTGACAATGAGCTTAAACTATCCCATCTTACATCGGTTAAGCAAAAGCATGACGAATCGGTCTCCGATTATGCCAAAAAATTTAGGGATACAAAAAACCGGTGCTATAGTTTGGTGATAACCAAGAGAGATTTGGCTGATCTTGTGCTTAGTGGTTTTAGAACTCACATTAGAGAAAGGCTAGAAGGATACGAGTTTTTAAATATCAACCAAGTCTTGCAAAGGGCTTTGGCTCAAGAAAGCCGAAGCAAAGATCTTAAAGAGGTGCATAGATATAAAACTGATCGTCCCAAGGTGAATATGGTTGAGTATGATAGTGACCACTCGGACGATGAGGGTGATATTTATGCTGCTGAATTTGTTTGGCCATCTAAGGCCGAACTGTTTACTTGCAATTTTTTAAAGCCGATTCATAAGAATTGTGATGAAGAGATGAAATTTACTTTCAACATTGCTAAGTGTGATAAAATATTTGATGATTTGTTGCAAGCCAAGATTATTAGAATATCTCATACTTTACCGCTGTTCGAAGAGCTGAAACGGCGAGCTTATTGCAAGTATCATAATTCTTTTTCTCATGCTACTAATGATTGTAATGTTTTTCGACGACAGATACAATCGGCCATTAATGACGGACAATTGAATTTTTCTGAGATGCAAGTTGATAAGCAGCCTTTCTCGATGAACACCCTGGATTTGGAGGGGAAGAAGATGTTAATTCCGCCCAACATAGCCGAATCAGCTAATAAAAATAATATTGTCATTGGTGAGCCCAGGAAAAATAAGGAGAGCGAAAATTTCTTGGGGAGACAAGTTGTGCTTGATAAGCAACCCGGTGGCAAGGAGGTAATCAAGATCACCATCAAGAATCCTACACTCGGGGGGCAACCACAAGTGCAAGAGAACACTCATGTCAAATTTGTTAAGCCCAAGAGTCCAGAGGTTGGCAAGTGGAAGACGAATGAAGCTAAAGTCCAGCGCAAGAGAATCAAGCCAACTTTTGATATGCTATTGTCCAAGTACGCCAATCAAGCGGTCGGTTCTAGATCTAACTGGTCATCAAATTTGAATCGCTCAAGATCACCTCCGAGGGAAGAATTTCAGCATCACGCGAGGCCATATGGGTCATGGGCACCAGGACCATGGATGGCGCCACCCCCCTATGCACCATACTACATGGGAGGCTTTAATGGAGGATGGGGGCAACCCCCTATGGCCCCTTATGTTTTTCATCTGGGTTGGGCAGAGCCAAGGAGGCCCGTTCATGAGAGGCTTTCTTATCCCACACGAGGCCATTTGAACAATGGTGTCAATCGGCCAATGCAAGATAATCAAAAAAGAGTCAACATGCATGTGTGGCGTGCCAAATCACCAAATGCTGAAATTTCAGATCCTAGCAAGCAAAAGGAGAAGAATGCTAGTGGTGAGACTATTATGACATGCACTAAAGAATTAATAATCAAAGAGCCGATTATTGTTGATAATCCGACTGATTCTAATAAAGATGTGGCTGCGGTCCAGCAAGGCCCCATGGCTAATGATAATGAAGCTAGCACAAGCAAGGCCAAGTCGAGGGATCCAAAATATACTCAGCCTAAGTGGTGTCCTTCCGGTTTGACCAAGGCGCAAAAAAGGAGATTGCAGCACATGAGGAGTCATGAGAAGGAGGAACAAGAAGCAGGAAAGCTAAGGGATAAATTTTTCAATGAAAGTCGTCCCATGGTATCACCAAAACAAGTGTGGAGGCCAAAGCAAAAGGAAAACATAGCAGCTTCTACACTGATCATATCAACACCTACACCACCAACGAAGGACGATGTGGCTTCTATTACATCGTCCACTTTGCCTACTACTTCCTCCTCCCTTGAAGATATTTCAGAGTCAGTGGACATGCTTGTGGAAGAAGATGAAATGCTTGATTATGAGTCTACATCGGTTCATGAAGGTATGGATATTAATATGGTGTATTACTTACCCGCTGAATTTCGTGCTATAGATGAAGAAGGGGAAGTAGCTCAGCTAGATTTTGGTCCTAAAAATGCTATATTCGAGAAGCCAAAAGAACCGGTGACGCACTTGAAGCCATTGTTCCTTAAAGGTCATATTAATGGATCGCCGGTTGCTAGAATGCTTGTTGATAGTGGTGCTATGGTGAATCTTATGCTATGTCCGGTCTTCAAAAAATTGGGGCTGCGTGATGAAGAGTTAATAAAGACCAACATGGTGCTTAATGGATTTGAAGGCAAAGAGAAAACTGAAGCCAAAGGTGTAATGTATGTGGAGCTTACGGTGGGAAGCAAAACTTTGGCTACCGCATTCTTTGTCGCCGAGGTGCAAGGTAACTACAATGTGATATTAGGCCGTGATTGGGTTCATGCAAACTAATGCGTGCCATCTACTATGCACCAGTTTTTAATTCAATGGGTTGATGATGAAGTAGAAGTCATTCATGCGGATAATTCGGCTTGTGTTGCTTTGGCCGATGTATCGGTGGATTGGCAACATCCCAATGCTACTTGCTTGACGGAGCGCGACTTATCGGAATATGATTTTCTTAGTGCCACAAAAAGTGGTTTCGTGCCCGTTTCTTTAAAGCCGGTTGGCGACAATCGGCTCCAAGGTATGATGTATTTAAATGGATCCTAACTCATAGTGGTTACAAAAGCGTCTTGTAGAATATCGGTCCAATGAGAACGATATGTATGAGTCCATAGAAGAGTTAGATGATATGGATAAACTAGGACAAGGTTTTACATCGGCCGATCCGTTAGAAGAGATAGATATAGGAGATGGTTCAGTTCCTAGGCTGACATTTGTAAATGAAAATTTAAGAGCCGATCATAAGGCTAAGTTGATCGAGCTATTGAAAGAATACGTTTGTTGCTTTGCATGGGAATATCATGAGATGCCATGTTTGAGCCGAGAGCTAGTGGAGCATCAGTTACCTATAAAGGCCGGTTTTAGGCCATGCAAGCAATCGGCCAGGAAGTTTAATCCTAAAACGTATGACCAGATCAAGGAGGAGATCGGTCGTTTGCTTAAAGCTAATTTTATTAGACCTTGAAGGTATGCCGAGTGGATTTCTAACATTGTACCAGTGGAGAAGAAAGGCTCCGACAAGTTGAGGGTGTGCATTGATTTCAGAGATTTGAATAGAGCTACACCTAAAGATGAGTATCCTATGCCAATAGCTGATATGCTTATTAATGATGCTTCTGGACATAAGGTCATTAGCTTTCTTGATGGTAATGCGGGGTATAACCAGATTTTTATGGCCGAAGAGGACATGTCCAAAACGGCTTTTCGATGTCCCGGGTTCCTTGGTTTATTTGAGTGGATAGTGATGACCTTTGGATTAAAAAATGCCGGTGCCACGTATCAAATGGCTATGAATTTAATTTTTCATGTTTTACTTGGTGTTATACTTGAGGTTTATATTGATGATATTGTCGTCAAATCGGATGCTTTTGAATCCCATCTAGCCGATTTGCGCTTACCTTTTGAGAGAATGAAAAAATATGGACTGAAGATGAATCCTTTGAAGTGTGCTTTTGGTGTATCGGCTGGAAAGTTTTTGGGTTTCATTATTCATCAAGATGGCATAGAAATTGATCCCAAAAAGATAGAAGCTATACAAAAGGTAGAGGCCCCAACATGCAAGAGAGATATGCAAAAATTCCTTGGCAAAGTCAATTACTTGAGGAGATTCATAGCCAACTTGTCAGGGAAGGTTGACACATTCACTCCCATCCTTCGGTTAAAGAATGCAACTAATTTTACTTGGGGGGGGGGGGCAAAACAACAAGAAGCATTTGACATGATCAAAAATTATTTATGCACTCCTCCGGTGTTGAAAGCTCCCAAACATAAAGAGCCCTTTAGGCTTTATATTGAAGCGGAAGAAGGTGTTATTGGTGCTGTTTTAACTCAAGAGACCGAAGGGAAGGAGCATGTTATTACTTATTTGAGCCGACGCTTATTGGACGCCGAGACAAGGTATACGTTTATTGAGAAATTATGCTTATGCTTATATTATGATTGTACAAAATTGAGACATTATCTAGTGCCTAGTGCTTGCATTATAGCTTGTCAAACCGATGTCATCAAGTACATGTTGGATAGGCCAATTCTTAGTGGTAGAATTGGCAAGTGGGCTTATGCTTTAATTGAATATGATTTGGCTTATGAATCTCTGAAATCCATGAAAGGCCAAATCGTTGCTAATTTTATTATTGAGCATCGGATTGATGACAAGCATGATATTGATATAAACCCTGTCTCGTTAGTACCATGGAGATTATATTTTGATGGTTCAGTTTGTAGCAATGACCAAGGTGTTGGTATTGTTTATATATCTCCTCATGGTGCTGTTTTTGAAGCCTCGCGCTGCTTAGAATATTTTTGCACAAATAATCAAGCCAAATATGAAGCATTGTTATTCGGCTTAGAGATGTTGCTTGCCATAGGTGCTACACATATTGAGGCTTTTGGTGATTCGTTATTAGTAGTGCAGCAAATATCCAAAGGTTTTCAATGTTTTGACGAATCACTTAATGTTTATCTTGTTAAGTGTCTAGATATAATTTCTACTTTAGATTATTTTAGCATTGCTCATATATCTAGACATGACAATTGGGGAACAAATGAGTTGGCACAACAAGCATCCGGCTATCATGTGGATCATGGCATGTTTCATATTTCTCAAAGGCTGATGTCTAGTCTTGCCAACATAGGGGAGGCCGAACCGGAGCCCACCGTTTCGGCCACTAATGAAATATTTAATGCAGGAGAAAATCAAGACTGGAGGAAACCCATTATTGATTATTTGTGTGATCCTAGTAAAATGGTGGACAGGACTATTCGGCGTATGGCTTTCAAATACGAGATGAGAGACGATGGTCTCTATCGCCGGACGGTTGATGATGTTCTTTTAAAGTGCTTAGACGAGGACCAAGCGAGAGTTTCTATGGGAGAGGTCCATGAAGGTATTTGTGGCACTCATCAGTCGGCTCCCAAGATGAAATGGCTATTACGACGTGCTGGGTTTTATTGGCCGACGATGATTAATGATTGCTTCCGGTATTATAAAGGATGTGAAGCTTGTCAGAAGTTTGGTGATATTCAGTTGGCTCCCGCTACAATGTTACATCTTATTATCAAGCCGTGGCCTTTTAGAGGTTGGGGATTCGACTTTATTGGAGAGATTCATCCTTCTTCTTCAAAGGAGCATCGGTTCATGTAGGTGGCAACTAGTTATTTCACTAAATGGTCTGAAGCAATACCGCTAAAAAATATGATGCAGACAGAGGTAATTCAATTCATAACTGGGCGCATTATTCATAGATTCGGCATTCCTCAAACGTTAACTACGGACCAAGGTTCATCCTTTATGTCACATCAAGTTAGAGAATTTGTCGAATCATATAAGATAAAGCTGCTCAATTCCTCTCCATATTATGCGCAATCCAATGGACAAGCTGAGTCTAGCAATAAAATATTAATCAAGCTCATCAAGAAGAAGATTGAGGATAATCCAAGGAGATGGCATGAGCTATTGTCCGAAGCTTTGTGGGCACACATAATCTCAAGGCATGGTGCTACAAAGGTAACTCCATATGAGCTCGTATATGGTCAAGAGGACGTTTTACCAGTGGAAGTGAATTTGAATGCTTTGAGAATAGCCAAACAAAATGATTTATCTGCGGTGGACTTTTATAACTTAATGATGGACAATATTGATAAAGTCGCCGATAGACGTTTGGCTGCTTTGAAGGCCATAGAGAGAGATAAGTTGAGGGTGGCAAGAGCTAACAATAAGAAGGTCAAATTGAAGAATTTTCAAGTTGGTGATCTTGTGTGGAAGGTGATTCTACCAATTGGTTCAAAAGATAGAAAATTCGGGAAGTGGTCTCCAAGTTGGGAGAGTCCTTATAAGATTACAAGAATTGTTCCCGGAAACTCATACTTGGTGGAATCCGTACAAGGAACATTGTTACCTCGAGCTCTCAATGGCAAATATTTAAATAAGTACCACCCAAGTGTGTGGCAAGAAGCTTAGACAACCAACGGCCGATATATAACTATCGTCCTAGGCAAAGACATGGCCGATATATAACTATCGCCCTGAGCACATATGAATGGCTGATGGAGTGTTGACATCGTCCTTAGAACCAACATGGTACAAGTTATTTTTCGGCACACTACCTTTGCCGAAAAATAGGGGGGCATGTGTTGACACTCAAAAATGGCATGATCTCAAAGAGTGACTTGATTATATAGTGGAATGAGGTTTAAATTATGAGTTCATGTCACCATTTGATGGTCCTCGTCAAGATGATCAAAATAAATATGAAGATGGACCAAAACGGAGCTCAAGTGCAAAAGATATGACAATTTTGGAGATACCCGTGTTGACATCAGATTATAAAATGGCATGGAACCTAATTAATATGACCTCAAATGAAAAAAATCTTCAACACCAAAGTTCTTCGTCTCGTCGAAACGGACGATTTTGATATAAAAATCGTCCCCATCCGAGTTCGTATGCAAAAGTTACAGGCAAAACCGTGCGCTGCTGCCATGTTTGGCCGGATCATCCGGGCCGGCGTCCGGATCATCCGGGAAATTGAAGCACCAAACATGCCAAAAGTTTTGTGATGAAGCCGGATGATCTGGGTCCAGTCCCGGATGATCCGGATGGAGGCCGGACAGTCCGGACAACTTTTTCTGCTACAGACTTTAGAAAACGGCCCGAAACACCCTCATGATGGCCTCAGATCAAAAAATGTTCAACAAAAAAGTTGTGCGTCTCGTCGAGGCGGTTGATTTTGAAAATTCATCTTAATCCGAGTTTGTATGCAAAAGTTATTGCCCGATTAGTGAGCTGCTGTTAGAAAACTGGGCTAGGCCGGATCATCCGGACCTTGAGCCGGACATCCGGGCCGGAGGTCATGAATACTCCGTGTTTTATTAGGTTTTGCTGATTTGGATGGTTAGGAAAGTCCTTTTCTTGTACGGGAAGTCCATCCGCCTCATATATAGACAAGAGGTGACGGCCGATTGAACAACACCACACAATCACAAACGCATCTACAACTTTTTCATCTATGTTTTGTCTCTCTCTCTCTCTCTCTCTCTCTCTCTCTCTCTCTCTCTCTCT